>SSNS01000661.1:7090-39094 GCA_006937985.1 Aphyosemion australe
ATTGATAATCACTATAGTGTATATAATTTATTGATGCCCTGTTTACACCACGTTGTAAATGGGACCCATATAGCATATATATTGATCATTTTTCCACAGACCTGCAGTGTTGTGAGTTTCATGAGCCCACAGAGTTTAAATAACTTAGTTCTGCTCTTGAGTATCAACAGTGATGCTCATAAACCTTTAGATGGGCTTAAACTGTTATGCTGTTGGTTTAAAAAGCAGGAATGTGATCCGTTATTAGGAACCAGGCAGCGGAGAACGTAATTGACTTTAAAACATTCGTCTTAACCGTGTTAAAAACCGTCAATTCTTTCATTTATCTGGCTTTTTCACTGATAAGAAACGTGTTAATAACGCGAATATATTTTAATTTAGCCTCGTCGCTCTTAGTTCTAATCATTTACTTCCTTAACGAGCGGCTGAGCGCTCCCGCAGCAGGAAAGTGCAGAGCAGAGTGAAGTTAGCTTCCCACCCACAAATGGTTAGTGTTTGTGCTAGAAGCTGCTGAAGATGGTTTGATGAGCAGCATGCCCGCTGCCGCTGGAACACAGACAGCAGCAGCGGTTAGGCAGAAATTTGCATTGTTGTCCGGGTGGAAATCGGGAGAAATTCGGGAGAATGGTGGCTCCGGGAGATTTTCGGGAGGGGGCGCTGAAATTCAGGAGTCTCCTAGAAAATTCGGGAGGGTTGGCAAGTATGCCTTTGTAGATGGGAAAATATAAGACAAAGGGGGGTGACATTGGGGAGGGAAGAGGGAGAAAAACAGGCATCCCTACCCTGCCCCAGACAGGGTGAAAAGTTGGAGTTTAGGAATAACACCTCAAACATAAAAGCACATATTCAGACAATCACAACATAATTCCATGAGTGGTGGGTGTGAGGGACGGATATCCCCTTTGCACCAGTAGGGTTTGCAGCCATCTAGCATGCACTCCAGTCTCCGCTGCTGCAAGGTATGGAGGAGATTCAGGGAATGAGAGAGAGCATTGAGTCCAAGTGCCGTGTGTGTTTGTGTGAGACTTGTGTGTTTGTGCATGCGTGTTGCGTCAGCGAGTAGTGGCTCTGTGACCTTTCTCCTAGATCACTCACAGACCGATCTAGGAGCTCACAGTTCCATGTGAGGAGTAGGGGAGGAAGGGGCAGAGCATCGTATATGTATCTATTCCAGAGGGAGTTTTGAATTCTTCAGCCTTCAAGGCCATGTAGGGGAGCCAATGTCAGATAACAGAATTGTTTTGGAACAAGCAAGAGATTATTTTCCTCTCTACCTTCAGTCCTTGCCGGGCTCAAGGGTACCCAACAGCCGAATCAGGGGTTTAGTTTCCAACCAGCTGAGCTGCAACTTTCTCCAAGTTGATTTCCATTCTGCATGGCAGTTCCAAAAATGCAGCCAGATTATTGCTCTGAGCATTTAGCTTGTGATTCATCTTGAGCAACATCTGAGTCTGAGAGTTCAAAAAATGGCAAATACCTTCTCTGTGCTCGGGAGAACCTGCCAATAGCTCCTGTCAGCTTAAAAATCTTCCAATACACCAGCTCCAAACAGCAGGAACCTGATAATCATGATTTCAAATATTTAAACATCTTCCAAATCCTCCATGGAAGGCAGCGAGAGGCACATAATATTTCATTTCTTCCAGGAATCCATTATGTTCCCAATCAGGTGTGTTCCCATCTGCACACGATGGAGCTCCCTTCTCGACACCATTGCCCCTGAAAAGTCCAAGTTCATCTCTAGGAAACAAAACGCTCCGTGGAGGTTCACGAAATCTGTTACAAACCAAAAGAGAGAATGCCGCAAAGCTGAGCGTAAATGGAGGAAAAGTAGCCTGCCCGATCATTATGAGACCTACAGACTGCACCTACAATTCTGAAATAAATAAGGCGAGACAAGCCTTTTTCTCCAAAGTCATAAGTGATAATATCAACAATTCCCATGTTCTGTTTGCCACCATCGAGAGGCTAACTAATCAACCAACACAGTTAGCCCCTGATTTCAAGTCCCACACTAAATGTAATGAGTTTGCATCCTTTTTCAATGATAAAATACTAAACATCAGATCAGCCATTCACTCCTCCCTGTCAACCAATACAACCAGACCACCCCTACAACCACATAGCAACACTTTAGCTAGAATGCCAGTCTTTGACATGATTAATGCTAAAACACTGGAAAACATAGTTAATAGCTTAAACTCATCTACCTGTTGTCTTGATATACTGCCAACAAACTTCTTTAAAAAGGTTTTTAATTGCTTGAAAGATGATGTAATGAAAATTACTAATTACTCCTTAAAATCAGGTATTTTTCCTACTTCATTAAAAACTGCTGCTGTCAAGCCTCTTCTAAAGAAAAGCAAATTAGATCTGCTAGAGATGAATAATTATAGACCAATCTCTAGTCTTCCCTTCATCGGGAAAATTGTTGAAAAAGCAGTTATGATCCAGCTGAACAACTTCCTGGAGACAAACAACCTCCTGGATGGTTTTCAGTCAGGCTTCAGACAACACCACAGCACTGAGACAGCACTGATTAAGGTATTAAATGATATCCGTATGAATGCAGATACAGGCAAAACATCTGTTTTAGTGATGCTCGATGTCACTGCAGCTTTTGATACTGTGGATCCCAACATCCTATTAGATAGACTCATAAACTGGGTGGGACTATCAGGTACAGTCCTTAGTTGGTTCCAATCATACCTTGCTGACAGGGGTTATGTTGTTTCTATTGGTGAACATAGATCAAAGCAGATCACTATGACATGTGGTGTCCCCCAAGGCTCCATTCTTGGGGCACTGCTCTTCAACCTCTACATGCTCCCCCTGGGTCAGATCATATACAATAACAACAGTGCCTATCATAGTTATGCAGATGACACCCAGATCTACCTACCTCTATCACCTAATGAATCCGGTCCCCTAGACTCACTTTGTCAGTGCCTAGAGCAAGTCAATGACTGGATGAAGTCAAGTTTCCTTCAGTTAAACAAAGACAAGACAGAAGTTATTGTCTTTGGGAATAAAAAACCGAGGATGGAAGTTATTGCTCAACTTGGCTGTAGAGGAATAAAGACTAAGATTCAGGTTAGAAACCTTGGTGTTACCATTGACTCTGACCTGAGCTTCACTGGTCACATTAAGGCTATAACCAGATCAGCGTTTTATCATCTCCATCAATAGCAAGACTCAGAGGTCTCATGTTGAAACAAGACCTAGAGAAACTAATTCATGTGTTTATCTCCAGCAGACTAGATTTTTGCAATGGTCTTCTGACTGGTCTTACAAAAACTGAGTTGTTGGAGAGACTTGATGCGTCTTGTCTCAGTGTTTTAGATAAGATTGCCCCCTTTCGTTCTTGCAGACCTAAATGTAAGCGTGAGCCTTGGCTGAATGATAGCACCCGTGCAGCTAGAAGAGTGTGCAGGAAATGTGAGCGTATCTGGAAGAAATGTAAGTTGCAGGCCTCCTTTGAAGCCATGAAGTCTGCATGGCGTTCCTATCAAATGGCTGTAAAAAAGGAAAAATCTACCTATTTGTCTGATATTATTAGCACTAGTGGACATAACTTAAGAGTGCTTTTTTCTACTGTTGATGGGATTTTAAACCCTTCATGTGCTGGTGGACTTGAAGCCTCTTCGGCTGTTGCTGAGAGGTTTCTGACATACTTTATTGGTAAAACTGAAGCTGTTCGAGCTAGAATTCCCCAGCAATCTAGTTTTATTGAGGACAATATTATTTCTGGTTCAACTATTTTGAACTCTTTTGAGTCTGTATCCCCAGTTATGCTGGATGAAATTGTTGGAAGCATGAAATCATGTAGCTCTGCGCTCGACATTTTTCCATCCTCTATTGTTAAAGACGTCTGGCCAGCAATTTCACATATGGCCCATAGAGTTATCAACTCTAGTTTGCAGTCTGGGGAAGTTCCAAAGAGTCTAAAAAGAGCTGTAATCAAACCCCTTCTCAAGAAACCCGGTCTTGATGTTTCGGTCTTATCCAATTATCAACCTATTTCTACACTGCCATTTCTCTCTAAAGTTCTTGAGAAAGTCGTTTTTAAACAATTATCTGATTACCTGGATGATAACCACATTTTTGAAGCTTTTCAATCAGGTTTTAGAGCAATGCATAGCACTGAAACTGCGCTAGTGAGAGTGCTCAATGATATTTATAATTACACCGATGCGGGCAACACAGTCTTTTTGTTACTTTTAGATCTGACAGCTGCTTTTGATACTCTTGATCATGGTATGCTTCTTGATCGTCTGGAGAAGTTTGTTGGTCTGTCTGGTTCAGCCCTCACATGGATGAGTTCCTACCTGTCTGACAGGTATGTAACTGTTAAGATTGGTAGCTTCTGCTCGAGTGATGCTCTTCTGAAATATGGAGTTCCACAGGGCTCTGTACTTGGTCCTCTGCTTTTTAATTTGTACCTGCTCCCACTTGGGGCCATTTTTAGGAAATATGGGCTTGACTTTCACTTGTATGCTGATGACTGTCAGGTTTATGCTCCTATTAAAGCTAAGGAATTAGCTTTGAGTTGTCTTCGTGATGTTAATGATTGGATGGGGTGTAATTTTCTCCAGATTAACGAGTCTAAGACTGAGTTGATTATGTTTGCACCGAGTGGTGCTCCTGTAGATACTCAGTCATTGTTGCATGGCTTTTCCTATGATGCGAAAGATGTTGTTTCTAATTTGGGTGTCAAGATAGATTCTCAGCTTAATTTTGATGTTCAAGTCAACAATGTGGTTCGAGTTTGTTTTTTTCACCTTAGGAAGCTTTATAAGGTTAAATCCTTTTTAATTAGGAGTGACTTCGAGAAGCTTATCCATGCTTTTATAACATCTCGTTTAGACTGTTGTAATAGTCTTTTTTTGGGTATTAATCATGGATGTGTTGCTAGGTTGCAGCTGGTACAAAATGCTGCAGCTCGTCTTTTGACGGGCACATGTAGATTTGACCATATTACTCCTGTTCTTGCCTCTCTGCATTGGATCCCAATTAGGTTCCGTGTGCAGTTTAAGGTTTTGGTTCTCGCCTACAAATGTTTGAATGGGCTAGCCCCTACCTATTTATCGGAACTTCTCATGCCGTATGTTCCTTCTCGTGGACTGCGGTCGGCTGACCAACATAGGTTAATTGTACCTAGGGCAAAACTTCAGAACTTTTTCTGTGGCAGCTCCAACTCTATGGAATATGTTGCCCATCCCCATTAGGCAAGCGTCATCTGTTGCCATTTTTAGAAAGCTACTTAAGACTTACTTTTACTCAGCAGCTTTTTCTACTTTTAGTTGACTTGGTAGTCCCCTTCTTTTTAATCAACTTGTGTGTTTTATCTTTTTATCTATTGCTTTTATGTTTTATCATGTTTTTACTTGACTTTTTTTAATGTTTTTTTTTGTCTGTTCAGCACTTTGGGCGACATTGTTGCATTGAAATGTGCTATATAAATAAATCTGAAATTTGATTTGAAACAGCCATAAAACAACTGCAGCTTATTCAGAATGCTTCTGCTAGGGTCCTAACGAGAACTAAGTGAACCGAGCACATCACCCCCGTTCTAAAAACTCTGCACTGGTTACCAGTAAACTACAGAATCGATTTTAAAGTGCTTCTACTAGTCTATAAATCACTCAATGGTATGGGGCCTAAGTACATGTTGGATCTCCTTCCAGTATATACACCTAGCAGGGCTCTCAGATCCCTAGACAGCAGTCAGCTGGTAGAACCTCGGGTCAGAACCAAACCAACATTATGCTGCTCATAGATTGAATCAGCTTCCTTATGACCTCAAACAGGCCCCAACTCTAGTAACTTTTAAATTAAAATTAAAAGCCTTCATGTATTCATTAGCCTATGACTGAATGTTTCTTATGCTGCACCTTCTGCACTGTAACTTCTAAACCTTTGACTATGCCTTCTAATTGTCTGAATGATTTCTTTGTGTATTTTGATTAATGTTTCTGTTACTCCTACTCTGTAAAGCNTATGTTGTCTGAAATCTTAAGAGCTTTGTCACCATCTGTTTTCTTGCAGGACTTGAGACATTTTCCGGAAAGATTCTCCACAGCAGGGAATACAAAGATGCTGATGCCTACAGAGGAAAGAGGGTGGTGGTTGTTGGCATTGGTAGCTCTGGAGGAGATATTGCTGTAGAGATCAGCAGATCTGCAGAAAATGTAGGAATTGGATTTAAACAACAAGGCTAACAAGTTTAGGATTCTTGGATTGATTATCAATATCTACTATATTTTACTTATTTTAAAATTTCAATTCATGCATTATAGAGTGTTAACAGAATGTCTATTTTTTGTATTTTCTTAATAAACTGTCCATCTTCTTCTGTTCCCTGCCAGACCTTTCTCAGTACGCGCAGGGGGGCTTGGGTGATTGGTAGGAGGTCTCGTAATGGCCTTCCTTTGGACTTGTCAACAATCACCAGGTTCAACAGCCTTCTGAGACAACATTTTCCAAGGACTTTGGTCAACTGGGTGAAAGAAGGAGCACTGAACAACCAATATGACCACAAACTGTATGGCTTGAAACCTGAACACAGGTAAGAGGTAATGATGACATTTTGATTATCTAAAAAAATAACTAATTGTTAGATTTAACCTAATAAAACTGCACCTGGTGGTTGAGCCTTAACTCCTATGGCTCAACCAGACCATGCCTTAAAAGACTACAGAAAGCCAGCTTCATGTGAGACCAACTACCCTTGGGGAAAAGAGTCACAATCAGGTGCATTGGAAAGTGGGTGCAAGCAAGGGCTAGGGTCTTAAGGTTCTGATTCCTGGCACCATAAACTGGTTTTGGTGTATGGAACGTCACCAGTGTTCATTTCGTTGACAATTTTCTTCTTTTTTTTGTGACGAATTAATTTTTGAGAATGATAACAAAACAGAAACTAAATATATACTTCTATAGACTAAATTATGATTGACATTTTTGTCAAAGAAAATTGACAGCAACAAAAATCCAATCAGAAAACGAAAAATCAGAATCAACTTTACTGTCACTGAACCTGGTACAAGGAAATTTGACTTCACAGCACAACCCAACCAAGAGATGCACACAAATATATAGTCAAAACAGGTTCAGGCAGGCTATGAGAGCAGCCACTTCCTGGCGCTCCTTTGTAGATGGGAAAAGATAAGAGAAAGGGGGATGACATCAGGGAGGGAAGATGGAGAAAAACAGGCCTCCCCATCCTACCCCCGAGTTGGAGTTTAGGGAAAAAGACCTCAAACATAAAGTCACATATTCAGACAATCACAATATAAATCCACGAGTGGTTGGTGGGAGGGACGGATATCCCGTTTGCACCAGTAGGGTTTGCAGCCATCTAGCATGCACTCCAGTTTCCGCTGCTCCAAGGTGTGGAGGAGATTCAGGGAATGAGAGAGAGCATTGAGTCCAAGGTGGTGTGTGTGTTTGTGTGAGACTTGTGTGTTTGTGCATGCGTGTTGCGTCAGCGAGTAGTGGCTCTGTGACCTTTCTCCTAGATCACTCACAGACCGATCTAGGAGCTCACAGTTCCATGTGAGGAGTAGGGGAGTTAGGGAGGGGCAGAGCATCGTATATGTATCTATTCCAGAGGGAGTTTTGACTTCTTCAGCCTTCAAGGCCATGCAGGGGAGCCAATGTCAGATAACAGAATTGTTTTGGAACAAGCAAGAGATTATTTTCCTCTCTACCTTCAGTCCTTGCCGGTCTCAAGAGCACCCAACAGCCGAATCAGGGGTTTAGTTTACAATCAGCTGAGCTGCAACTTTCTCCAAGTTGATTTCCATTCTGCATGGCAGTTCCAAAAATGCAGCCAGATTACTGCTCTGAGCATTTAGCTTGTGATTCATCTTGAGCAACATCTGAGTCTGAGACTTCAAAGCATGGCAAATACCTTCTCTGAGCTGCCAATAGCTCCTGTCAGCTCCAAAATCTTCCAATACACCAGGTAGCCACCAGCTCCAAACAACAGGAACCTGATAATCATTATTCCAAATATTTAAACATCTTCCGAATCCTCCATGGAAAGCAGCGAGAGGCACATAATATTCCATTTCTTCCAGGAATCTATTATGTATTTAACCGGGTGTGTTCCATCTGGACACAATGGAGCTCCCTTCTCTATTCATAATGTGGAAAATATTTTATCAATTGCATTCAGAGACCAGCTCACCAGATTCATGGTTTAGAAAACTCCAGAAGGAATGCAGAGAGGCGCTCTGGTAGACAGGACAGAGAGCAGCAGGATGATAGGGTTGGGAGAGAAGGGGAAAGCGTCTACTCCTCTCAACAAGAAGCAAGAAAAAGGGTGGGAGAACGGAAAAAAGAACCAATCAGCAAATGAATCAGGCGGGACTAAACGAGAAAAAAACTAATCAGAGTGCGTAGCCGGCCGCTGTTTGAACAAGTTACCATTCACAGTTGACCAGGGGATTGGCAGGGAGGCTGTCAGGCCCTGCAGCCCTTGTCACTTGTGTCTCGTCTTTCCCTGTTAGCGTTCATTAGTCACACCTGCCCATTGATACCCTGTTCACCTGTTTCCCTGATCATCCTTGTGTGTTTAAACTGTGACTGGTCTATTTTGTGTGTGTGCTAGTTTATGCTTGTGTCTGCCTTTGCAAGCTTTTCTACCCTGCTCAGCCCTGACCTGACTTTGAAATAAATATTTTAAAAGTTTCTCGGCTATCTCCTGAAGAGTCTCCCCTGCGTTTTGATCCACCTCATACTACACACCATGATGGAGACAATGACTCTGTTATTTGACTTCTAATTTGACCTCGTATTCATGTTGATTGATTACAAAACACATAGCTGCTAATAGCTATAATGATGGTGACAACTATACAAGTTTATTACTAACTCCAATTATTTATTCTTTTTCACAGATCTATTGACAGAGGCTCTATAACAAATGATGATCTTCCTGATCGAATACTTCAAGGGGGTTTAGTCATGAAGCCCAACATCAGAAGGTTCAAGAAATCAGGAGTTGTATTTGAAGATGGCACAGCTGAGGACGACATTGATGCTGTAGTCTTCTGCACAGGTTTTAGTGCAACCTTCCCATTCCTGCCCTCAGCTCTGGCTGAAGGAGCCTACGGTGAACTGACTCTGTACAAGTAAGTTCACCAGTCTGATATTTATTTTAATTCTTTATCATTTTGATCATTTGAAGTATACATTTCACCCAGACAACATACTGTAACATTATGATTTTTTTTGTCTGAACAAACAAAACAGAAAAGAGAAGAACAAACGATAAGAAGAAAAACTGTTTTAGCATTCCTCTTGATTATTCTGACTCATAATAAAGCTTGTTTTTTCAGTCTTTATAAATGAGACCCATTTTTCCAATTTGCTGTAAATCTATTTTGTTTTTGATTTAATAATGCTATCACCTCCTCAGCTCTAAAAATATTCATTACTACACCGCTCACAAAAATTAAAGGAACACTTTAAAGAAACACATTAGATACATCAGATCTCAATATGAAGTTGGATACAAATAACGACAGGGCAATGTCTTAGGAACAAAAGGATGCCAAGTCTTTTAATGGAAATAAAAGTTTTCAGCCTACAGAGGGCTCAATTGTGTAGACACCCTAAAATCAGAGTGAAATGACGATGTGGCAGGCTAGTCCATTATTTCAAAAACTTAATTTCTGCAACTCAAAATGCTTTTCAGTATCTTGTGTGGCCCCCACGAGCTTGTGTGCATGCTTGACAACGTCGGGGCATGCTCCTAAAAAGACAACTTGAAGGGAGAAACTTGAAATGACCTCCACATGTTAAACCAGTCCTGTTTTGAGGGTTTTGTAATTGTTGCCACTTTAGTGCACCTGTCGTTAAGTCCATGAACACCAATACAGCTGAAAGTGATTAACAATGCCCTCAGCTCAGGTTTAATTGATTTCATGCCAGGCCCAATAACAAAAGTGTTCCTTTAATTTTTGTGAGCAGTGTATATCTAGCCACATTGGTATGGTGGGCATATCCTCAGAAAGCCATTTTTTGTTATACATTTCCTACACTCTACCATCAAAATACTGCATAAATATTTATCAGAATTACTCCATTCATGTGGAAAACATCCCAAATATATCCTTTTTGTTTCACAAGGAATTGCACATTTAAACATATTTTGTAAAACTTTGTGAACATCAATCTAAAACTCTCCAATATATTGACAGGTCCACATGATATGGGAATGGTCTGCACATAGCAGATTTTCTATCAATGTGTGTTTTCTGTCATGGAGTAATAAAAAACGTATCTATGTTTTCTATCCGTATTCCTTCCATCTCCGTGTGTTTGTACACTTCCAAAGATTCCATATCGAGGGCCACTCCTCCGCTGATATTGAGAACCCTCCTTCCTTTTCCCACCTTGCCTTTACATAATCAGTTGAGAGAGATCTCCAGTTCATCAGGCATTTATATAAACAGGCCATTTACCATTTATACATATTTGAGATAAGATTTCTATTCAGTTTTGCATCTAAAGGAAACACAAAAATGTGTCATCCAATCTGAATGAATGAAATATTCTTATTAAATACTTTTTTCTTTACATAGTTGAATGTGCCGACAACACAATCACACAAAAATTATCAATGGAAATCAAATTATTCAACCCATGGAGGTCTGGATTTGGAGTCACACTGGAAAAACACACTACAGGCTGATCCAGCTTATAACATCTCCTCCCAGACCTGGACTAAGCATCCACCAACTCCTGGACAGTCTGTGGTGCAACATGATGTCCCAGATGTGCTCAATTGGATTTAGGTCTGGGGAACGGGCGGGCCAGTCCATAGCATCAATGCCTTCATCTTGCAGGAACTGCTGACACACTCTAGCCACATGAGGTCTAGCATTGTCTTGCATTAGGAGGAACCCAGGGCCAACCGCACCAGCATATGATCTCACAAGGGGTCTGAGGATCTCATCTTGGTACCTAGTGGCAGGCTACCTCTGGTGAGCACATGGAGGGCTGTGCGGCTCCTCAAAGAATTGCCACCCCCACACCATTACTGACCCACTGCCAAACCGGTCATGCCTGGCTCTTTTAGCAACCCCTAGTGGCTCCCTGGAGCTTCTTCACAAACGTATGAAAATGGATGGGGGGTGCAGAGGTTGCCACTCGCCACTAGGGGTCGGTGTCGTAAAACCCTTGTGAGGAAGATTCACGTCCTGTTAGAAGATAAGTTTGGTTCGGAGAATGTTCATGACGCTATTCATGTAACTCACTGGTTTACTTCTATTTGTAAGTTTGTACACTTTGTTACACATTCGCTAAGCTGTTGTCGCAATGTTATATGTTGTTTATATGCACGTTATTCCGCGCTGCATTAGAGTATGTTTATTAGCTTAGCATATATGTTGTTTCACATTGCCGTTAGCATTAGCTCATGTAGCTTTCATGTGTCGCTGCAGGGCTCCGTCATCCTTGTCATTAAAGTTATCTGACATCGAGGAGTGTATTTCTTCATGACGGAGCCATGGTTGTCGTCAGATGCTCCGTTCCTGCATGTGCGTTCATCACCGAGGATGTGTCCGAGGCCCTCGCCATCGCTCTGCTGTCGAACCACGGCCTCGCCCATCAGAGCCAGCCCGCGCTCGCGACGTCTGCCCGGGCCCCGGTGGCGCCCGGCCCGGCGCTGGATCGGCCTAGAGTGGACATCGGCGTGTCTGTTGAGGAGTGGAACATCTTCGTTCGCCGTTGGGAGGTTTTCCGTGTCGGCTCGGGGATTGGTGACGCCCAGGCCCCTTTCCAGCTGTTTCAATGCGCCGGACCAGAGCTGGGAGATAACCTGCTGAAAACTAATGCTGATGCCGCTTCTGGTCCTTTGTCTGCTCTACTGGCTGCCATGCGCTCTCTGGCGGTGATACCTGTTGCTACGTGTGTTTTACGGACTGAACTGCTTCAGCTTCGCCAGGAGCGCGATGAGACATTCCGTGCTTTTGCTGCTAGGGTACGTGGGAAGGCTGAGATGTGCGCCTACAATGCTGTGTGCAGATGTGGGCTGCCTGTGGATTACTCCGACCACATTATCCGCGATGTGCTGCTTAATGGAATTAATGACTCTGATATACGTAGGGACATTCTGGGAACTCCTGATGCCTTATCTAGACCTGTAAATGATGTTGTGGCTTTGGTTGAGAACAGGGAAATGGCTCGGAACGCCCTCCCTCTGTCTACCATGTCGGCTGTGTCGTCGTTCCGCCGTCAGGCGGCCTCGTCTATGTCTGGCCCTGCGGCCTCTCCGGCCCCACCGGACAGGTCTGCTAGGGCCTCGTGCCCTGAGTGTAAGAATGTTTTTAGTGTTTTCTCAGAGGGGTCTCGGGGTTGGAACACTAAACCTCATCGGATTTGCAGTGACTGCTTCAAGGCTCGGCGGCGGCGATCACGACGCCAGCCGCACCAGGATGGTCAACAAGCTGCTGTGGGTGCTGACATCATATCCCAGGTCTCGGCTGTTGAGTCAGGGGTACGCTCTAAGGTACGGCGCAGGGGCAAGCATCGACATCGAACTTCAGATGTGCGTGACCGCCGCATTGGACCTGTGCCTGTTAGGCTTGGGCATCATATTTTTTCCAGGGGCGAATGGCGGCGTGCCAGACTCAGGGATCATCCCCGGGTGCCCATCTCCATCACTATTGATGACCAGGCGGTGACCACGGGCGAGGCTCGCCCCAGGGGCAAGGTGGCTGCAGCCGTCGTTTCTGCCATAGCGGACACTGGGGCGCAGTCGGACCTGTGGTCACTGGATGAGTTCCTGGCATGTGGTTTCTCGCGTGATGACTTGCGTCCTGTGGCGCTTAGCCTGTCAGCTGCTAACAGATCCCCTATCGCCATCGAGGGTGCTTTCTTCGCTAGGCTTTCCGCTACCACTCCTGGGGGCGAAATGGTGTCCTGCCGTTCGATGGTGTATGTTAGCGGGTCTGTTCGCACGATGTACCTGTCTTATGACTCCCTGCCCGGCCTCAGCCTTCTTCCTTGTGAGTTTCCATCCTGTTCTGGTGGGGTTGGGTCCATGGCCGACCATGTTCCTGGTGCCCTTGGCTCGGTGGGCAGGCTTGATCTCGTTGACGGTGGCATAGATGCCCATCACGCCTCCCAATGCTCGTGCCCCCAGCGTACCGCCCCTCCTCCGCGGCCTGCGGAGCTGCCATTCCCATGCACCCCTGATAACATTCCACGGATGAAGGCGTGGCTGCTTGACAGGTATGCGTCTTCGACATTTAACACGTGCCCCCATCGACCACTGCCGTGCATGGAGGGCCCGCCCATCGAGATACATGTGGACCCAGAGGCACCGCCATGGACGTGCCACACGGCGGCGACCCTGCCGTTGCATTGGCAACGGAAGGTGCATGATGACCTACTTCGGGACGAGTCGCTGGGTGTCATTGAGCGTGTGCCTTATGGGGAACCGGTGACCTGGTGCCACGACGGGACCCCTCGTAGGACCGTCGATCTCTCGCCTCTTAATAAGTTTTGCCGGCGTGAAACTTTTGCTGCTGAGTCCCCGTTCCACCTCGCACGTCGTATTCCTAAGGGTACCTGGAAAACCGTCACAGATGCTTGGAACGGCTACCATAGTGTGCCCCTGCGTGAGTCGGACCGCCACTTTACCACCTTTATCACGCCCTTCGGCCGCTGGCGTTATACAAGGGCTCCGCAGGGCTTTCTGTCATCCGGGGATGGTTACAACCGCCGTTTTGATGCGATCCTCTCTGATTTTGAGCGGAAAGAACGGTGTGTCGATGACACCATCCACTATGACACTGATCTTGGGCTGCACTGGTGGAGAACGATCGACTTCCTGACCTGCGTCGGTCGTTCTGGCATTGTGCTTAACCCGTCCAAGTTTCAATTTGCTGAGAAAGACGTTGATTTTGCCAGTTTTAGGATCTCTGATGACACTATCGAGCCCCTCCCTAAGTACTTGGCTGCCATTCGGGACTTCCCTGCCCCGACCTCGACTACTGACATAAGGAGCTGGTTTGGTTTGGTGAACCAGGTGGCCAACTACGCTCAGCTGCGCGATATCATGGCGCCGTTCAAGCCCTTCCTGAGCCCGCGCTGCAAGTTCTCGTGGTCGGCTGAGCTGGAGACTGCCTTCCAGGAGTCCAAACTAGCCATTGTGGATGCTATCCGTGCAGGGGTGGAGATTTTTGATATGGAGAGGCGTACTTGCCTCCGCCCGGATTGGTCTAGGCGCGGCATCGGGTACTTCCTCCTTCAGCAGCATTGCTGCTGCAGCTCTGGTGTCCCGGACTGCTGCCCCGGTGGGTGGAGGATTACTCTTGCCGGTTCGCGCTTCCTCTCCTCTGCGGAGCAGCGATATGCCGCTGTTGAGGGGGAGGCCCTGGCCGTGGCATGGGGTCTTGAACAGACCAGATACTTCACGCAGGGGTGCGATAACCTGGTCGTGGTCACTGACCATAAACCCCTGGTGAAGATCTTTGGCGATTGTACGTTGGATGAGATAACTAACTCCCGCCTATTCAGACTCAAACAGCGTACCCTGCCCTGGCGGTTTGAGATTGTGCACTTGCCCGGCCGTAGCAACTGTGCCGCTGATGCCGCCTCCAGGCATCCTTCGCCCTCTGGCGTTGCGGAGGGCCTCGCTATAGGGTCTCAGAGTGTGTGGGATGGTGAGGAATCGGCGATTATGGCATCCATTCGCGAGGATGCACAGGAGTTGGCAGCTATTTTGTGGCCCCTCCTTGTGCAGGAGACGGCCGCGGATGCATGCCTGTCCCACCTCCTTCATCTCATTGAGGCTGAGGGTTTGGTTGACGCGAAAGACCCTGTGCTCGTAGACCTGTCCAGAGTTTGTGAAGATGTTTATGCGCAGGACGGTGTCCTTTTGTACTGTGATCGGGTTGTGGTCCCCCCGACCCTTCGTCGCTCTGTCCTTCAGCACCTTCACGCTGCCCACCAGGGTGTATCGGCAATGGAGCGGCGGGCTCACGCCATTGTGTACTGGCCTGGGTTGTCGGGGGATATCCGATCGACAAGGGAAAGGTGCGCGGACTGCAATCGCAATGCCCCTTCGCAAGCGGCCGCACCCCCAGTGCCATCGTCCCCGCCATCCACGCCATTTGAGGAGGTGTTTGCTGATTTCTTTGACTACATGGGTCACCACTACCTTGTAGTCGGGGACCGCCTCTCTGGTTGGGTGGAGGTCCTGAGCTCGTCCGCCGGCACCGACCTCAGTGGATCGGTTGGTTTAATCCACCACTTGAGGTCATTTTTTGCCACCTTTGGGGTGCCGGTGGAGCTGTCGAGTGATGGGGGCCCAGAGTTCACCGCAGGGCGGACATCAGACTTTCTCCGGTTGTGGCAGGTGAGACATCGGGTGTCCTCTGTGGGATTCCCCCAGTCGAATGGCAGAGCGGAGGTGGCTGTCAAGACGGCCAAGCGCCTTCTGGTCTCAAACACCGGCCCGACCGGGAGCCTCGACCATGATCTTTTCCTGCGGGCCATGTTGCAACTACGCAATACGCCTGACCCTGATTGTGACCTGTCGCCTGCGCAGATTGTCTTTGGCCGCCCCCTTAGGGACTTGTTGTTGTTTGTGAATAGACTGGAGAAGTTCTCCAACCCGCATGTTAGGCCACTTTGGCGTCAGGCCTGGAAGGCAAAAGAAGAAGCCCTCTGTACTCGGATGGCTCGGACGTATGAGTCCTTGGGGGAACATGCGCGACCGCTCCGCCCACTGGCGGTCGGGGAGTCAGTGTTCCTTCAGAATCAGTCGGGCCTTAGCCCACGCGCGTGGGACAGGTCTGGGGTGGTGGTGGAGTCCCTGGGCCACGACCAATATCGGGTCACGGTTGATGGGTCGGGTCGGCTTACCCTGCGCAATAGGCGGTTCCTCCGCGCCTTTACCCCAGCCACCCCTTGCGCTCATCGGGACGATAATGCGTCCCTGTCTGGAGGGTCACTGGCTTCACGCCCTGCTCCTCCGAATGTGGAGGGACCCTCCATCTGCCCATCTCCTGGGCCACCTGGGTCCCCGGTGTCTTGCTCTGACACTGCCCTGCCAGTGCCACGTCGCGACGCTGCTTCTTTTGCCAGTCCCATGTGCTTACCTGACTTTGTGGTTGGTGACCAGGTGGTCGTCGACCTTGTAGTCGCGGCCCCTGCGGCGCGGCCCTCGGGACCATGTCCGTCGGCTGCCTCGCCTGTGTCTTCTGCTCGGGTGAGGAGGCCGCCTAAACGCTATGAACCTGAGACTGGCTCGTGGGTGGTGACCTGAGTCCATTGCGCCATTTTGTGTCATGGCTTCCTGGACTGGGGGGGATGCAGAGGTTGCCACTCGCCACTAGGGGTCGGTGTCGTAAAACCCTTGTGAGGAAGATTCACGTCCTGTTAGAGGATAAGTTTGGTTCGGAGAATGTTCATGACGCTATTCATGTAACTCACTGGTTTACTTCTATTTGTAAGTTTGTACACTTTGTTACACATTCGCTAAGCTGTTGTCGCAATGTTATATGTTGTTTATATGCACGTTATTCCGCGCTGCATTAGAGTATGTTTATTAGCTTAGCATATATGTTGTTTCACATTGCCGTTAGCATTAGCTCATGTAGCTTTCATGTGTCGCTGCAGGGCTCCGTCATCCTTGTCATTAAAGTTATCTGACATCGAGGAGTGTATTTCTTCAGGGGGTATATATTTTTTGTTTTAATATGGTTTCTGAAGGAGGACAAACATTCTTAATGTTTTCCAATGCTGTAAAAATGTGCATAATAAATATTAAATTTCAACATTTCTGTCAACAAAAATTTGCGTCATAGCCTGCGACACACGTTTCAGTGCGGCGCCCATAGATATATGGATGTAAACAAACCGGCAGGTGTGTCAGGGCCATGGATCCCAAAGGGAAAACGAGAAAGATAGCTGATGAGAACAGAGGATTCAAGGAAGAAAGGGCCGAATTATTTGCTTTCATTGTCGACGCGGAAGGATTGCCAGGAAAAACGTCAACTTTGCTGTGGCTCGGACAAGGACCAATCAGCGGAGGTTTCATTGACTGACCAATGAGGGGACAGGATGCTTCTCAGTACATCTCCGGGCAAACATGGAGGAAAAGTTAATACTTGCGGTGTCTGATGTTCCAGAGCTTTACAAGACTTCACTTAACTCCAGCAAAACCTTGTGAGACTTCATATCTACCGCTTTTCAACTCTGAACTGCTTTAATAACCCAAAATTCCCTCCAATCTGACGGCCAATCAAAACAACGGAAGACTCGCTATTCACCCTGGAACAGAGGCGTCACTGGCTTTTACCGCTGCCGCATGTCGCCTCCCGTGTGTCAGGCTATAAAAGCAATAGCGATGAGTTTTGCTGATCGCAGTCGTTTGTCGCCTCCCGTGTGTCAAGCCCATAATTTGAAGACATTTCGGTAAGAGTCAAACTCTCAATCAGTTGGGAGTAAGTGAAAACGTGCAATTGCAGTAGGCTAATTCTGGAGAAATTAGAAAAGCACAAAAGTAGATTTAAGAAGTGGATTACATCTCCAAACTCCTAGCCTAGTGAACTAGACCAAATTCTTGCTTTGCAAAGTTTCACATATATAGAATGGCTTGCTAGGCTACCAAACTCCACTACTGCTGCAAGTTTTGTTGCAACATGAGAGATTAAAGCATGGAAAACTGTTCATGGATGGTGATTACATGAAGGATTCATTCATCAAAATATCAGAGCACCTATTTTCAGACTTCAAAACCGAGATAATCCAGAAAATTAAAGACATTCCTCTCTCCACAAAGACAAGGACCATTAAAATGACAGGCGACGTCACCAATCAGCAAATCAAAGACATTAATTCAGCTCCAGCGTACTCAATTGTCTGTGATGTGATCGATATCAAACAGACAGCGCTGTTATGCAGGTATGTGAGCTGTGATGGGCCGCAAGAAGAAATGATCAAATTAATACCACTGATTAATATTGTAATAGAAGTTAAACTTAATGCACCAAATATCATACAGCAGAGTCACGTGGTGTGTTGTTCTCTTCAGGATGCGCTGCAGTGAAAATAAACATTTAATCATGAATGCTCATTATGTATTTGTAGCCTACTTAGTCATTTTGATAGTAGGCTAATATAGCTAATATACACTTACAACTTGTGTTGCCTTCATATAAGGCTTATATAAAGCTTTTAATTTTTTGCGGCTCCAGACAGATTTGTTTTTTGTTTTTTTTGGTCCAATATGGCTCTTTGAACATTTTGGTTTGCCGACCCCCGTGCAGGAGGATGTTGCAGGCAGCAGAACGTTCTCCACAGCGTCTCTAGACTCTGTCACATGTGCTCAGTGTGAACCTGCTTTCATCTGTGAAGAGCACAGGGCGCCATTGGCGAATTTGTCAATCTTGGTGTTCTCTGGCAAATGCCAAACATCCTGCAATGTTAAGCTGTAAGCACAACCCCCACCTGTGGATGTCGGGCCCTCATACCACCATCATGGAGTCTGTTTCTGACCGTTTGAGCAGACACATGCACATTTGTGGCCCGCTGGAGGTCATTTTGCAGGGCTCTGGAAGTGCTCCTCCTGTTCCTCCTTGCACAAACGTGGAGGTAGTGGTCCTGCTGCTGGGTTGTTGCCTTCCTACGGCCTCCTCCACCTTCTCCTGATGTACTGGCCTGTCTCCTGGTAGCGCCTCCATGCTCTGGACACTACGCTGACAGACACAGCAAACCTTCTTGCCACAGCTCGCATTGATGTGCCATCCTGGATGAGCTGCACTACCTGAGCCACTTGTGTGGGTTGTAGACTCCGCCTCATGCTACCACTAGAGTGAAAGCACCGCCAGCATTCAAAAGTGACCAAAACATCAGCCAGAAAGCAGGGGAACTGAGAAGTGGCCTCTGGTCACCATCTGCAGAACTACTCCTTTATTGGAGATGTCCTGCTATTTGCCTATAATTTCCATCTGCTGTCTATTCCATTTACACAACAGCAGGTGGAACTGATTGTCAATCAGTGTTGCTTCCTAAGTGGACAGTCTGATTTCATAGAAGTGTGATTGACTTGGAGTCGCATTGTGTTGTTGAAGTGTTCCCTTTATTTTTTTAGCAGTGTATTTAATTACACTTAAAACATTACAGTGTTATAAATATTCAAATCAGTAACAATGACTGTACATTTTTTCTTCATACATTTAGAAGACTGTTTCCTCCAACTCTGCAACACCCCACTCTGGCCATTTTGGGGCTTTTGCAGGTAAAAGGACCAATCATGCCCATCATGGAGATGCAGGCGCGCTGGGCTGTTAAGGTGTTTTCAGGTAAATAGTCCACACACACACAGAGGACAGAGCAGGGACACAGTGGATTAAAACAGTTTGATTTTTGTTTTTCATCTTTCAGGTTTGAGCCGACTTCCATCCAAGGAGAAAATGCTGGAAGTCATTGAGGCGGAGAAGAAGTCAAACATGCAGGGGTAGATTTAATCTTCCAACTGAAAGCTGAGTTTTGAATGAAAATATTTATATCTTTTTGACATTATTTCAGCTATCCATGGGCCAGACAGACTCTTGTAGAGGTGGATTTCATCTCATACCTGGATTTTATGGCTAAAGAGGTAAGGTCCTACCAACACTATTAAATGATGGACTCATCTGTAGATCAGATTTTCTTGATGAAGTTTCAATCACAGGTGGGAGCTAAACCCAGACTCCTGAGACTGCTCCTGACGGATCCTGAACTCTGGACCAAGGTCGTCTTTGGGCCCTGCACGCCGTACCAGTATCGTCTCACTGGGCCGGGACAGTGGACAGGGGCTAGGCAGGCCATCCTCACACAGTGGGATCGGGTTTACAAGCCTTTCAGAACCAGAGTGGTAGCAGAGCCAGCAGACACAAAGTCTATCTGGTTTTTGCCCTGGTTCATTACATTTGGAGCAATTATGATTTTAATTTTGCTTTTGTTCTAAATTAGCAGAGTCCTGATATGTCAACATTTTCAGCAGTGAGCTTTTCTTCAGGGACTTGTGGTTCTGCAGCTAATCTCAAAGATTTAATGCTGCAGTCATTTTTAAAACAAATGTAAAATAAAATAATGCTTCTAGAATCTAGGGGATTCATTAAATTTGTGTTGCCACCAGCTCTAAGCCTTACTACTGGTTAGATTTCTTCCCTGCTGACCAGACAGTCCTGCACTGAGTTAATTTAGCACCACTGCAGTTATCACCTTAAAAAATTCTAGTTTGTGGATCATCAAATACATTTTAACAGTTGTAACAATAAAGCATTAGATTGTTCTATATTACAACACAAATCCAAAGGCAAGCCTTGCCTATGAATGTTCTCAAACATTAGTCACGAATAATACACTTCATTGTTTTGTCTGAAAAAAGTATTGTCTACATTTTTTCATGACTTAATAAATTTATTAAACCTAACCTGCCAAAAATGTTATTTTGTTATTATTTCCTCCTGTTAACTGAGAATCGCTGCACATAGCACCTTCTATATGTGAACTGTCTGAATTTCATTGATGGCCGAACCAAGAAAATAAGTGAAACAAAACATACAGCTTGTTAAATTCAAATCTGCCAAAACTGTAAGTGAAGACGCTGCAGCACAATCTTTTATATAGAGCCTCTCAAGATAAAAATCACGAGGCACTTCACAAAAATAAAAAAATATAAAAAGTGGGAAAAGTAAAAATTGTGATTAAAAAATGTGAGACAAGGAAAAAAGGAGCCTGGTGCGCTGCACAACCAGTAGGCTTTGATCACTGGACCTCAGGGACCTGCTGGGGGTGTAGGGACTGAGAAGATCACCAATGTATGATGGTGCTTGTCCATGTAAGGCCCTAAAAACCAGAACCAAAGCACATTGAATTGCTTTTGTGTATAAAAAATAAACTTGCCTTGCCATAACATTGTCAGAAGGGGAAGATCAGGTTAAAAATTGGCATAATTATATTGCTGTGTGAACTGGGCCTGAGAGAATTTAAGACCACCCACCCATCCATCCATCCATGCATTTTCTTCTGCTTATCTGGGGTCTAGGGGGCAGCAGCCTAAGCAGAGAGGCCCAGACCTCCCTCTCCCCAGCCACTTGGGCCAGCTCCACTGGGGGAATCCCAAGGTGTTCCCCGACCAGTCGAGAAACATAGTCCCTCCAGCGTGTCCTGGGTTTTCCTTTTGGTCTCCTCCCAGTTGGACGTACCCAGAAAACCTCACCAGGGAGGCATCCAGGAGGCATCCTAACCAGATGCCCGAGCCACCTCACCTGGCTTCTTTCGATGTGGAGGAGCAGCGCATCTACTTCAAGCCCCTCCCGGATGACCGAGTTTCTCACCCTATCTCTAAGGGAGAGCCCAGACACGCTGTGGAGAAAACTCATTTTGGCCACTTGAATCCACAATCTCAATCTTTCGGTCACTACCCAAAGCTCGTGACCATAGGCGAGGGTTGGAATGTAGATCGACCGGTAAATCGAGATCACCACGACAGACCGTTACAACGCCCGCACCACTGCAGACGGAGCACCAATCCGCCTATCAATCTCGTGCTCCATCTTTCCCTCACTCATGAACAAGACCCCAAGATACTTAAACAGCAAAAAACTGAAAGGTTAGCTGACAGGACCACATCATCTGCAAAAAGCAGAGACCTGAGCCTTGGGCCATCCAAACAGATCCCCTCAACATCTTGGCTGCACCTAGAAATCCTGTCCATAATAGTTATGAACAGAATCTGTGTAGTTGGAACACACCCTGCGGTCCCCCTTTTTAAATTTAAACTAGAGGTGGTTATCTCATCTTCAGTGCAAAAAGAAATTAACAATCCAGAACAAAGTGAACACATTTTATAAACCATATTAGATAAATAACATTCCTTGCTAGACTCGCATGCAGCCCCTCTTCTAGCAAGCACAGGATGATTTTCATCTAGAAAAAAGGAACAGTAGGCCCTCCAGAAATGTGATAGTTTTGATTGTTTGCTTTGTTTGATCATAGTACGTGTCGTCTGTTTTACTAGAAAAGTCACTCTTCCAGATCTTTTGTTTTGCAAACTACACCAAACAAAGTGAGCCTCAGGTGCTCTCAGGAATGTTATTGCAGGAAGAAAGACAAGGAAAAGTCTCCACCCACCACACGCTTACATTCAACCAGGATGTGTACCTGGGTCCAACACACTTTTCTACACCCTTTTAGTTCCGGTTAATCTTTTTTTTNTTACACAACAGTTTAGTCTATAGAAAGTTACAGCCTGTTTATCATCGAACTCCTGCTGCACAGGACTTTTCATCATCTTAAAGAGGAAGGTGAGAACAGCTGACAGCAGCTGGTGTTTCTCCTAAAGTCAGACATTTAGAGTAATGTTGTAAAATTATGAATAGAAAAAGAGTATTTATTTATTTTTGTAGTCCAGGGTACAATACGCCTGTGGACAAACAAGATTATTACTTTTACTTTTGCACTCAAGTGTGAACGTTTCTGCTTTCAGTTCTTTCTGTGGCAGCAATGGTTCAGCGTGTGGCTGTGGTTGGAGCAGGCGTTTCAGGTTTGGCCTGTATCAAAATCTGTGCTGATGAGGGTTTGGAGCCTGTCTGCTTTGAAAGCAGTGATGACATTGGTGGTCTGTGGAACTTTAAGGTAATTTTACATTTGTAAAATATAAAAAAAAGTTCTTAAAGTGACTTCATCATGCAAAATCCACTTTTTGGAGCTTTTGACCATGCAATATTGTTATTTCCTCATGAAAAACACCCCAAAGCAGTTTGTGGCTTCACACATAAATTTTCCTCTCTCAGCAGCTTCTTTCCTTCAGTTCTGCTAAAGCCTGATTTATACTTATTCTTATTTGTCACTCTTTTTATTTTTTGAGGGGGCAATGGTGGTGCTTTTGACAAATTTAAAGGAAGCAGGGTCCTGACCAATTCCAAGCTTGCGGTCTCTGTCACTTTAAAATTTGGGCATGTCTTCGTCACCTTCTGCAGGCAGAGCCCTTGTGCTGATGCATAATGGCGTTGTGTGACTCTGCACCGACACAGACGGACAAGTATGAATTAGGCTTAAGGTATTGGAAAAGCCATGGATGGGGCAAGGTTGCATCCCAATGCCCTGCTCCTCCACATCCAGGTCTCAAATCCAGATTTACTCAGCAATCGCTGAGTGGGACACGTTGGCCTCTGGGAAATAAGGTTACGTTATGAATTGAGTAGAATTCACATGGATGGAGGCAAGATTTCATCAAACTATTACCGCTGGCACTATTGAGATGTAATTATTTCCGGAACATTTCCGGAAATAATTACATCTCAATAGTGCCAGCGGTAATATTTTATCATATTTTGTGCCTACCTTTCTCTGGAAGGTGTAAAATAGCATGATAAAGCCCCTTTTACAAATCTTTATGTAATTTAAATTAATGAAAGCTTAATTTTCCTTTGTATTCAGGAGTCTCCTGAGCCACAGCGATCCCGCATCTATCGCTCTCTGGTGGCTAATACCTCCAAAGAGATGATGTGCTTCAGTGATTTTCCTATGCCTGATGATTATCCGAACTATATGCACAACTCCCTTTTGCTGAAGTACTACAGACACTATGCTGAGCATTTTCACCTGCTCAGATACATCAACTTCCAGGTCATTCATATTTAATTTTTGCTGTCTTTTATGTCAAAAGCCAAAAAGTGTGTTATGAGAGGACGACCCAGGAAAGTGCGGAAGTGCTGCGGTTCGGTTATTTGTTTTTTTTAACCTCCAAAATATATTTATTATGTTAGAACGTTGTTAAGAGGCATGAAAAAAATGTTTGAAGCTAATTTGTTTTCCAACATTGCCATTGTAGCTTTAACTTATCGTGTTTAAAGCTGTGATTTTAAAATAAATAAAATTAATTAAATAACCAATACTCATTATTGAATAAATGGGCTTATACATCCGACATGTTCAACTGTAAAAACAGCGGTTCTCAACCCTTTTAGCTTGAGGACCCCTGTGTCCGACAAGCCAGAACCACCACCACCTCGCCCCATCCAACCCCAACTCCTACTCCTACTCCTACCTGAACCTTATACAGACATACAGTTATAACTCTAATATAGAGTTTTGACTATACTATTGGGTCAGTAATTGCGACTTTATAAATGTAATTTTTGAAATATAATCTCAGTAACCATACTACCTCAGCACAAACAAATTTGCGGGGATCCCCTGCAATCTTGTGGGGGCCCCCCTATGGGGTCACGGACCCAGGTTGGGAACCACTGGTCTAAAATATGTGATTTATTAAATTTATTTATACTTAAAACATTATAAAATTGTAAATATTCACATTACGTTCACATTAAGACAATAATTATTTTTCTGTTAATAAATTTAGAAAACTGTTTCCTCCAACTCTGCAACACCCCACTCTGGCCATCGTGGGTATTTTGCAAGCAAAAGGACCGATCATGCCCATCGTGGAGATGCAGGCGCGCTGGGCTGTTAAGGTGTTTTCAGGTGTGTGTGTGTGCGTGCGTGCGTGCGTGTGTGTTGGGGGGGAGAAAGAGCAGGGACATAGAGAATTACATTTTGATTTTTGTGTTTCATCTTTCAGGTTTGAGCCGACTTCCATCCAAGGAGAAAATGCTGAAAGTCATTGAGGCAGAGCAGAAGTCAAACATGAAGAGGTAGACTTTATCCTACAACTGAAAGCTGAGCTTTGAATTCAAATAATATATTTTTTTTACATTATTTCAGCTATCCATGCCCGAAACAGGCTGCTATACAGGTGGATTACATCTCATACTTGGATTTCATGGCTAAAGAGGTGAGTTCCTCCTACCAACACTATGTTGGACTAAGTAAATCAGATTTTCTTAATGAAGTTTCAATCACAGGTGGGAGCTAAACCCAGACTCCTGAGACTGCTCCTGACGGATCCTAAACTCTGGACCAAGGTCGTCTTTGGGCCCTGCACGCCGTACCAGTATCGTCTCACTGGGCCTGGACAGTGGACAGGGGCTAGGCAGGCCATCCTCACACAGTGGGATCGAGTTTACAAGCCTTTCAGAACCAGAGTGGTAGCAGAACCAGCAGACACAAAGTCGATCTTTTCTTCACCCTGGTTCATTACATTTGGAGCAACTATGATTTTAACTTTGCTTTTGTCACAAATCAACACTGTCCCAATATGTCAACATTTGTCTCAGATTCCGGACATCAGTAAGGTTTTCCTCAGCAACTTTTGGTTCCATAGATAACCTCAAAGATTTGATGTTGCTATATGTTTTTTAAGTAAATATAACTTCAAAAATTTCCTGAATCAATCAAACCTAAAATTATTCTCAACGAGGTTCAGACACAACAGCTGAGTGGCTGCAAAATTCTTCAATGTTCTCCAGCTTAGTCAAGTCTGCCATTGTTTTTATTGTTCAAATGTGTGACTTGACGACTGTTGCATTGAATAATTCTGATAAACAAAAAGCTTTTAATCAACACTTAATTTAAAAGCAAAATTATCCTCTTAATAAGTTAAAAAGTGGAATACAACTATTCTGTAAAGGCTTTAAAATAGTTTAAACAAGAATAAAGTTTTATGCATTATTGTGGTTCTCTTGTTTTGTGTGTGTGTGTGTGTGTGTGCGTGCGTGCGTGCGTGCGTGCGTGCGTGTGTGTGTAAATTTAAATAATGGGAGTTAAAATAACTATTACCTAATGTGCACTTTAGACAGAGAGGAAGGCAAATACCACAGATATTTCATATTTTATGTTTTGTGATCATTTTAACACACTTGTTTTTAGCATTTAATGTTGTAGATTTAAAGGTTATAAAGTGGTCCTAGAATGTAAAACCACATTTACCTTGTTGTTGAATGTAGGCAGCTTGGGGTGTCTAATGTAACATACCAAAAACCTGTGGCGTCTGATCTGTTTTCCATGTAAATCAGTAATGTTGTAATGGCCACGGAAGTTTGTTCTGAGAAAAGCTGGTTTACCACATAAGCTTAAATTAGCACATCCTAACCCACTTCAGCGTCTGCAGTATAGAACCATTGGTTACGGTAATGCTAACAGCAGAAAAATGCTAGCCTGAGCTACTGATAGCCTAAGCTACCGCTAATGTGCGCATGGGCTTCTAACACTAACCTAAGCTACTGCTAATGAGTCCGGCACCACACTCCCCAGTTCATGGACGTCGATCGTTTTCCCTTTTATAATATTGCAGATTTTCAAGAAACTGTCTCTTTTGCCTCCATGGTTGATGCTGTTTTCATGCTTCCTGGTCCAGAGACTGGACATGTCATGTTCCCATGTGTTTTTTATTCTTTCATCATCACCAGCGTGTGAATGTGTGTGTGAATGGATGAATGATACACTGTAGTGTAAAGCACTTTGGAATCCTCTGACTCTGAAAGGTGCTATACAAGTGCAGGTCATTTATCATTTATCATTTAAATTTTTTTCTCTATTTGAAACAAGGCTTTTTGTATTTACTGGGCAATGCAGATATCAGGTTCTTTTGCTCTGTTTCTATCAGCAATCGAAGTTAGTTCTAGCTTGTTAACTCTTTTATATCATCATTTGCTGCTTTTCCTGTCATAGTTTATAAGCAGCTTTGGCCCTTGAGTCAGCTGCTCTCGTCAGGGCAAAATCAGGCCACTGCAAGAGAAGTTTCTCCTCCAGGGTTGGGACAGGGGTCCGTAACTGACGACGACCCAGCATCAGCTGGGCCAGAATGTGTTCTGTAGCCTGGATGGGCATGGCTCTGTAACTGAGAAGAGTAAGAGATGGATCACTTTGTTTCAGAATGTGTTTAGCTGTCCTCACAGCTCTTTCAGCAGCACCATTGGCCTGCAGGAAATGTGATATGTGTGAAATCATACGCTTCAGCAAACTGTTGAAACTATTGACGACTAAACTGCGGCCCATTGCCTGTTACTACAGTCATGGGACAACTGAATCTAGCAAAGATGCTGCTAAGGTGCGACCGCACACAGCAGCTGTGGCATTGTGCAGGTATGCCAGCTCAACATATCTGGAAAAGTAGTCCACTGACTGTGGCTTCTTCCAGGGCCTGAATATCTCCTGACAGGTTCACCATGTTGAGGTGTAAGGTTTCAGAAGGGCATCTTGAAAGCGTATCAGCTACCACAAGCTGTTTTTCTGGGACATACACTGCTTTCCCATTGAATTTCATCATCCTGAGGCGATGTATCTGGCACCGGAGTGGTACGGTGTCGATGTCTTTGAAGTTGAAAAGCAGAACCAGTGGCTTACGGTTGGTATGGATAGCAAAACCCGCCTTTGTTAACAAAGGGCCACTCATTGAGTAGGTGTATAATATCATTACGGTTGGGTGGAAAATGGCCCAAATAATGAACCATGCCTCGGATGCATTTTATGGTAAATGGCCTGTATTTGTATAGCGCGTTCTTAGGGTTCTACAACCCCCCAAGGCGCTTCACAACACAATCAGTCATCCACCCATTCACACCCTGGTGGGGATGAGCTGGGCGCACTGACAGAGGCAAGGCTGCCGAGCACTGGCGCCACCAGTCCCTCTGACCACCACCAGCAGGCAAGGTGGGTAAAGTGTCTTGCCCAAGGACACACAGCAGCATTCTCTGGCCGGAGCCGGGATCGAACCTGCAACCTTCCGATTACTGGACAAGCCGCTCTACCTCCTGAGCTACTGCTGCCCTTATCTTTGCCGTGTTGTGGGGGGGCTCCATGTTTCTTATAGCCTTGACCTTTCCAGGGTCTAGTCTGATGCCCTGTTTGTCGACGATGTGTCCTAGAAACGTGGTTTACGCTTCTTCTCATTTAGCTTCAGGCCAGCATCTCTGAGTGTTTGCAGCACCTTCCTCAGTCGTTCAACATGCACCTTAGGAGTCTCTCCATAGACAATTATGTCATCCATGAATGCTGCTGGGCCGTCATGATCCTTTAGGAGGTTGGTCATCTCTCTTTGAAAGATTTTGGGAGCTCAAGACATACCGAATGGGAGACGATGGAAGAAATACCTCCAAAATGGTGTTATAAAGATGGTGAGCTTGGCGCTGTCTTTGTAATGGGATTTGCCAAAACCCTGTAGCAGCGTCAAGCATGGAAAACATACTTGCAACAGCCAGCTTTGGGAGAATGTCGTCCAGAGTGGGTAAACTATATTTTTCCGCTTTACAGCTTTGTTAAGGCAGTTAAGTCCAACACATTTTCTGACCTGGCCATATTTTCTTGGCGCAGGGACCACTGGGGCACACCAGTCGGTTGGTTCTGTTATTTCCTCAATAACACCACAGGCGACCATGCTGTCCAGTTCCTTCTTTACCTTAGGGAGTAAAGGGATGGAGACACGGCGAACTGTGTTGACAGAATATGGCACTGCACCACTCTTCAGTTTTATTTTTACAGGGGTGGTTCTCAAAAGTCCTACACCCAGTGTGTTTGAGACATCCTCCATCATCAGCCAGAAATAAGTACTATACTCTTCCACACCAACAGTCAAAAAAGAAAAAATTTGCTAAGTAAAAGAGTATGGATATTTTTCAATGGGATGTTGATATTTGTGGAAAATTAAGTAAAAAATAATTATAAATTGATCTAAAATATATTACTTGTCTTTTTAGTCCCATTCTGTTGTGGAATTTCAGACTATGCTAGGCAATTCCAACCAATGAAATTCTGTTTTGTGACACTTTGTCACCTTTGCATTAGAGGGAATATCTGTCTTGCAGAAAGCATTAAAAGCTTTAATTTGCAAAATGCTTTAATAAATTTAAAATGCAATGAAACTCATCCAAACAACTGTATTTTTTTATCTTTCAGTGAGTGTGCTCTGGCTCGCTGAGCTGTCATTTGTGTCTTTTTTACATTAATGTTGAACCCAAACGTTTGGCCAGGTGATGGCAGCAGAGGACCAAGAATCAAAATCCAAGAAGTTTGAATGTTTATTTGTGGGCAGATGAAAAAACATAAACTAGTTACTTTTTGTTCAGTGAGCATGAGACATTTCTAAAAATAAGACAAACAAATGTGCATGATGATCAGGGACTGTGTGTGTCTCTTTCTGAGGGCATCCATGGTCATTTCTCTGCTATGCTGTGAGTTGTGCTTAGGTTCACATTAAAAAATGAACAAAGATTCTTAATTCAGGTCTGCTTTGAAGGTAATTTGATCATTATACAGTCATCAGTGAGGCTTTTACTGGTTAACTAAACACTTGGATGTGTGTGATCAAGCAGTGTCCTGCATAATGATTAAGGCCCTATTGAAAGTCTTGATGTGGACTCTGTTTCACTGCAGAGGTCTCAGAAAACTACAGAGGGTCTGGGAGTTAATTATCAGACAAATGATTGAATCAGTCAAAAGTGAAAGATGCAGCTACCTTAAAACTATTACACTGCCAAAAACTGTTCAAGCTACAAGATTTATTTACATCAACCACCTCATTTGGGATAAAAAGCTGCATAAACACTTTTGTGTTGATAATGACACAATATCTCACAAAGAATATTATCATAAAACTGTTGCATTCAATTTCTGTTCAAAATAATTTAATATATAGTTTAAAAACTGCAAAACGTGAGAATGTTTGGTCATTTATAAACAGCCTTGACTCAGGCAAGATCCATAGTTGACTCAGCACAGAAACTAAGAAAACAACAGCCAATCAGACAGCAAAAAAATAATAACCTGCAGGTAAAAGAGCAAAAAAAAAAAAACACAAAACAAATACCTGGCACCAGAACAGGAACACAGGAGGAAAGCAAGCTGGAGGGGAACAGAAGGAAATAATGTAACCATCGACATACAGGTGTGTGTGGGGAAGAGAACAAAGGCAGGATGTGATAGAAGCACATGTTTGCTTATGGGAGGTAAAGTAGAGAGAAAAATGATAAAATTTGTAAGGATGATTAACAAAACTCAGCTTCTGGTTGGGATATTAGAGGTTAAATTCCTCCAGTTAATTGTAGACAGTTGTGTAAAACCTCTATTTTATCTTAAAAAGATTACAAATAGATTTTATTCTATGTTGCAGACTGCAAAAGTAATCTGACCTAAAATAAATAAATAAAAACAGTTATGTATCAGAACTGTGTCTGTGCCCAGTGGGTGTGGTGATCACAAAAAAAGCAAAGCAACGTTTTGATCCTGTAAAAGTGCAAGTATTGGACGAGGCTGAAGTTGGCTTCCGATTCCAGCTTCCGATTCGGGAAATAGCTAAAGGGCAATTCCACTCAATTTTTCTCTACTCTGACCATCTTTAATCAGCTCTAGCTCCAAAACTACAACACGTATTCTCTTCAAACCTGTGCTGGATTATTTTACAATAATTGCAGATTACATAAAGCATAGTTTGTGATTTGTGAAACCTTTTTCTGATTTGTGAAACTTCAAAGAAGTCAGATTTATGCATTTTTTAGCATCTGGTCCACACTGGAAGTGGCCTAGCTCCCAAAGTACAACACTTATTCTCTTCAAACCTGTGCTGGATTATTCTACACTAATAGTAGATTACAGAAAACATAGTTTGTGATTTTTGAAACCTTTGTCTGATTTGTGAAACTTCAAAGAAGCCAGATTTATGCTTTTTTTTAGCATCTGGCCCACACTGGAAGTGGCCTAGCTCCCAAAGTACAACACTTATTCTCTTCAAACCAGTGCTGGATTATTCTACACTAATAGCAGATTACATAAAACATAGTTTGTGATTTGTGAAACCTTTGTCTGATTTGTGAACACCCAAAGCTAGGCTCAAATTAGTTTTATGTTTGCGTGTGGGTTAGGGGTCTTGACAACAAAACCGTCTTAATTAAAAACAAGAAGAACTGTGTAGCCTCAAACTTTTTTATTGAGCCACGTTCCACAGAATTTCAGAGATTAGAACGTCTCTCCATTTCTGTTCTGAGTTTCATGAGAAGCTCCTCTTTTTCACTGCAAAAACATTCAGTTATTACATATTTCAACATTCCAAAAGACATACAAAACAACTTACCGGTACATATTTACACATTCTAAAATAAATAAATAAATCAGTCATGTGGGCACAGATCTTCTTAAACATAAATCTACACTTAAAGGTAATTTTTTTTTGGGAGGAGCCAGCAAAACAGTGCCCCCTAGAGTCACAGAATGTGAAATATAATATGCCAGAGGATTTCAATATTAAAAGAAAATTAAGTCATTTGACCTCTTTTTTCAAATTTGATTTTTATATCTGAGACTACAGTAAAAACGGTTTTTAAATACTTTTTCTTTTCAGTTTACTATAAAAAAATCAAAAGACCATTTTTAATGGTTTGTAAATCTGAAATAGAAAGATTATTAGAAAATGTTGTTTGTTTGAAATTAAGGAATGATACACAGATAATCAAAATACACAGAAAAGATCATTACAGTGTAGGTATTGTAGTTTTGAAACTACAGCTGTTTTAGCATTGTGCATGCTAAAAAAACGCATAAATCTGGCTTTCTGGAAGTTTCACAAATCAGAAAAAGGTTTCACAAATCACAAACTATGTTTTATGTAATCTGCTATTAGTGTAGAATAATCCAGCACTGGTTTGAAGAGAATAAGTGTTGTACTTTGGGAGCTAGGCCACTTCCAGTGTGGGCCAGATGCTAAAAAAATGCATAAATCTGGCTTCTTTGAAGTTTCACAAATCAGAAAAAGGATTCACAAATCACAAACTATGTTTTATGTAATCTGCTATTAGTGTAGAATAATCCAGCACTGGTTTGAAGAGAATAAGTGTTGTACTTTGGGAGCTAGGCCACTTCCAGTGTGGGCCAGATGCTAAAAAAATGCATAAATCTGACTTTCTGGAAGTTTCACAAATCAGAAAAAGATTTCACAAATCACAAACTATGTTTTATGTAACCTGCTATTAGTGTAAAATAATCCAGCACAGGTTTGAAGAGAATAAGTGTTGTACTTTGGGAGCTACACCACTTCCAGTGTGGGCCAGATGTTTAAAAATGCATAAATCTGGCTTCTTTGAAGTTTCACAAATCAGA
>SSNS01000661.1:41119-256682 GCA_006937985.1 Aphyosemion australe
AAAAGGATTCACAAATCACAAACTATGTTTTATGTAATCTGCTATTAGTGTAAAATAATCCAGCACAGGTTTGAAGAGAATAAGTGTTGTACTTTGGGAGCTACACCACTTCCAGTGTGGGCCAGATGTTTAAAAATGCATAAATCTGGCTTCTTTGAAGTTTCACAAATCAGAAAAAGGATTCACAAATCACAAACTATGTTTTATGTAATCTGCTATTAGTGTAGAATAATCCAGCACTGGTTTGAAGAGAATAAGTGTTGTACTTTGGGAGCTAGGCCACTTCCAGTGTGGGCCAGATGCTAAAAAAATGCATAAATCTGACTTTCTGGAAGTTTCACAAATCAGAAAAAGATTTCACAAATCACAAACTATGTTTTATGTAACCTGCTATTAGTGTAAAATAATCCAGCACAGGTTTGAAGAGAATACGTGTTGTAGTTTTGGAGCTAGAGCTGATTAAAGATGGTCAGAGTAGAGGAAAATTGAGTGGAATTGCCCTTTAGCTATTTCCCGAATCGGAAGCTGGAATCGGAAGCCAACTTCAGCCTCGTAAGTATTGGTCACTTTTTAAAACATTATCACAGAAAACACGTTTTCTAAATGTCTGTGAGTTTTTTTCTGCTGGTTTCAAACGATTATTAAATGAAGCGTGCGTTTTTGTTCCCCAGCAGAAGTCTTGTTTACTTTCCCTCTTCTGCAAAAAAAAAATCAGCCAGTGTCTCTCCGCCCACCGCTGAGCTAAGAAGACCAGACCACAAGAGCTGTTTTCGTCTTCGGACCGAGGAGGTAAACTCTAGAAGATTTTTGTGACCTTTGAGCACATTTTAACAGGAAAAGTTTAGTTTTCTGATTTAACGCACCAGCGGTTTTGAGCTGCGCGCTGTCGCCTCGCGTTGCGTTCAATGTTGCTGTTTTCCACTTAAATCTGACCATGTTGCTCATGTTCAACATGTGTGGTAAAAATTAGCTCTTTGGGCTCACATCAAACGTTTTTCTATCGATGTCGCGAGTGGTGCGTGGGAAACTCTCGAGAAGGCTTTAAAATAAAAAAAGGAGCTGGTTATTAACATAAACTCGTCGAGCCTAACGGTACAAAGTCCGTTTTGTGTCGTGCTTGCTGTGTCTGTTGTGTATGCAGCATACGCAACAGACACAAAAAGGGTTGAGCTGCAAGCAAAGATCATGCATACGGTATGCATGATCTTTGCTTGCAGCTCAACCCTTTTTGAACTAATTTGTTCCCCAGAGCTGAAGCATGACTCGTCGTGTGGCCATAGTAGGAGGAGGCAGCTCAGGTCTGGCCTGCATTAAATGCTGCCTGGATGAAGGGCTGGAGCCAATCTGCTATGAAAGCAGCAATGACATTGGGGGTCTCTGGAGGTTTAAGGTGGGTGATGGTGCATGCATGCTGGAGGAGGAGGGGATGTTCCTCTTTATCTGAGCCTCTGGTTGTGTCATTTGCAGGAGAATCCAGAATCAGACCGGGCCAGCATCTACCACTCAGTCATCATCAACACCTCTAAGGAGATGATGTGTTTCAGTGACTTCCCCATTCCTGCAGAATTCCCAAACTTCATGCACAACTCCCTCATCATGGACTACTTTCGGATGTATGCTGACCACTTCCAGCTCACTAAGCACATACGCTTTAATGTGAGAAAGAACTTTATTTACTTTTCCTGAAAACAACTAATCATTCACTCTTAGTTGACTAAATAAACACAGTTCTGATCTGAGTCAGCTGTTTCTGTCTTTGTGTCCAGACCAAAGTCTTGCAGATCAAACAGAGATCAGACTTCTCCCGATCAGGCCAGTGGGACGTTGAAACAGAGAACAAGGATGGGAAACGGGAGAAACACATTTTTGATGCTGTGATGATCTGTATTGGGCATCACTGCCAGCCAAACCTGCCTCTCCATGACTTCCCAGGTAAGGTGCTGTAAAAACCCAAATTCCCTCCATGTTCACCGAGCACTGTTTGAGGGAGATTGTCATTTTCACACAGCATCACCATATCAACAACAACCACATTATTGATAGAATGTTGGAAACCTGGGGTTTGATTTGTGTGTTTTATACAAAAACGTCAATGTCTAATTCAGTTTCAGTCAAATGCAATGAGCCCAGGTGAAAAAAAAACAAACTTTTTTTCTCCTTTTTCTCAGGTATTGAAACTTTCAAGGGAAAGTATTTTCACAGCAGAGACTACAAGACTCCTGAAGAGTGGAGAAATAAGAAGGTGGTGGTGATCGGAATAGGAAATTCAGGAGGAGACATCGCAGTTGAGCTGAGCAGAGTCACCAAGCAGGTTAGACTGAGATCATTTATGTGTCTGAATTGATTGTGAATTAAATACATTTAATAAAACATTTCATTTTTATCAAATATCCTACATCACTGTTATCATTTACAGCAGAATCTGTAAGATGCTGCACATTCAAATAAAATAAATCAGCAACAATCAGAGCTATGTCTATTTCAAGAAGTCTATATTTGATTTTGACAGTCTATTAATACTTATTTTGTGTTTCTATGAACTAACTGACAATTTTGTCTCTTTTCCAAAGCTTTACCTGAGCACTCGGAGGGGAGCCTGGATTTTGAACCGAGTCTGGGAAAGAGGGATTCCTCTTGATTTGCATTTCAACAGGGTGGTTGATTTTTTCCGTAGAATCCTCCCATTTGGTGTCTTCTGTTCCCTGGGAGAGAACCAGGTCAACCACAGATTCAACCATGCTCTCTACAATCTAAAGCCAAAGCACAGGTACTGCGTTCTTGTAGTTTTTTTATTGTATAATCAACAGACTACCTTAAACATTTCAAACTGAAAGAAATATCACCTTCAGTGTTCGAAATCTTCCCACAGCTGACTTTTTTGTTTAAATCTTGATGATATATCAATAAATCCCAGGCTAGTCTATGCCAAGTGACATACATTCACAAACTGCTAGCCAAATTTATATTTGGGGGTTTAAAACCTTGTTAATGGGATCCACCCCCCTGTACTTCCGCTTTAAAGGGAAGGTCACATGATGGGTGGAGTCTTTATTCAACCACACTTCCTGTTAGAAAAATGTGCCTAAAGGAGGCGTCACCTGGCGGACCGAGAGAGCGGCACTGAGGCAGTGATTGACAGCACCCCCCTTCAACACACCCGTGTGCTCTCAGAGGTTCTCAGTCAGTAAAAAAAGTCATTAACAAGCACGCGCACAGCAGACTCACCTCTCAGTTGAATTAGCAAACACAGAAACTGCAGCAGGCTGGAGGGACACTTGACAACGCGAGTATGATTGGGGAGCAGAGGAGGTTCTGGAGGGTCGTTTTATTTGTAAAATAGAATCTGGACTGGAATCGGATCAGTGCGCTGCGCTCACGGAAGAGCCGTTCCCTCTGGAGTGCTCTCTGCTCTGCCAAATCCTCCAATAATAATAAGAATAAGAAGAAACGATCTTTTATGTAGCGAATCTCAAGAAAAACCACGGGGCGCTTCCCAAGGTCAAAATAATTAAATTAAAACATAATAGATAAATACATTCAAAATGATTTAAAACATCATAAAAATGGGAAGAGTAAACATTGTGATTACAAAATAACACAAAATCAGCCATTATACAATGTCAGATTCCCGTGGGTCACGGGTGTTTTAGCTCCAATAATAATAATACACCTAAATAATTATTTATTGGGTAAATAATTAGTGGATGAGGAACACGCATGGATCACTGAGACCTTCAGAATTGCGGTTCCCTCGTTCTGCCACTAGATGCTGTTCCTACGCACGGTCAGAGCTGTACTTATATTTAGGAACGTTTTCACGCACAAGTACAAATTGGTAAATACCACACAATGCGTAAAATCGTTCCCACGGACGAAATACGCACAGATCTGTTCGTAAGTACGGTTGATAAATGAGGCCCCAGGATTGGACACCCCTGTTGTAGATGTTTGAACACCTGGACGACTTCTATCCTAGAGATTTGTCCATCCCTGGGCCTCCCAGCTCTGGATCCTCACTTCAACACATCTTAGTTGATTTAAAATATTCCATCCATTGCTCCCAACTATATCCCTAGTTGACGTCAACATTCAGTTTTCCATCCTCTCTGTAAACAAAACCAGGTGGGGATCATTTACCGTCTTTCTGTCTCTCTTTAACTGATTCTTCAGAAACACACAGCTGCAGTTCAAATGACAAGTCAACTACAAAGTCAGTCGTCAACCTAAGCTGTTGTTAGTCTTTGTGCATATGTGTTCATGTGAAAAGTTAAACATTGATTCATGAATGTCTGAGGTAACAGTGTTAGCTTTTTAGTGGAGTGAGCTTTTTTGTAGATTTACATCTGACCTAGCTGCGCTACATGTACTTAACCTGAAGCATCTCTATTTAAATATGGTCTGAAAAATGTTGTTCCTGCATGCTTGCTAAAGAGGAATATTTGTTCATTGCATCTGGTATTGTATATGTAAGAGTTCATTTGCAAGAATAAATGTTTTCAGACATTTTTAATGCATTTATTTGTCATTTTCTCCAAACATCAGTCAGAATAAAGTCTGCACATTTTTATCAAAACAAAATTTAAATTAACTCTTCTTTTTGTACTAAAATAATAAAACTGGGATTTTCTACAGTTGTATAAACTTTTGTACTTACCTTGTGTATTATGTCTTTTGTGTTTCTCAGGTTATTCAGCCAACATCCCACCATAAATGATGAACTTCCCAACCGCATCCTATCTGGAACCGTTCAAGTGAAACCAAACATCCGCCGATTACAGGGCTCCAGTGTGGAGTTTGAGGATGGAAGCATCGTGGAAGATGTTGACCTGGTGGTACGTTTAATTTGCCTCTTTGATTCTTAAGGATTTTCTGCATGTCTTGTTCTTTTAGACAGCAACAGCACAGTAATTAGGTGGTTTGAAGACTGACATGAACTTATTTTTATCCTGAAGGTGTTTGCTACAGGCTACAAGTTCTCCTATCCATTCCTGACGTCTAGTGTGGTTTCAGTGACAGAGAACAAAGCATCTCTGTACAAGTATGTGTTTCCTCCTGAACTGGACCACCCCACGCTGGCTATCATTGGTCTGGTGCAGCCATTGGGTGCCATCATGCCCATCTCTGAGATGCAGGCTAGATGGGCCACTCGAGTCTTCAAAGGTAAGGGTTTCTTTTTCTTTAATAGACTAGTTCAATGTTTAGAAATTAAAATTTCATGGGTCTTTTTTCACTAGGCTGCATAAAGCTTCCTCCAGCAGCTGCTATGCTCAGAGATATCAAGTGTAAGCAGGAAGCCATGGCTAAAAGGTACACTATACATCACCTTTGTGATTACTTGTTATACATGTGTTATATTTGTAACCAGATCATTTTCTACATGTTTTTACTTTTACTCTCGCTGTTAGATATGTCAACAGTACGAGACATACCATCCAGGTGGACTACGTTGACTACATGGATCAGATTGCAGAGTTAGTGGGAGTTCGTCCCAGAATCACACGGATGCTGCTGACTGACCCCCAGCTGGGACTGAAAGTGATGCTTGGTCCTTGCACTCCATACCAGTACCGTCTCAGAGGACCAGGAAAGTGGGCTGGAGCACGCCAGGCCATCTTCACCCAGTGGGAGAGAGTAGCTAAACCCATGCAGACCAGGCTGTCTGATGAGCCCAAACCCATGAAATCTTCCAAGTTGCCTCTGATCCTGTTCACTGCAGCCGTGGGCTTGTTGGCCTACCGCTACAGGAACAGCTTTCCAGCTTTTCTGCAGGATCCCGCCGCTTTGCTGGACAACATTAAAGCATACCTCCCTGCATAGTGATGAAAATTTCACTATTGATGTCTTCTGCCTGTATTTACAGTATTAACTAATATGCATGAGGGCAAACTTTGTTCCTAATTACAGAAATGTTCAAAAATACATCAATAACTTCATTTTCTAAACCGAATCTAATACTACACTAGATTGTTATTCAGCTCAATACTTCACTTAAGTACTTCTGTGGTAATTGTTCTGTATAGCCTTGAGATGCCTACATTTAAGGGCTGAAAATAAAGCATCAGTTTTTACATAAATGTATTTCTTCTGCTTTGTAGGTTTCTTAAACAGAGTTTCAGCAATGTTAACTATCACATTCAATTTATAGCCATGGGATAAAAATACATTAAGTGTATAGTATACTTTGTATTTTTAGTAATTTCTCTTTGAAATTCTCTTTTGTAAAACTTGTCAGTAAATCCAAATTAACTGTGTTTTTGCTTAGATGTAATTCCTGTTTAACATGAAGCTGCTTTCATTCTGATCCTTTTTAAATAAATCATTGTTACAAAAGACTTTTTAATTTGGGGAAAAAATTATTAAGTGCATCTTTTATGCAGACACAATCATATTTTTGCCACAAACAAAAATAAAAACCAGTATACTTGTGACGTTAGTCCTTTATTATATTTTTTGTTATTTTTAGATGTTATACAATGTCAGCTGGAATTAAGTTGGAGTAATTCTATAATTTAAGGGTTGCAAACTAGTGGTTTTCTGCACAACACCCCAAGTAATTTTTGTTTTTAGGCTCAGAACATAGAAATTTCGTGTTTACTTCTGGTAGTCCCACCCCCAGAAGATCTGACCAATCAGCAGATTGAACATCCTCACGTATCATGTAGTGATGCATTGCATTTTGTTTGCAATTTCTTCCTGTCTTTTTGATTGTTCTGTGTGGCTGCTTCAAGTTATAGAAGGTCCTTCAGCCATCCATGTGTTGGTGTACCTCAGGGTTTAGCTTTGGGGCCCTTATTATTTCGGGTTTGCGTGCTCCCACTTGAGCAGTTTTATAGATGTCTCATCACTGTTGCACAGATTATATTAACTTATACATTTTTCTTTCAAACTTCATCAAAACTGCATGTCTTACAGTTGCTTAGTCATTTTCAGTAATACCTAAAATCAGTGGTGTCCAACCCTGGCCCATGAGGGCCTGTATCCAGGAAATGTTAAGTGTCTCTCTGATTCAGCACACCTGATTTCAATAATTGGGTGATTAACATGATTCTGCAGAGCTTGAAGACTTGCTCAACGGGTCATTGAATATGGCATGCTGGATAGGGGCTCACAACGATCAGGGTTTGGCACCCTTGACCTGGAGAGTGCTGGACTTGTCCAGTGAAACCAGAAAGGTTCCTCAAACTCCTCCTTTAAGAGGTGTGGTCTGCATTAGTAAACGATTGTTAAATGTAGCATTTTGGATGTCAGAAGCCTTGTTGACTTTGCCCTCTGCAAGAAAAAAATCCAGGGTCAGGGTTCAGTCACGCTCAAACAACTACTCATTACAATCAGGCATTGAAGAAGCTGAGTTCTTCTCTGGACAGATAAAGTAAGACAATTATCTTTTATCTTATTTGTGTGTATATTTAAACATGAAGAATATTGCTTTCAGACTTTGGAAAGCTAACAAATGAGCAGTGTTGCATTCAACAACTTTTTATTTATTTATTTTTTCTAAAAAATCTGTCAAAAGATTTTTACTTATTTCCAGTTTAGGTTGTAAGTTTTAATCTATGTAACTCAAAGTAAAAATGTTTAAGTGATGACTTGAAGTGTGCATTTTAGACTGTCAAGGCCATCTGGTTATTAGAGAAAAAAATGTTTTCTGATGTTGCATGGATGCATGATCTTTGTTTGCAGCTCAACCTTTTTTGAACTGATTTGTTGCACAGAGCTGAAGCATGACTCGTTGTGTGGCCATAGTAGGAGGAGGCAGCTCAGGTCTGGCCTGTATTAAATGCTGCCTGGATGAAGGGCTGGAGCCCGTCTGCTTTGAAAGCAGCAATGACATCGGGGGTCTCTGGAGGTTTAAGGTGGGTGATGGTGCATGCATGCTGGAGGAGGTGGTGATGTTCCTCTTTCTCTGAGCCTCTGGTTGTGTCATTTGCAGGAGAATCCAGAACCAGACCGGGCCAGCATCTACCACTCAGTCATCATCAACACCTCTAAGGAGAGGATGTGTTTCAGTGACTTCCCCATTCCTGCAGAATTTCCAAACTTCATGCACAACTCCCTCATCATGGACTACTTTCGGATGTATGCTGACCACTTCCAGCTCACTAAGCACATACGCTTTAATGTGAGAAAGAACTTTACTTTCCCAGAACACAGTGAAACATTCACTCAGTTGAATAAACAAATACTTTTCTGATATGAGCCAGCTGTTTCTGTCTTTATGTGTCCAGACCAAAGTCTTGCAGATCAAACAGAAATCAGACTTCTCCCGATCAGGCCAGTGGGACGTTGAAACAGAGAACAAAGATGGGAAACGGGAGAAACACATTTTTGATGCTGTGATGATCTGTATTGGACATCACTGCCAGCCAAACCTGCCTCTCCATGACTTCCCAGGTAAGGTGCTGTAAAAATTCTGATTTCCTCCATGATCACAGAGCACTGTTTGAGGGGGATTGTCATTTTCACACAGCATCACCGTATCAACAATAACCACATTGTTGATAGAATGTTTGTTTGGGGTTTGATTTGTGTGTTCTTAACAGAAAATTGTCAATGTCTAATTCAGTTTCAGTCGGATGCAACGAGTCCAGGTGAAAACTAATCACTTTTTCCCCTCTTTTTTTCTCAGGCATTGAAACTTTCAAGGGAAAGTATTTTCACAGCAGAGACTACAAGACTCCTGAAGAGTGGAGAAATAAGAAGGTGGTGGTGATCGGAATAGGCAACTCAGGAGGAGACATCGCAGTTGAACTGAGCAGAGTCACCAAGCAGGTTAGACTGAGATCATTTCCTCCCTTATGTGTCTGAATTGTTTGTGTGTTAAATATATTTATTAAAACATTTCATTTTTACCGATTAATCTCCGGTTCATTACTCATTACCTCCTAAGTCGTTCCCTAGTAATGATGCACAATTTTGTGTCCTTTATTGTGAAGTGTTACCATTAAGTGTATCTATGAGCTAGCTGACAGCTTTGTTTTTTTTCCAAAGCTTTACCTGAGCACTCGAAGGGGAGCCTGGATTATGAATAGAGTTGGGGAAAGAGGAATTCCCCTTGATTTGCTTTTGAACAGAGTTACTTATTTTTTCCGTAAAATCCTCCCGTTTGGTGTCGTCTGTTCCCTGGGAGAGAGCCAGCTCAACCACAGATTCAACCATGCTTTGTACAATTTAAAGCCAAAGCACAGGTAATGTGTATTTCTTTAGTTTTTATTGTGATCAGCACTTTATAATGTATAATAGTCTGCAGACTACCATGAAAATTTCAAATGACTAAAATTGTCACTTTCTTCAGTGGTTTAAATCTTCCCACAGTTGACTTTTTTTTCTTTGTTTATTTATTGATAATATATCAATAAATCCCAGGCTAGTCTATTCCAAATGACATGCTTTCACAAGGTTCATGCAAAATTTATATTTGGGGGTTGAAAATGAGATTTACCACCCTGGACTGCCACTTCAAAGACTCTGGCTCGATGGCCATGCAATTGCATGTAAATAAATCAAAATAAAAAAAACAAAGATTAGTAGCGTGTAGAAAAGCTGGTACTCTGAAGGTAAGTTAGAATTGCCTTTTGGAAAGTATGAAAAGAAGTGAGAGACCGAATGCCTGCAGGAAGACTGTTCCAGTTTTGGGGAGCTTTTACATTAAAAGCATATTTCCCTACTTCTCTGCTGACTCTAGGAACTGTAGAAAAACAAAAGAGTCATTGTGACGAAGGCTGTAAGGTGATCAAAAAAGGTACAAGATATTGTTTTAGGTACAGCGGATAATTATAGCATATTTCTATTGGAAATGAAGTTTATTGTGCCTCGGTAAATAAACAGGAATAGTAGCTTCACATTCTACATAACTACCTTGATTCTATCATAATTATCATCTTGGTTATCATTAAAATATTCAGGATATATAATTTTCTTTGCCCCACCTATTCTTAGTTTGTTGAGGTTTCTGCAGTGCTTGATGACCTTCTAGACCAGTAATTCAACCACTGAATCAGGTGTGTTGGAGCAGGAAATCATCTAAAACATTCTGAACAGTTGTTCTCAATGACCAGGATTGGACACCCCTGGTGTAAATGTTTGACTACCTGGACAATTTCTACCCAACGGATTTGTCCATCCCTGGGTCTCCCAGCTCTGGTTTCTCATGCCAACACGTCTTAGTTGATTTAAAGTATTCCACCCATTGCTCTCAACTATATCCCTAGTTGATGTCAACATTCACAGATTCCCATACCCTCTGTAAACTAACAACCAGGTGGGGATCATTTACCGTCTTTCTGTCTCTCTTTACCTGATCCATCAGAAACACACAGCTGCAGTTTAAATGACAAGTCAACTACAAAGTCAATCATCAACCTAAGCTATAGTGTTTGTGCATATGTGTTCATGTGAAAAGTTAAACATTGATTCATGATTGTCTGAGATACAGTGTTAGCTTTTTAGTGGGGTGAGCTTTTTTGTAGATTTACATCTGACCCAACTTCTTAACCTGAAGCATCTCTATTTAAATATTGTCTGGCAAAAATTCTTCCTGCATGCTTGCTAAAGAACATGTTGAACATTGCAATTGTAGATTTTTTCATTAAATAATAATAATTAGGTGTCATTTTACTAAAGTTATATAACTCTTGTACTTACAGTGTGTATTATGTTGTGTCTCAGGTTATTCAGTCAACATTCCACTGTGAGCGATGACCTTCCCAACCGCATCCTATCTGGAACCATTCAAGTAAAACCAAATGTCCACCAATTTCAAGACTCCAGTGTTGAGTTTGAGGATGGCAGCATCGTGGAAGATGTTGACCTGGTGGTACGTTTTAATGGGCCTCTTTGATTCCTAATGATTTTCTTTTTTTGAACAATATCTATTTATTACATTTTTATAATGGTTTCAAACAGAACAAGTTACACAAAACAAAACCCTTCATCCCCACCCACCCTGCTAAAAGAAACAAACATAGTTTCAGTGTAACACTAAATCAAAACACAGATCCAAATTTACAAAAATAATTTAAAAAAACAATCACAAAAAATTATCCACAGCCATACCATCAAAATAAGACATCAGTGGTATCAACAAAATAAATAATAAACAGTCACAGAAAATTATCAACAGATACACTTCCAAAATAAAACATAAATGACAACCATATAATATTAAATGTGTCCACTGTACCTCTTAAGCAGTGTCTGATTTTCTCCAGATGAATGTGAATGTTTCCCTAACCCAGTGTCCGTTTGTTGGAGGATGGGCTTCTTCCCACTTGGACAAGATGAGTCTCTTGGCCAAGAAAGAGCAGAAAGCAATCATGTTTAGTTGGATACTATCCAAAGCAGCATCCACTGTGACCACTCCTAACAAAGCTGTCAAAGGGTCTGGGTGTACAGTGGCCCCACAAATCTTGAAGAGTGCATAAAAAAATAGACCACCAATATCCCACATGTTCTGGCAAGTCCAGAACATGTGAAGAAGTGTGGCCGGTGGCCGTCTGCAACATTTCCATGTGGGGTCCAATTCCAGCTTAATCTTAGACAATCTGTCTTTGGACCAATGCAAAGGGTGCACCACTTTGAACTGATTGACTGTGTCTCACACAAATTGAAGATTTATGAACATTCCGTAGAACCTTGTGCCAGACCAAATCTAACACCCAGGGCCAGCTCCCATTTCCCTTTAAAAACATCCAGACTAGCCCGATGACGTGAGCTGAGCTGGGTATAGTCTGCTTAGAGCTTTCTTAGAGACAGTCCAAGATCTCATCGAGAAGGGTCCAAGATGGGCACAAAGGCAAACAATCAGAGGCAGATTTAACAAAGTGTCTCAGTTATAGGTACCTAAAAAAACTGTGAGTTGTAGGTATGAATTTGACCAATTTTTCAAAGGGGGCAAATGTACCGTCAACATCTAAGTCATAGAGAGAGCTAGAGACAAACGAAGCTCTCTCCACAGCCACCCAACTTGGCGCAAATACATTTCCCCTCAGCCAACAATAAAGTGCATTAATATTTCACTGCCTGGCCAAAAGAAAAAGTTTCCACAAAAAAAAAAGTTCACACACGGTAGTATTTTGTTGGACCGCCTTTAGCTTTGATTACAGCACACATTCACTGTGGCATTGTTTCGATAAGCTTCTGCAATGTCACAAGATTTATTTCCATCCAGTGTTGCATTAATGTTTCACCAAGCTCTTGCATTGATGATGGTAGAGTCTGACCGCTGCACAAAGCCTTCTCCAGCACATTCCAAAGATTCTCAATGGGGTTAAGGTCTGGACTCTGTGGTGGCCAATCCATGTGTGAAAATGATGTCTCATGCTCCCTGAACCACTCTTTCACTTTTTGAGCCCGATGAATCCTGGCATTGTCATCTTGGAATATGCCCGTGTCATCAGGGAAGAACAAATCCATTGATGGAATAACCTGGTCATTCAGCATATTCAGGTAGTCAGCTGACCTCATTCTTGGAGCACATCCTGTTGCTGAACCTAGACCTGACCAACTGCAGCAACCCCAGATCATAGCACTGCCCCCACAGGCTTGTACAGTAGGCACTAGGCATGATGGGTGCATCACTTCATCTGCCTCTCTTCTTACCCTGATGCACCCATCACTCTGGAACAGGGTCCATCTGGACTCATCAAACCAGTTTTTAATAATGCCAGTTCAATGGACATTTCTTAACCCAATTTTAGTTGTTTCTGCAATCTCCTTAGACATTTTCTCTGCTTGATGCATGCCAATGATGTGACCCTTCTCAAACAGACTAACATCTTTCCCACGACCACCAGATGTCTTTCCACAAGGTTGTTTAAGAAATGAGAAGCAACTCATTGCACCAGTTGGGGTTAAATAACTTGTTGTCAGCTGAAAGATAATCGCTCATGCAGTAATTATCCAATAGGAGGCTTGTACCTATTTAAATCCAGGTGGTGACTTTTTTTGGCTAGGCAGTGTAGATACCCAGTAATGATACATAAAATTAGGACATGCCATGCCCCCCAGATCATAGGGTAGTTGTAACATCTTTTTATTGGCCCTCGGGTGCCTAATGTGCAATATAAAACATGAGAGCAAACTATCCAAATTTGAAAAAAAAAAAAAAAATTTTTTTTTGAGGAAAAATTGGGAGACATTGGAACAGATAAAGAACTTTAGGCAGGACAGTCATTTTAACTGTATTATTTCTCCCTCCCAAGGGCAGGGGTAGGGATTCCCATTGGGAAATATCTTGCTTAAGAGTAGCTAGTAGAGAGTTATAATTAGTCCCATAGAGGTCCTTAAATTTATGCCTGATCACGATACCCAGATACTTAAACTTATCGGGGCTTATGTTAAATGGAATAGAGCCAGTGAGCTGTCCCTCTAAAAGAGTCACAGGTATCGTTTTACTTTTCTGAATATTAACCTTATAACCAGAGATCCAGCCAAATTTACTTAAATGAGTCAAAAGTTCAGGAATACCAGAGAGAGGGTCCGAAAGAAACAAAAGCACATCACTGGCATAAAGAGACTTTATGTGTGGTTCCCAGATGCGAGATAGATACCCCCTGATATCTAGGATCTGCCATATGACAATAGTCAAAGGCTCAACAACAATTGCAAATAAGAGACGTGAGTGGACATCCCTGTCTAGTACCACGACTCAATTCAAAATAATCTGAAATGTTATCAATAGTGCAGACAGCTGCCAATGTAATTTTATCCAAGATATAAATTTGAGACCAAACTTAAATCTCACCAGAGTCTCAAAGAGGTATTCCCACTCCACCTCATCGAACGCTTCTCATCCTCGAGTGAGAGTACAACTTCATTGACCTTTTGGTTGGGTAGAGCAGGCGTGTACAAGACATTAAACAGACCCCTAACCAACTCTGATCAAGTGAAACAAATGTACGAAGTGCCTTTTCAAGGCACCGAGCCAGGACCTTTGAAAGAATTTCAGCATCTGCATTTAAAAGTGACACCGGTCTGTAGGAGCCGCAGCATAAGGATTTTTTATCTTTTTTCAAAAGCACAAAAATTACAACCTGACGCATAGTTGGCAGAAAGGACCAAACAGTCAAGGACTCATTAAATACAGACAACATAAATGCTGAGAGACTAGTCCAGAAAATTTCTTACAGAACTCAGCCAGGAAATCATCTGGTCCAGGAGATTTACTGCTTTGCATGCTATTAATCACAGAAACAACCTCGAACACTGAGATTTCCTTTTCTAGATCCTCAACCAGATCTGCACTCATAGGGGGTATCGGTACCATTGAAAAAACCTCCAAATCATACCTGAATCACAAATACAACAAACGATAAAACCAACCAAAACATGAAGTGATCAGTCATTGTGCAAACACTTATTCCTCGATCGTCATTTATCGCCAGAATGATCTGAGTGGCCGATCCCTGTTGCAGCTAATGCATGTCTTGTTCTTTTAGACATTAACAGCAGAGTGAGTAGATGGTTTGATGACTGACATGAACTTATTTCTTATCCTGAAGGTGTTTGCTACTGGATACAAGTTCTCCTATCCTTTCCTGGCTTCTAGTGTGGTTTCAGTGACAGAGAACAAAGCATCTCTGTACAAGTATGTGTTTCCTCCTGAACTGGACCACCCCACACTGGCTATCATTGGTCTGGTGCAGCCATTGGGTGCCATCATGCCCATCTCTGAGATGCAGGCTAGATGGGCCACTCGAGTCTTCAAAGGTAAGGGTTTCTTTTTCTTTAACTTTAGTTCAATGTTTAAAAATTAAACTATCGTGGGTGTTTTTTCACTAGGCTGCATAAAGCTTCCTCCAGCAGCTGCTATGCTCAGAGATATCAAGTGTAAGCAGGAAGCCATGGCTAAAAGGTACACTATACATCGCCTTTGAGATTACCTGTTATACATGTGTTACATTTGTAACCAGATCATTTTCTACATGTTTTTACCTTTACTCTCACTGTTAGATACGTCACCAGTCCGAGACATACCATCCAGGTGGACTACGTTGACTACATGGATCAGATTGCAGAGTTAGTGGGAGTTCGTCCCAGAATCACACGGATGCTGCTGACTGACCCTCAGCTTGGACTGAAAGTGATGCTTGGCCCTTGTACCCCATACCAGTACCGTCTCAGAGGACCAGGAAAGTGGGCTGGAGCACGCCAGACCATCTTCACCCAGTGGGAGAGAGTAACTAAACCCATGCAGACCAGGCTGTCTCATGTGCCTAAGCCCAAGAAATCTTTCAAGTGGCCTCTGATCCTGTTCACTGCAGCTGTGGGCTTGTTGACCTGCCACTACAGGAACAGCTTTCTAGCTTTTCTGCAGGATGCCACCGCTTTGCTGGACAACATTAAAGCATACATCCCTGCACAGTGATAAAAATTATGACTTCTGCCAGTAATTACAGTATTAACTAATATGCATGAGGGCAAACTTTGCTCCTGACAACACAAATTTTCTAAAAGAATCTAATACTACACTAGAGTATTTGTTCAGTTCAATACTTCAGTTTTGTACTTCTGTGGTAATTGTTCTCTATATTGTTCTCTAATTGTTCTCACACTACTTCTATTATTGTCTCTTGTTTTTGATTTTACCAGGTTCGGTGGCCTAGTGGTATGAGTGTCCGCCCCGGGACTGTGAGATCGGGGTTCGAATCCCGGTCGGGTCATACCAAAGACCTTGAAAAAAATGGGACCCAATGCCTCCTCACTTGACACTCAGCACTAAGGGAATTGGGGAGTTAAACCACAAAATAGTTCCCGAGCGCGGCCACAGCTGCAGCTCACCGCTCCCCACCACGGAGATGGGTCAAATGCGGAGATGTAATTTCACCAGTGTGTGATGATGACTTGATACTTTAACTTTTCATGATTATTTGTCTCTTGTGCTTTAGCGTGTCATATTGTGCTCCTTTCATGTTATCTTACCTTTACAATGTTTTCCTACTTCTGTGAATTTGACTAAGACTCCGGAATAAAGAATTATTGACTTGACTATAGGTTTGGGATGTGAAAATTTTAAGATGTGGTTCCCTCGTTTATTCAATACATTTGCAGTGTTCTCTAGTAGGAATGAATGCCTTGTAAGTCATGCTCTGGGGGAAAAAAGCTCAAATGCGCCTGTTTCAGGAAGTACAAGTCAACTGGAGGAGAACGTAACTTCAGACGGCAGGATTTGGAGTCTTATTTCCTGATAGTTGGACATCTCACCTCAGATTGGATAACAGCAACACGACTCTGCTCTGCAATAACTTGATGTTTTATCTCCACAAATAATAACTCAAGCCTGGAGTTCTGCTGTGTTGTGGAGTTGCTAACGCTAATGGTAGCGTCTACTAGCCGAGACATTCTCTGCTGTATCCTGGACTCTAAACCAAAAACAGCCTTCCCTGTCGTGAGTCAAGATGGGTGAGTCCATGAATGTTAAAGGGTGAGTAACACCATGGTTGGAGACTTATTCCAAGCACACTTCCTGTTAGAAAAATACCTGGAGGACCGAGAAAGCGGCACTGAGGCCATGATTGACAGCACCACCCTCAACCACCCCACGTGGGCCCTCAGAGTTACCCAGTCGGAAAAACAAGTCATTTACAAGTGTGCACGCACTCGTGCGTGTACAGGGGCGCACAAACAAGCAAACGCCAGTGTACGGCAGGCCTCACCTCTGTCAGTGCGCCCCAGGGCAGCTGTGGCTACATCGTAGCTCATCCCCACCAGCGTGTGAATGTGTGTGAAGGGGTGGATGACTGATTGTGTTGTGAAGCGCCTTGGGGGGTTGTAGAACCCTAAGTAGGCACTATACAAATACAGGCCATTTACCATAAACACTAGATGGTGAAAGCGGAAGTCAAGGGCGTAGCTAAACGGTGGTCATCTTACTTCAGACAGCAGATGCTCCGCTCTCAATGGTAGCAAATGGAAGGTGAGTGAACAGCTTAAACAAAGACACTTCACTCGATTAAATATTAACGGATTTACAAGCAGGTTGCCTTATTACAAACCATATAACACATAGGCTTGATACAACATATTTGCATATTTTTAAATTAACAGGCCAAATCCGTCATATTTCACAGCCACATCTCTAGCGTTTATAACAAATCAAACTGTTTGAAATTCGGTTGAAAATTGAGCAAGTTCGAGTTATTTAAATAGTACATGCACCATTGACACCAATGTTACAAAAGGGAGCAGCTGTCTGAAGTAAGATGGCCGCTGCGTAGGGACGTTCATCCAATTGACGAACAGCGTCTAGCATCTAGCAATATATATGATATCTGGAGCTGCCGTAGTGGCCGGCCGCCATCTTAGATGGGTCTCCATTCGCCCCCAGGGCATTCATTTCTACTGAGGAAGGTGTCTACCCAGCTAACAAACACATTTCATCAAGCTTTTTCACAAAACCAGACACATGGTATGACATGATATATATGAAAATATAAATATATTCAAACAAAATAAATTAAAATATAAAATCCCATCAGGTAGGCTATAAAAGTCAATAGTAATCCCACGTGATCTTTATTCAATAGTACACCTGTTGTTGCAACCGTAGACTGCACAAAAACGGCCATAGTTACCCACTTTGCATTGACTTTGCAGAGTGAGGGGACCCATCCAATATGGCGGCGACGCTGTTACGCTCTCCAGCGCCCTACGTATTCATGCACCTAGGGGAGACCGGGAACTGTTGCAACCATAAACATTGATCAATTATAATGTCTATGGTTGCAACAGGGGTTGGTTGCAACATGTCATTTTCCTCCCATCAGAAACAAGCTAAAATGATGACACTGACACTGCACATCCTCAGTGTGATTCCCCTCAATGCAGAGAAAAGGGGAAATTCAGGAGCCTCTTCAAGAGTTATTGGGAAATAACAGTTTTTGAGGTATGAAAGTTTTTTTTTTTTTCTTGAGATTTGTTTTTGTTATACTGTTGTCACTGTGTTTGTGATTCAGCTCAAACATATGATTTAAATAAGTGAAGTGTGAACTGTTAGCTATATTGGTTAGCATCCGTCAAGGTTTCCTTGTTTAGCTAGCACATGAGGTTTTATCAAAATGGATGACAGTCAATTAATTAAATGCCTGCATTAACATAAGACAGAGCATAACACAACATGTAAACACAATTTAAAACATTTATACATGTATATGTATTTATATATACACATACATTATATATATGTCTTTATTTTCAGTATGCCAAGAGAGCTTACATTTTAATGCAAATTTTGAAGAATCTGTTCCCTGTAGTCATCTTTAAATAGTTTTAACTATTAACAGAGGGATGAAAGTATATTGTATAAAAATCTGGTTTGTCTAATCCAAAAGGGTTTTGAGTAATGGAGCCAAATGCAAAAAGTGTTGCAACTGTCCCGGTCTCCCCTACGTCATGTTAGTTCCTCAGGAACTACAAAAAGTCCCTGCCTCAGAGTAGGAGCTAAAATGATTCTAGGAACTGTGGGGGAAGGTTCCTAGGCCCAATTCCAATACTCACACTGCGCCCTACACCCTTCTGTGAAGTGCGCTTAGAGGAAGTGCGCAGTAAGGCTTCGAGTGCATAGTACACAAGTGTGCAAATAATTGCCGAATTGGGACAGTGAGCATTACGGGATGCTGGTCGCTGTTTGTGCTTTTTAAAAAATCTTTATTAACAGCTTTCAAACACACAAACAAACAATTATTTGATTAAATTTAAATTAATTGCTGTCCACATTTATATCTTCATCTAAAACATTCAGAGCATGAATAAACAACATTAATCGTTTTAAATTAACTTCTGTCACTTGAAAATACATGTTTTCAGAAAAGGCACTTGACCCTATTGCTTCACCTTCTTCTCAAAATTCCCACACAACAATGGTTTGTGGAGTCTGCGGACTTCGGTGAAGTGCGGATTCAGGGTGCAAAAGGGGCGTGGTCAACTTCTGCACTTGAGAATCGGGACACCCTACGCACTCGCACCCCTGGCCGGGAACGCGCAATTGAAGGGCGCAAGGGTGCAAGTGCAAGTATTGGGATTGGGCCCTAGTCCCTATCTGTCCAAACGCGTGCAAAAACGGGCTGGTTCTTAAAAAGGTTATAGGAACTACAAAAGGGCCTAGTGTGACGTAGATCTGTCAGGCTTTCCAAATCCTAGAGTTTCACCATCTATTTTCTATCAGAAGCTAATGCAGGAGATGGGGTTAGAGGACTAATGTTCAGCCTGCATAGAAAAACTCAGAGACTGATTATAATCAGAAATAACAATTAAATGTTTTGTCAGTGATCCACACTTTAATGGATTGGAAATAAAACACTGGTTTAGCATAAATGCTTTTCTTTTGATTTGTAGGTTTCTTAATCAGAGTATGTTTGTTAACTATCAAAAACCCATATATAGCTGTGGGATTAAAAAAATACATTAAGTGTATAGGATACTTTGTATTTTTTAGTAATTTCTCTTTGAAATTGTCTTTTCCAAAACTCTTTTCAATAAACCCAAAATAAGCTGTATCTTTATACTTTATTTTGTTAATTCAAGTGTAACATGAAGCTCCTTTCTTTCTGATCCTTTTTTTAATAAGTCATTGTTACAAAAGACTTTTTCAATTCTGAAAAAAACTGAATTGAATAAGTGGGTCATTTATGTAGACACAATCGCTGCTTTTTATTCACACAAAAAATAAAAACTAGTATTCTTATGATGTTATGATGGATTAAATAGGATAATTTCTATAATTTAGGCATTGCAGACTAACATGCTGGATAGGGGCTCTGGTGTATTTCCATTTGCCGGAACTTCAGGGTAAATTCTGGGACAGGGAAAAGACCGGGAGATTCCATGTCCCAGTCCTCTCAGCTGTTGTGTCTCCATTCAAATTCAGCTCTTTCAGGACTTTGCACAGACGTCAATTCAATTCAATTCAGTTTATTTATATAGCGCCAAATCACAACAAGAGTCGTCTCAAGGCACTTCACAAAGTAAACATTCCAATACAGTTCAGTTCATTAAGCCAATCAGTAAAAAAGTTTCCTATATAAGGAACCCAGCAGATTGCATCAAGACACTGACTGTGTGTTGATACAATCCTCATACTAAGCAAGCATGTAGCGACAGTGGGAAGGAAAACTCCCTTTTAACAGGAAGAAACCTCCAGAGGATCCTGGCTCAGTATGAGCAGCCATCCGCTACGACTCACTGGGGATTGAGAAGACAGAGCAGGCACACACACACACCATATATATCAAGTAGTGTTTCTATGGCTACACTGTGATTTCTTAGTAGAAGTTCTATTTAGTAAGAGAAACTTTATTGTCTTTATCTGAGTGAATCTATAATTAATTCAATAGGTGAACTAATAGTAGCACATTCTATGTTAAAGAAAATAAGATGTAATATCAGGAGAGGGAGAATGTTAGGTGGTTGGCAGCAGTGTGCCAGCCGATGGCCCCCTCCATGAGGCCACCACAGCTCAGCAGAACGCCAGTGTAGCTTCTTCTGGGGAGAAAAACACTTACAGAGAAAATAAAGTTAACAGCTGAAATAACAGGAAATAATGCAATTAGAGAGTGGTGGTAGAAGAAAGTAGCAGAGTGTGGAAAGTGGTCAGTATGTCCTCCAGCAGTCTAAGCCTATAGCAGCATAACTACAGAGATAACTCAGCATAACCTAGCCTTTTAGATGGAGACATGTGGGAGGCAGAGCCAGGGAGAAAAGTCTTTAACGACTGTAGTCCCTGCTGTACACTCCACCTCCCTCTGCTCCCCACTCGTCTAAACCTGGGCTAACATCAGAATTTAACCATAAGCCCTATCAAATAGAAAAGTTTTGAGCCTAGTCTTAAAAGTAGACAAGGTGTCTGCCTCACGGACTAAAGCTGGGAGCTGGTTCCACAGTAGAGGAGCCTGATAGCTAAAAGATCTGCCTCCCATCCTACTTTTAGATATTCTAGGAACCACCAGTAAACCTGCAGTCTGAGAGCGAAGTGCTCTGTTAGGAACATATGGAACAATCAGGTCACTGATGTATGATGGAGCTTGTTTATTAAGAGCTTTATATGTGAGAAGGAGGATCTTAAAATCTATTCTGAATTTAACAGGCAGCCAATGTAGGGAAGCTAAAACAGGAGAGATGTGGTCTCTCTTTTTAATTCTCATCAGAACTCTAGCTGCAGCATTTTGGACCAGCTGAAGACTTGTGACTACATTCTGTGGACCTCCTGATAGTAATGAATTGCAGTAATCCAACCTTGAGGTAATAAATGCATGAACCAGTTTTTCAGCATCACTCCTGGTCAGCATATCGTGACTGCTTCGGCAGTGAGTGATGTCACTGATCAGCGCCAGAAAGTGTCCACAGTAACATTAATAACATTAAAAGTATTTATTCTGTTGAAGTTTATCATAATTAAAGTCCCAAGTCATCATTACACACTGGTGAAATTACATCTCCGCATTTGACCTATCCCCATGGTGGGGAGCGGTGAGCTGCAGCGGTGAGCTGCAGCGGTGAGCTGCAGCTGTGGCCGCGCTCGGGAACTATTTGGTGGTTTAACCCCCCAATCCAACCCCTTAGTGCTGAGTGTCAAGCGAGGAGGTATTGGGTCCCATTTTTTCAAAGTCTTTGGTATGACCCGACCGGGATTTGAACCCCGATCTCCCAGTCCCGGGGACCAGTCCCACTCATACCACTAGGCCACCGGAGCTGGTAATTGAATCCATTCAGAGGACGAGAGCAGCTGCGTCAGGGTTCAAATTACGGGGGAGCTAAAGGGAGCCCGGCTCCCCTGAAAGGGTGACGGGCTCCCCTGGAAGCCCACAACTTACACACCCAGGGGGAACCCGAAAAATTATCCAGTTTCTACATATATTACATTATTTATTTGGACTCTCAGCATAGCGGGTCTTCTTTTGGGCGGAGAGGATGGAGAGATGGAGAGCAGCAGAGCGCTGATTGCTGACGCGCTCTGCCGGGCAGCTGCGTCCTGCGCACTGCAACAGTAACATTATCAAAGTAGCGCCACAAAAAAAAAACATCATTAACACACGATCGTTCATGTTTGCTCATACTTTCTGTCTTTCATTTGTGCCTGACGAGTTCAAAATGAAGAAGCCAGGCAGCAGTTTATCTGGAGGATAGAGAGGCGATGCATGTAAGAGACGGGACAGGAAAATAGTCGAATAAAAAACAAAACAAGGAAAATGTAGGTAGATATATCCCACTACACGTTTGTAACTTTATAATAATAATAATAACTTATAAGCATGTAATATTTATTTATTTGATACAATTCAGATCACCTGCAAAACTCAGTCCCACACCCAGGGCAGATTCAAGGAACTTTGGGGACTGAGGCAAAGTAGACCCCCCCAGCCTAACTGGGCTCCCCCGGAAGAGTCTGTGTAATTCGCACCCTGAGATGCGTGATGTAAAATGTGGTGTTCAAAGACCAGAAGCTCTGTTTTTACAGCGCTCTGTGAGACAACAAAGCCCCGTGAATTAAGGCGATGTGTGTTCCGGTGTCAGGAGTTTAATTTTAAACACGATCGCTTATTCCGTTCGCTTCCATTCTGCTTCACTAGCAACTCTTCTAATTTTACTACTGCTGGTTGTTTTGGAGAACTGCTGATGTAATTTCCTACTGAGTTACAACCAATCATCGTGAGTTAACCAAAGGTTCCGCTCAGCGACTGCACCGGGCCATTCCAAGCAGAGCCGGTGCTAGCCATTTGGGTGCCTTAAGCACAAATGCTCTGTGGGGCCCCCCCCCCCCCCCAAAAAAAAAAAAACATATACAACAGTATGTCAGTACTCTCTCATTATTTCCAGAATCACTTCTTTAATTTCAAATTGAACTAAAATTATTGAAATTTAATAAAACATTAAACTAATTTTGCCTCAACAACAGCACCACACAATTAAAGAAATAAAAAAAATAATAATACCACCACTATTATTAAAAAAAAGATTTATGTAATAATTGGAGAGGAACTGAAAATTAAAAACAGTATAAGGTATTCAAATATTAGGTTTGGCTTAATATTAAGAAAGTATAACTAAGACTCGTCCTTTAGAGTACTGAAAGAAACTTTTTGTCCACTACATTTTATTTATTAATTTCTACTCATTCATTTATTTATAATTCATGTAAAATAATTTAAATTCCGTCTAGGGGTGGGTAATATCATGTCATTTACAATATAACCCGTAATAATTTTTTGCCAAGAAAAAAAATCTATCATGTTAATTTCATGACGTAATTGCATCCACTACACAGAGGATTATGTTCATGTGGGTCATCAGCATGAAGTTATTAAAAGTTATGAAAGCAAACATGGCTGGAATCTTAGTTTGAATTCATATCAGCCAGTAGTGAAAATACGTTTGAGGAATTTTGGCCTCTCCAGGCTTCTATACCTGTAACCTGGTTATGCGGAGAAGGGGTTTAGCTTGTCCCTGTACATAAACAGCAAAAACACACTGGTGAAGCGGTAAATTAAAATGTCCAAATCAGCTGGCGACGCGGCTGCATATGATCAGGGTTTGGCACCCCTGACATGGAGAGTGCTGGACTTGTCCAGTGAAACCAGAAAGGCTGAACTCCTCTTCTAATAGGTGTGGGCTGCATTAGCAAATGATTGTTAAATGTAGCGTGCTGTATGTCAGAAGCCTTGTTGACTTTGTCCTCTACAGGAATAAAATCCAGGGTCAGTGTTCAGTCACGCTCCACCTGCTACACACAACTGGGCATCAGAAGAAGCTGTGTTCTTGTCTGGACTGAAATAGTAAGACATTTAGAAATGTTTTATTTAAACATGACGAACATTGTTTGCAGACTGTTGAAAGTTGACTAAAAGCGTTGTGTTTAACATTGAATTGTTTTTCCAAGATCTGTCCAAAACATTTTACTCATGATTAACTTATGTTGGAAATTTTAATATATGCAGTTCAAATTAAACCTTTGTTACATTATTGACACAAGTTTTTTATGTTAGTTTGTCAAGAAGGCCATCTGGTTATTGGAATTTTTAAAAAGTACTGTTTTCTCTTGTTGCATGGATGCATGATCTTTCTTTGCAGCTCAAACTTTTTTAAACTGATTTGTTCCCCAGAACTGAAGCATGACTCGTCGTGTGGCCATAGTAGGAGGAGGGACCTCAGGTCTGGCCTGCATTAAATGCTGCCTGGACGAAGGGCTGGAGCCCGCTTGCTTTGAAAGCAGCGATGACATCGGGGGTCTCTGGAGGTTTAAGGTGGGTGATGGTGCATGCATGCTGGAGGAGGAGGGGATGTTCCTCTTTATCTGAGCCTCTGGTTGTGTCATTTGCAGGAGAATCCAGAACCAGACCGGGCCAGCATCTACCACTCAGTCATCATCAACACCTCTAAGGAGATGATGTGTTTCAGTGACTTCCCCATTCCTGCAGAATTCCCAAACTTCATGCACAACTCCCTCATCATGGACTACTTTCGGATGTATGCTGACCACTTCCAGCTCACTAAGCACATACGCTTTAATGTGAGAAAGAACTTTATTTACTTTTCCTGAAAACAACTAATCATTCACTCTTAGTTGACTAAATAAATACAGTTCTGATATGAGCCAATTGTTTCTGTCTTTGTGTCCAGACCAAAGTCTTGCAGATCAAACAGAGATCAGACTTCTCCCGATCAGGCCAGTGGGATATTGAAACAGAGAACAAGGATGGGAAACGGGAGAAACACATTTTTGATGCTGTGATGATCTGTATTGGGCATCACTGCCAGCCAAACCTGCCTCTCCATGACTTCCCAGGTAAGGTGCTGTAAAAACCCTGATTTCCACCATGTTCACCGAGCACTGTTTGAGGGGGATTGTCATTTTCACACAGCATCACCATATCAACAACAACCACATTATTGATAGAATGTTACAAACCTGGGGTTTTATTTGTGTTTTATATAAAACGTCAATGTCTAATTCAGTTTAAGTCTGATGCAACAAGTCCAGGCGAAAGCAAATCCCTTTTCTCCTTTTTCTCAGGTATTGAAACTTTCAAGGGAAAGTATTTTCACAGCAGAGACTACAAGACTCCTGAAGAGTGGAGAAATAAGAAGGTGGTGGTGATCGGAATAGGAAATTCAGGAGGAGACATCGCAGTTGAGCTGAGCAGAGTCACCAAGCAGGTTAGACTGAGATGTGTGTCTGAATTGACTGTGTAATAAATATATTTAATAAAACATTTAATTTTTTATCAAATATCCTACATTACCGTTATTATTTACAGCAGAATGTGTGAAATGCTGCACATTTGTGTCTCTTTTGAAGCTTTACCTGAGTACTCGGAGGGGAGCCTGGATTTTGAACAGAGTCGGAATAAATGGGATTCCCATTGATATGCTGTTTAACAGAGCAACAAATTTGGTTCAGAGCATCCTCCCATCTGGTGTCCTATGTTGCCTGGCAGAGAGTCAGCTTAACTATAGATTCAACCATGCTCTGTACAATCTAAAGCCGAAGCACAGGTACTGTTTTCTTGTACTTTTATTGAAACATGCCATTTATTATGTGGTATAGTCTGTCTCCTCTGAAAAAACTCAGATTTTCCACTCCTGTAGTCTGGCTTAAAGGGGCAGTAGAATGTAAAACTACATTTATATTGTTGTTGAATACAGGCAGCTTTTAATGTAGCATACCAAAAGCCTGTGCTGTCTCTAACCTGACCTTTACATGTAAATTAGTAATGTAAATGGGAGAGAGACACAGTTCGTTCTGAGAAAAGCTGCTATAACACGTCATAAGCAATTTAATCTGCTTGTCCCAACTAACCTAAATTTTGGCAATATATGAACTTCGGTTGTGGTAATGCTAACCGCTGAACAACGCTATAGCCTTGAGCTATTGTCAACACTAGGCTGAGCTCAGTGTTGTACCTGAACGCATTCATTGAACAATCGTTCGTGAACTCGTTTGTTTTTTTGGTGAACGTGAACTGAATTCGCTCATGTTTTGCCCGACAAACGTTAAAGTGAGTGCACTCATTCTGGCGTGTGTGAACGGGTTTATGAACGGCGTTCTCTTGCCGTTTGAGCTCCAGATCTCAACAGAGCTAAAGCTTTAGCTAAAACTTCCAAAACATCCGGTGAACCATAGACTTTATATAAAGTAGACCCTGGAAATGCGGCCGCCATAGGGAGTAGCGGTCGGTGTGGCGCCTACTCTTCTATGTCTATGCTGTGTGGAGGGCTGACATCATGGTGCGCTCCATTTACCTCGGAAAATATACAATCGCACATAACATCGATTTTAGATGTACCCTTACAAGTCTATCTTGTAAAATAAACAAGTCAAAGAACTGTTTCCAATTAATTAAAATAAACTGTGTTCTACTGATCTTTTAATGACAGAACAGCAAGAAAAACATGAAGAAAATATGTGCTCATTGAAACTGAGGTTAATCTCAATGTTAACAGTAATATTGCAGTCTTGCATTGTTCGAATATTGGGCAGCACTTGTACTGACTCCATGGTGTCATTTGTAACTCAGGTTTTTCAGCCAACATCCCACTGTGAATGATGAACTTCCCAACCGCATCCTATCTGGAACCGTTCAAGTGAAACCAAATATCCGCCGATTTCAAGGATCCAGTGTGGAGTTTGAGGATGGAAGCATCGTAGAAGATGTTGACCTGGTGGTACGTTTAATTTGCCTCTTTAATTCTTATGGATTTTCTGCAGATCTTGTTCTTTTAGACAGTAACAGCCTTATTTTTATTCTGAAGGTGTTTGCTACAGGCTACAAGTTCTCCTATCCTTTCCTGGCTTCTAGTGTGGTTTCAGTGACAGAGAACAAAGCATCTCTGTACAAGTATGTGTTTCCTCCTGAACTGGACCACCCCACGCTGGCTATCATTGGTCTGGTGCAGCCATTGGGCGCCATCATGCCCATCTCTGAGATGCAGGCTAGATGGGCCACTCGAGTCTTCAAAGGTAAGGGTTTCTTTTTCTTTAATAGACTAGTTCAATGTTTACATACCAGACCAGCTTCTCCTGGAGGTGCCGAGAAGGAAGTGGAAGCTCAGGGGTGATAGAGCTTTCTCTGTAGCAGCCCCAAGGTTGTGGAATGTGCTGCCAATTCAGATTAGGATGGCTTCCTCATTGTCAGGTTTTAAATCGCTTTTAAAAACGCATCTGTTCTCAGTCGCTTTTAATTCAATGTAAGAGTGGATCTGTTTTTAGTTGCTTTTTAATTCAATTTGAATTATTTATTTTTATGTCATGTTTTTATTTCTTTTACTATGAGCCTTTTACCGTAACTTATTATCAACATTTTACCAAATTGCTGTTGTTTTTACTGCATCTGTTCTGGCTTGTTAAGCACTTTGGTCAGCTTTCATGCTGTTGTAAAGCACTAGAAATAAAGTTGACTTGACAAATTAAACTATTGTGGATATTTTTTTCACCAGGCTGCATCAAGGTTCCTCCAGCAGCTGCTATGCTCAGAGATATTAAGTGTAAGCAGGAAGCCATGGCTAAAAGGTACGCCATTCATCACCTTTGTAATTACCTGTTATACATGTGTTACATTTGTAACCAGATCATTTTCTACATGTTTTTACCTTTACTCTCGCTATTAGATACGTCACCAGTCCGAGACATACCATCCAGGTGGACTACGTTGACTACATGGATCAGATTGCAGAGTTAGTTGGAGTTCGTCCCAGAATCACACGGATGCTGCTGACTGACCCTCAGCTGGCTCTGAAAGTGCTGCTGGGCCCCAGCACCCCATACCAGTACCGTCTCCGAGGACCAGGAAAGTGGGCTGGAGCACGCCAGGCCATTTTCACCCAGTGGGAGAGAGTAGCTAAACCCATGCAGACCAGGCTGCCTGTTGAGCCCAAGCCCAAGAAAGCTTCCAAGTGGCCTCTGATCCTGTTCACTGCAGCCGTGGGCTTGTTGGCCTACCGCTACAGGAACAGCTTTCCAGCTTTTTTGCAGGATCCCACCGCTTTGCTGGACAACATTAAAGAATTTCTGCCTTCATGGTGCAAATTTCCCTAGTGATGAAGTCTGTCTGATACGCATGAAGACCAAACTGCTCTTTACCACACAAGATGAATACAACAAATCACCTTAGAGTTATCTTTATGATTCTTATCTTGCAGCACAGTAGAACATGTTTATAGAGTGTACTTTGTCATCTTGGCCCTGAAATGTTTGATTTTTCAGAATTTCAATTAAAGAATCTTGGTCAATGCACAAATTTGGTATTTCTTTTGCTTTGTATGTTTGTAATCGGATATCAATGATAAACTCAAACTGTGTATGTCACCATCTGTGGAACAGATATGGTGAACCTTCTGGTGCTTACTGTACCACTCTACTAGTGCATTATGGAAACTGATTGTTTTGTTTACATTCGTTTTTGCTTGCGATGAGCAGGACACCCTGGAGACAGACTCAGACCCAGTGGGGGATTCTCTGGAAAAGCTTGTCTAAGGGCCTTGCAATGCATAAAACAATCTATGCTGCCAAGTAGAGATGAAAATCAAGCAACCTTTGAGTTCTAAACCACTACAGAGAGGGAGTTTCTTTCCTGTGAAACAGTTTTGTTTTTTATACATAGACAATAGACACAATAAAGTCTGTATGCAAACAAAAGCTGTCATAATGTGACAAAAAGCTATGTTTTATTAGTAGGGAGGTTAGAGTTGGAGCTTATTAAAGGTGAGAGTCACATAGTTAACAAAAGTGAAACTTAGCATTTGTTTCAGTGAGATGGTGAGTGATGTTTTGATTGATTTAAATATTCTAAAAACCTCTAACGTAGTTGTAGCTGGTAAACTGCAAATGTGTTACATTCTTTATGCCAAAACATTTGATGGCAAAGTTGAAATCTATCAAAAACAGGCCCAACAGCACCTCCTGGTGGCAGATATTGTTCAAGTGTTTTGCGGGATGTTTTGTAATACTTTTTTATACATAAAACATAAGTGTGTACTACAGTATTATACAATATACAATACCACCGACCTTCTAGTGGTGATTTTGAGTAAGTTTTACAGGGGGATGTTGTTTACTGGACAATGGTTCAGTGTATCATACCATAGCATGTGATTAGAGATTCCAATCTGATATGTCATGAGACTATTTGGGATGTTGTGTCACTGTTTGGTTGCTCTTACATGAAGCAGTAAATTAAAATTAAAAGGTTGAGGGGGGAAATTCCCTGATATATAAAAAGTAGAAAATGTATACTGATATGGTATTTTTTCTTAAAATTTCATCACATTAAATAATATTTCCTGCGGTTAGTTTTAACCAAATTTGAGCCGAAAAGATTTGGGAAAAATTACTCCATAAACTTGGCATTTACTAGCCTGGCAAGACATCCTATATATGTGAATAAAGTCTGACCACGACCCATAGACAGAGCTCGGTCGTGGGGCGAAATCTACAGTTGTCTTTCAAACTGTCTCTGCATGATATTGGACAACAAACAAAGTGACGGGGCAGTCCGACATACACTGTCAAAGAAGACGCAAATACATCTTTTTTCCTAAATAAAGGACTTAAGAACCTCTATATGCTCTTGACTCAAAGAAAGGCACAAGTCTAAATAGTCTAAAGTTAATGCCAATGCTGTTTCAAACGAGCCGCCGCCATCTTTGTTGTTCCACTGAGTTGCATCATCCTGCCAGGAGAAGTTCCCTAATGCCACTTATAGGCCTTTCACACTAGCATCGGCTCTACCTGGCCTAGCTCCATCGGTTGGAATATGCTAATTTTTTGAGATAGGAATTTTGGGTTTTCATGAGCTGTATGCCAAAATCATCCATCCATCCATTTTCTCCCGCTTATCCGGAGTTGGGTCGCGGGGGCAGCAGCTTAAGGAGGAAAGCCCAGACCTCCCTCTCCCCAGCCACTTGGGCCAGCTCCTCCGGGGGAATCCCAAGGCGTTCCCTGGCCAGCCGAGAGACATAATCTCTCCAGCGTGTCCTGGGTCTTCCTTTGGGTCTCCTCCCGGTTGGACGTGCCCGGAAAACCTCACCAGGGAGGCGTCCAGGAGGCATCCTAATCAGATGCCCGAGCCACCTCAACTGGCTCCTCTCGATGTGGAGGAGCAGCGGGTCTACTCCGAGCCCCTCTCGGATGGCCGAGCTTCTCACCCTATCTCTAAGGGAGAGCCCAGCCACCCTGCGAAGAAAACTCATTTCGGCCGCTTGTATCCGCGATCTCGTTCTTTCGGTCACTACCCAAAGCTCGTGACCTGCCTCCCACATGCCTCCATCTAAAAGGCTAGGTTATCCTGAGTTATCTCTGTAGTTATGCTGCTATAGGCTTAGACTGCTGGAGGACATACTGACCACTTTCCACACTCTGCTACTTTCTTCTACCACCACTCTCTAATTGCATTATTTCCTGTTATTTCAGCTGTTAACTTTATTTTCTCTGTAAGTGTTTTTCTCCCCAGAAGCTACACTGTCGTTCTGCTGAGCTGTGGTTGCCTCATGGAGGGGGCCATCGGCTGGCACACTGCTGCCAACCACCTAACATTCTCCCTCTCCTGATATTACATCTTATTTTCTTTAACATAGAATGTGCTACTATTAGTTCACCTATTGAATTAATTATAGATTCACTCAGATAAAGACAATAAAGTTTCTCTTACTAAATAGAACTTCTACTAAGAAATCACAGTGTAGCCATAGAAACACTACTTGATATATATGGTGTGTGTGTGTGTGTGTGGGGTGTGCATGTGCCTGCTCTGTCTTCTCAATCCCCAGTGAGTCGTAGCGGATGGCTGCTCATACTGAGCCAGGATCCTCTGGAGGTTTCTTCCTGTTAAAAGGGAGTTTTCCTTCCCACTATCACTACATGCTTGCTTAGTAAGAGGATTGTATCAACACACAGTCAGTGTCTTGATGCAATCTGCTGGGTTCCTTTTTTATAGGAAACTTTTTTACTGATTGGCTTAATGACCTGAACTGTATTGGAATGATTACTTTGTGAAGTGCCTTGAGACGACTCTTGTCGTGATGTGGCGCTATATAAATAAACTGAATTGAATTGACCATAGGTGAGGGTAGGAACGTAGATTGACCGGTAAATTGAGAGCTTCGCCTTTCGGCTCAGCTCTCTCTTCACCACGACAGACCGGTACAACGCCCGCATCACTGCAGACGCAGCACCAATCCGCCTATCGATCTCACGCTCCACCCTTCCCTCACTTGTGAACAAGATCAAAATCATCAATATTAAAACCAATAAACGGCTTGAACTACTTCAGTTGTGTGTAATGAATCTAAAATATATGAAAGTCTAATGTTTATCAGTACATTAAAGAAAATAATGAACTTTATCACAATATGCTAATTGTTTGAGAAGGACCTGTATATGAAAAATATTTAATCCCAAAAAATACATGTTTTTATTTTTCTGTATGAAGGCAGCATTTAATGTTTGTATAAACAAATATTAAATGCTACCTTGATGCAGGTTTTGCTTTACCACTTCTTGTCCCCTATAAAAAGCCAAAGGCAGGAGTAACTACTCTCTTTGGGGCTCCCACAAGCTGATCCGTTGGCCTCCTGAGCTGTCTCATGCCTGGGCATGGGGCAAGGAGGAGGTCCAGGTATTGGCTTAGTGTGTGAGATCCCAGATAGACGTTCTCCTGGCTTGACTCCACTCCAAACGGATGTTGCAGCAAAAAGAGAAGAGTGACCTTGAGAGGTAAAGGGAACACCAGCCAGAGACCAGGGGATCTCCCGTGAATAGGGTATCCTCTGCTGGTGTAAGATCATTACACTTCTACCTCCATGCAGTTCCCGCCGGTAGCGTGCCTCTAAAAGAGGGGCATGGCAAAATAAGCAACCCATGAACAGGAGTGGCCGTCTGGTTCATTAATGTGTGTATGTGGGTAGGAGTTGGGGTTGGGGGCCCTGGCTTGTCTTGAACACAAAAAGGGGTCCGCAAGGAAAAAGGTTGGGAACCACTGGTGTAGCGTATGCATTTGACCTCAATAAATACAGTATACAGTAGTTTTGGAGGTAGGCTATAAGACTTGGATTACAAATGGGCAGAAACAATTAGCCTCTGCAAAAGTAAAACACAGCTGATAAACTGAACTGAAACAGTAATGTGAATAGTTTGCGCTGCATCTTCTACTCCAGGGGTTCCCAAATTGGGGGTCGGGGGTCCCCACAAGATTGCAGGGGGTCCCCAAAATTTTGTCTTTGCTGAGGTTGTGAGGTTAGCAAGATTTTATTTGTAAAAATTACATTTATAAAATCCCAATAACACACCCTACAGTATAATCAGAACTCCATATAAAAGTTATAACTCTGTATGTCTGTAGAAAGTTTGTAAATGATCACATGAAATGTGTTTATGCATGTAGGAGTTGGGTTTGGGTCCTGGCCTATCTTGGACACGAGAAAGGGGGTCCTCAAAGAAAACATTTTGGGAACCCCTGTTCTACTCTGCCAAGCAGGTTTGTGTTTCACCTGTAATGGAGTAAGTTCCGACCAGAAGGACCACAAAGTTCATAGACAAGCAACAGCCAGATAAAAATTAAAGGATTTCCTTCAAACTTCAAACTCAGCGCCGCTTGTGAACTCCCGGTAGACCCCGGAACAACATCTCGTCCACGCGTGACTTCTCAACGTTCGGGTTGCCAGGTTTAGAAAAATTGTAAAAACAGGACTACATTTGGTTGCCCTTAGAATGTAAATATTTCTAGTCATTAAATTAAGAATAACTCCAAAAAAAACCTGAATCAACTCTTACTGAGTGTGAGTTTACGGACCTTATGTCTTGATTAGTTAGTGCAGTCATGCTAGTAAGTGGTTTAGAAAACATCACATCAAGAAATATTTATCACTGATCAACATTTGTGGTACAGATTATCGCCAAGCAATATAGAATGTAACACAAGAACCATTCATTTTTATCCCAGTCATATTGTTATCTGAATAAAATAAGCTGAGAAAATCACATCAAAATTCATTATGAAACTTGCACTTCATCTATTTCTCTGTAAAAGAGACAGTGTATAGTAAAGATCAAGGATGATAACGTGCCAAATGTTTTCATGTTGTCTAATTTCCATTATAGTACCTAGCAAGCTGATGGTAAACTATGGAGCCAGGGATCACATAAAAAATAACAGTAAATTAAAACTGTTATGCAAGTACACAGACATAGTGGTCACAGCTTTGATGTTCATTTGAATTGTCACTATTGTTTTAAAATAATCTTCAAAATGCAACATATAAAACGCTGTTTTTTGGTGAAAACATTTGTGACTTTTGATTGAAAGCATCCAACCAATCCCCTGCCTACACAGTCTTTATAAGATCTTACCTCACTTTATTGTTGGATTAAATCAGAATTTCGAAAATTACTTTATAAATCATAAACATTTTTGTTTTAGGTTATTTTCTTTTTTCTTTTTTGTAGTTTCGAATTCAGCTGAAAAGTTCTGTAAGACATGGAAACGCAGCAAAAAATATATTCTCGCAATTAAACTCATTTAATTATTCCTAAATATCACAAAAGAAGGGAGAAAATACCCTCACAAGTTATCGGAAGCTTTCAAGGGGGATGGTAGAAGTTAAACCTGGCAACCAGCGGCTGCCATCTTTGATTGTGAGACAGGCCGCGGCGCGAGCGGGGCCTCACTCAACTAGAAAAACGGTCTGGCACGAGATAACGGAGCCACGGGACAACCGGCTCCTGCAGCGAGGGCCGAAAGGACGAGGACAAACTTCCGGCTTAAAACGGTGCAAGAAACGAAAACTATACCGGTACGGTTCACGTGGACAACGGTTTGTTGGCAGCCAGCGAGAAAAGCTACCCAACGTTAGCCGAAGTAGGTTAGCGGGTTAGCCAGCTTTTGTAATCCGCCGGCCAGACAAACAGTCGTCCACTTCAGTCCAGGCACAAAACCGGACTTCAAGTGAGACTACACAACACCGCGAAGGAAAGGAAGGGCACCGGCGCTGGCAGGTGAGTCTGCTTTGTGTGGTTTTGTCCGGTTACTGACACTTTACTGCTGTTACACACTCACACACGACGCTAGCTGGTGAAGGGCTGGAAGTGGACGTGATGGCGACTCGTGAGAAACGAAACTACGTTAAACGAATGCAAACTGACGGCCTGCTCCTCCTGCAGCACAATCGTTAACATAACACGACTGAAGTCGTGTGGCAGGGAATGTTCAAGCGGTGGCGTTTTGCTGTGTGGTCTTTGTTCAAACTAACGTGTTATTTGAGCCCGGTTTAGTTGAGTTCCGGGCGAAGAGGGCCTCTACTCCCCTGCCGGCGTGAGCCACCGACCCTATCAGTACTCTGATTCATGGAGAGGATTGGCCTGTAGACTCATCAGTTGCTGTGATTTTTGAGCATCGCTTAGATTTTCTCAAAATGATGTAAAAACGATCCTAGTCTCAGTGTGGATGTGCACATGCACGAGATTGGTGATTAGACTGGGTTAAATGGCACTGTGTGGTTTTATATACATCTTAATATGTTTACCACTTGGGGGATTATTAATTGCTTCCTTGTGTTCTGCTTATAAATCACTACATGGGATTCGTCTTCAGGAGGCTGTGCAGGAATTGATCGGAGCAGGATTTATTGATTGACCTGTCAGCGCTGGTCCCATATGTTTGACTGGAAAGGGAAGTGTCTTTGTTGGACATTGATTTACAAGTACAGAGATGCTAGTGGGTTACAATTTAAACTTCCCTTTCAAATAAACAAGTTTTTGTTTATTTGTTTCACTTTCAACACCATAACCTTGTTTGTCCAAGGATTCTGATGTACAATAGACCTGAACACTTACTTGTCTTTGAAGCTAACGAAACTGCATTTTTATTATGATTAGCCTGGCATTAGTATGCCACATTAATAATTGTAATAATTTGAATGGATAAATGCAATAAAATGTCTGACAAAGTCTACTGCAAATACTGAAATCAAAAATTAAAATGTGATTCTTCTAATTTGTCATTAAAAACCTAATTCAAAGGAGTCATTCAGTGAATTCACTGTAATTTGTTGGGTCACTTTCGTGTGTTTCTTTAAACAAAGAAGTGGGGTACATAAAAGAGGTTTATCACCTGAGTCTGAAGGGCCAGTAGTGGACTTGTGTTACAAAAGTGAATCATAATTACATATTGAGGGTTTACACTTCTACTTCCCTCCTTTGCACTTGTAAAATGCAGTAAACCGCATCTCTTAATTGAATTTTTGCTGTACAAATTGGCAACAGGATTGTAGGATTCTTTATTTCATATTTCATCAGTAAAATATTAAATAAATTTTAATGGCCACATAGTTTAGGCGATATGTAATAAAAAGAGGAAATTTGTTTTGTTTTTCGTTAATAAATTTACTTCAACAAAAGGTGAGCAGGTCCGTACCAGATGTCAGTCAAGACCAATTGAAATTAAAGTGCAGCGATGCCATTGCACAAAAGCACTCAGAGGAGCCCCCATTTCAGATTGAGTCAGCAGAGATTGCACACCTAATTGACCCCCTCTGAGTGAAGGCACGTCCTATTGATCAGAAGGGTTTTCATTGGCTCTGAACAAGCTATAATTAGTAGTTTATGCAAAAATAAACAAAGATTCCTCTTTTGGGTTGGAATGTGCATTTTCTTAACTTTTGTTTACCTGGTTTCTTTCAGCTGTATTCTGTTTTGCATCCTAAATGCATCAGTTTCAGGATCTCTGATCATAGATTGCACTGTTATGCCCCAGTTTTTTTTCTGCTGACCTTTTGAAAAAGGAAAGTACTGTTAGAGAGGATTTAATACATGTTTTTCTAATATACTGTTCCCTTTCCAAGAGCTGCTGTCGTTAGGTTTGTTTGTGCTTTAGTGTTCCTGCCTCTAACATCTAAATCAGATGTGGACATCCATGATCGAGTGGATCCACCCGATTGGCCACGCATGCAAACTATAGATGCATGATGACGTTTAGAAAAATAACATCCCATCATTTATTAAAGCTGATAGTCCTAGCTTTATCCATATTACAACAATAAATGTTCAGGATGTTTTACAGGCCTGTTGCGCTGTGGTTTCAAATCATTTCAGTTTCCGATCCTCTAAACAGCAGCAGCAAAGCTTCTCAGAGATGCTTCCCATCATTAGCAAAACTTAGTACGAACACTGCTGATAAACCAATTCAAGGACATTTTCTCTGCTCAAACACCAACAACTGTTTTACTGTTTTCATCCATTTAGGACAACCTTTTTGGTAACACTTGGGGCAAAAATATGTTATTAACAATAACTTGTTATTTTATTTTTTGAGTTCTGAAGATTATTTCATGCCCCCACCACCAGCTGTTTCAGGACTTTCAGTCACTGCACATAAGGGAAATATGCAGGCCCCTTTCTGATCATATTGTGTCTTGTTGTTGTACAAAAAAACATGAAATGTTCCCCTATTCTTGGACAAGATACTTTAAGTCACTACAGCACTAGCTAAAAGGTTATCTTTATAAGCAGTGCTGTTATTTAAAACCATAGAAATCGTACACGATTCCTCCGAAAACAGAAGTGACAATGTACTTTAAGTAATGAACTAAACAACACTGAGCATGTGCGAGCACCTACAGGTGAGCAGAGTGATAAACCAAAAGTTGTTTTTCAGCAAGAAGCCCTCGTGAAGCTGCACTATTGAACATTTGTTTGACTAGTGTCAGAAATGCTAGTTAAAGAATAGAAGCTATGTTAAACACAACATAAACTTGCCATGATTTATTAGACAATTATCTAACTTGTTCTGAAAAATGATTCCATTTGCAATATTTTATAAAATAAAATCTTGCATGTTCTAGCCTTTCCTCCTAGTTTGGTGTATTTTCTGCTTTAGTGTTCACACACGTTTAGTCACACTGTGCTCCTAAGAGTGGTCCGCTCCCTTCACACATCAGTATACACACCAACAACAACCTCACACTCACAGGCACTGTTACACCAATCCACTGTTAATAATAAATGACCTTTTTGTGACTTAGAAAAGACATTGGACATCTATATGTCCATCTCTCTGCCCTTAATAATGTTCATTTTGTTTTCCCTACAAACTGTTGCATCCAGTAGAACATCTAATGTACCATCTGACTTCATTCACCTCACCTGTTACAAATTTATGTATTGATGATGCACATTCTCTTATTGTAAAATTCTTTAAAGTGATAAAACAGTCAGCAAGACATGACACACCATTCAGACTGCAGTGGTTTCTTTTACTATTTACTAGTATCGAATAACCTCAGATGTTGTTTTTCCCCTCTCTTTGTCCAGGAGGCTGGTTCTTGGGGCGAGGCCAAAGGACCAGACTCGATGAGTTTCCAGCGAAATGTCAGAGAAGTCAGGGCAGAGCACCAAGGCAAAGGATGGCAAAACAAAATATGCAACCCTTAGCCTTTTCAACACCTACAAAGGCAAATCTCTGGAAACCCAGAAAACTGCTGGTATGGCTCAAATGTTAATACCTGTTTTTTATTTTGACCAGGTATTGTTATCTAAAACGACAAGCACAGTGTTTTAGTATAGAAAAATCACCTTTATACATTCTGTCAGAATATTTGTTTAAAGTCAAGAATACAAATGCCACTCAACCCTCTGTACAGTTTTGTAGTTATTGTTGATATTTTTCAGATCCAGCTTCCAGTGGCAGTACTTGATTAGTTGTATTTGATAGAATTAAAAAGGAATGATAGAGAACAAAAATAGCTTTTGGTTGGTTTAGTATAAGCCTAGCCAACGACCATAAGTAAAAAGACAAGATGAACCCATCAGTGTTCATTTAACATTAACACTAAGGAGCTTTACTGCAGTTTTGTTTCATTTGATACACAAACATTTTGTCAAATGACCGAGAAAGAGCCTGAGTGATTGAACTCTGCTTTACCTGTGTAAAATGTTCTCTCCAGTGGCTGCCAGACATGGGCTCCAGAGTTTGGGCAAAGTTGCCGTTAGCCGGCGTATGCCCCCTCCAGCCAACCTGCCCAGCTTAAAGGCAGAGAACAAAGGAAACGACCCCAACGTCAACATTGTCCCCAAAGACGGTAGTGGCTGGGCGTCTCGAACTGATGCAGGGGATGAGAGGTAAGTCATGACTGTAATTGCTGCCATGCTTGTTTATCCTACAGCCTTTTGTTCCTTATTTTGTTTTCAAGTGAATCAGCAGCTTAAAGGTTGAATATGGAACAATTTAATAAAAAGCTATATTTTTAAAAAAAAAAACCTCCACAGGCCGTTTAGAGGTGTGCAGAATGAAGGTTCAGTATTTCCTTTAAAAGCTATATTTTAATTAAAAAATAAGCAAATATTTATTGTGATCGGTACAACACTGGGTTTATGTTTACATCTACCAGCCAATAAAGGGCACCATTGCAGGTTTCCAAATACAGTAAACAGTCTGCTCAGCACAGCAAGGCTGGAACTGTGGAAAATGGTGGACTTGGCAAGTAAAGCAGCTGCTTCTGAGCCCAGAAGATGTTATCCTTTTCAGAAGAGGAGCTACCATAAAAGATCTAAAATCAGAGTGAGTTTAGGTCGTCACTGGACATGATGCTGGCTGGTCACTTCACGTATTGGCAGAGAACCTATCATCCTGACGGCTGGAAATCTTGTTCTGTTCTTGCAACTACAACCTCCACACACTAGATGCCGCTTTGGTGTTGTGTTCCATATTCCACCTTTAACCCGGTAGTTCAACTGAAAATCAACACTTTTGGCAGAGAAGTTTTGTTAAACTCCATTTGATGTTTAACACAGTGGTTCTCAACCTTTTTTCACGAGTACCGCTTTTCCTGTGTCCAAGACAAGCCAGAGCCCCCCAACTCCTACCTGCATGCACACAATTAACCCTTTAGGCACCAGAGTTTTTTCCAAAAAATATTCAATTTTGACATGACAATTTCAAAAGGATGTAGCTTGAAAATTGTTAGAGACAAAGGTAAACTGTAGATAAGAAAAATCTTCAGTAGGACCCAAAGTTTGTGTTCAAATTCACTCATCTGATTTGCATATTATGATGTCATCAGGCTGCCATATTGGAATGCATAATTTTTTTACAGATGTTCCTTCTTATTTTTACATGTTATTTTGACATTTTCTTTATATATATATATATATATATATATATATATATATATATATATATTAGTGTTGTCACGGTACCAGAATTTCAGTATTCGGTACCGGTACCAGTGAAAATCCACGGTTCTCGGTACCAATTTCGGTACCAAACAAAAATTTAATTTAGACTAAATTTACCAATAAAAACATTAATTTTCCTGTAAAGTTCTTTGAGATGATATCTTTTGTGAATCAGTGCTGTATATAAGATAAATGAACTGAATTACTATTGTACTACTATCATAACATGTTTTTAATGCACTTTTATTTAATCAAAATGTGTTTTTGTTCATATATTTTTGTAAACCTGCTAGTTATCCAGACTAGAACATCTAGTTAGAACAGCTTTGTTGACAAACTGATTTTCAGGACATAAACACTGACTGAGCCATACATTGTTGTTCATCTTTAGGATACACATTACAATCATTAAAAAAAGCAAAACTCCGGTCTGTGAGCAGTCAACACCTTTATGTCATCCTGTTTGTTTGTTACCCTAATTAAACGTATAGGAGATTTAAATAGTTAATAAAGACGATGGTGTATTCACACCACACTCTATGTAGTACTGATTCTGACACATATGCGAAGTTTTTGAAAGCGATTAGTCTGAACGGTCATGTCGCATTAAATCCACCTCCTACGTCACTGATCAGCGGAGGTGAGCGTCGTGTCAGGACGTTCCTGATGACAAGCGCTGACAGAGGGATTCAGGGGTCTGTGGGACATCCTGTCAAGTTTTTGAATTAAAAGTACAAGAAAGCATGAGAACGGGACGTGCTGCTGGAGCGAAGCGTCAGTCCTGTCGGTCTCCGTGACAGCGGGGCGGGGGGGGTCTCCGTCGGTGCGGGGGTTCTCCGTGAATGAACTTTATTTATCACATCAGCTGGTCCACCGCTCGCAGTCACTCTGCGTTCTGCGGTGTTGCTTTAGAAGCGACTGCACGCGCCCAGTGAGTGCGCGAATCATGCGCATCAAGGATCCGGGTTTAGACGGGTCCTCGGTACTACCGGTACTTACGAAATCTTGGAACCGCGACGTTTACATTTTTGTAGTACCGGGTTAGTACCGAAGACCCGGTTCTTTTGACAACACTAATATATATCATTCTTTTGAATTTTTTCTTTATTATTTGTTATATTGTATTTCTTGATATTTATATTGGCCTCACTCGAGAAATGCATTATAGCCATATTTGTTGGGTTTTTGGAGCTTGTACAGCTATAAACTCTAAAACCTTTAATAGGAACACACCCATAAGTGTTGCTCAGATTGAAGTTACGCATCTCCACTATCTTCTGGTGTAAAGTAGTAACTTCATGAGGGATCATATTTGCAGCTGTGGCTCGTTTTATGCTTGTCGCAATTCTGCGGCTTTGACACTTAAAGGGGTTAAAAGTGATTAATTAAAACATTTATACAGACATGCAGAGTTATGCCTCTTACAAAGTATTGATTGTACTATTGGGTGTGTTATCTGGATTTTATAAATGCCAATTTTTCCATAGAATTTTACAAATATAATCTTGAAAACCTCACAACCTCAGCACAGACAAAATTGTGAGGACCCCCTGCAATCCTGTGAGGACCCCCTTGGAGGGGGGTCACGGACCCCAGATTGGGAACCACTAATTTAACACTACAACGTTATGTGTCACAGGCAACAAGAAACTCCACCACCCCAAAACAAACCAGCAGCACAGTCACAAGAGCTTTCTACTGGAGCCAGCCGCTCCTGGGCTAACAGCAAGCAGACACAGCTAGATGGTAAGCATGATTTCTTATTGCACCAAAAGTCTTGTTTTTTTATCCAAACAGGATAAAAATAAGTCAAGATCTCACTTATCCACATTTCAGACCAATAAAGAGTGCACACATTTACAACTGAACTAGTTTAGTTTGTTCACAATAGTTGAGGAATATTGTTTGATAATTTTCGCAGTCCCCTACCCCTTCACTATTGTATTTCACAAAACATTTACACATTTTTGATGGAAGCCTTCAGTGACATATGCATTTGTGAGATACTAAACATTAGGGGAGAATAGGAAAGAATAGACTTTATTGACCCTTCATGTAGCCTGTGATTAGTTTTCTTCTCCCAGTCATTGTGTTCTGCGTTGGCTCCAGAACATTTGAGTTCTGCTGATGTTAAAGTGGTGGTGCTAATGTATATCAATTGAGGATTACTCTTTTAATGCCTCTTTGTTAGAGACTGTACTATAGTCATCCTTTTGTTCTCAAAGTGTTTATAACAATGCACTTGGATTGTCCAGGAGCTCCACGAGTGAGCAGCCAGTTTCACCAGGAGTTTCCAAGCCTGCAAGCAGCTGGTGAGGTGGAGAAAGGTGATGTCCAAGATGAAGAGCCCTACGGACCAGGCCCTAGTCTTAGACCTCAAAGTACGTCTGCATTCATCAACATACAATAAAAATGCTATTAGAAAATAGAGGTCTAGGGACTAGCTGAGGAAAATATGACTTGGGTAGCATCCTAGAATTTCCATGCGTACTTTAACACAGCAGATGGACCTGTTGTTGTGTCTTTAATAAAGTACTACTACTAGGGATGTTCCGATCAGGTTTTTTGCTGCCGATCACAGATACCTATCACAAAGACTGCCAATCACATGGATTGGACATACATTTTTTATGTAGTTATGAGTGCTACAGACTACATGATCTGGGGAAAAAGGGAACAATAACATCACCTTAAATGGCCTGTATTAATTTAGACAAAAATATGTTTTTACTTTTTCCGAGAGAAAAAGACATGGTGTCGCTACAAAGTATGAGGTGATCGGCTGGTATGATTGGCTCTGAAAGGCATGAATCAGAATTTGCCGATCATGTGTTTTTCACAGAAATTGGCTGATTTTGATCCGTGGCCAATCAATTGGAACATCCCTAACTACTACTACTACTACTGTCCAGTGGCATCTAAAATTCACAGTTTGCCAATTGCCAGCTTCTTGCCTTGTTGGAGCTGATTAGTTTTCCTGGTGGAACCTTTAGTCAGTCAGTGCCTCTCTTCTGTCTGTCTTATTAGATGTTGGTAGTTGGCGTGAAGGTGGAGGCAGAAACTTGATTACTGCAGCCAGCCCACCTGAGATGGACACAAAGTCTCAGGAAGAGGTTACCTCTGGGCTTGGTACCTCCACCCCACCGGTGGAAGCTGATGAACCAGTTCGAAGTGTAACAACTGAAGTTCAAAGGGAGAAGAGAGACAGCAGGGAGAGGTTTCCCCCCTCTGGACATCCTCAGCCTAAACTCAACGGTGGGCAGCAACCTCCATCAGGGGTACCGACTCACTTTGATCCTGCTTTTAGGAGCATGATGCCACCCTACGTAAGTAGCACGTTGTTGTTCCAGACTGAAGATGAAAAGGCTGAATCTAGTTGTCCTTTATCTTTGATGTGTTCTTTATGATTTCTGTTTTTGTTCTCTAGATGTTTCACGCCTATCCTCAAATGTCATTGGGCCCAGGACAGGGTAACTTCAGATACCCAGTACCACAAGATGGTGCAAAGTAAGTTTTTGCCCTTTAGGCTTGCTTTTAAGTTGCGTAAATGATGCAGGTGTGTAGTCTTTTTGTTTTTGACACATAGCACAAATGGAAGATGCACAAAACTGCCATCTTATGTTTGTATGTTCTACTCATTAACGTTTGTTCTCTCTTGGATGCTCAGGGGTCCTCGTTCAACACGACCCCAGCAGCCACCCCCCCAGTCCTGGATCCAAGACCCTGACAGACCTTCTATCATCAGTGCAACAGAACTGAAGGAGCTGGACAACTTAGACACTGATGTTGATGAGGGCTGGGCAGGTCAGTTGATGATTTGCAACATGTCATTGTTGTTGATCTCTTAAGGAGGTTTATGTAAATTTAAACTGAGTTGAGTTTTATTTATCTATTTATTCAGGAGCTCAGATGGAAGTGGATTACACTGAAAAACTAAACTTCAGTGATGATGAAGAGAACCAAGCTGCTAAAGACAAAGGAGATAACTGGTAAGCCTATGAATGTTTTACCAGTTTCACCATCATCACATACTGTCAACGTTTGTCTATTAGGACCACTATGAGAGATTTTTGTTTTTGACTTATTGAATTCCATTTATATACAACTTTATTTGCAAGCGTCGCATCATTTATAGCATGCTGCTCCTACAGTCTGCTTATGGAGACTTTAGTCCTCCCTCAGATTCGAGACTTGAAAACCATGAATATAAGCCTGAGGTGTTGTGATCTTGTCGACATTAAACGATCTGATGCCTTAGAGGTTTGTCAAATTTTGTGCTCCTGTATCCCTGTGTGGTCAACAACTGCTCTGCAGCTGATGAAAAGCTCTGTAGAGGTTTGTGAATGCCTCACAGGAGATGGTACTGTCACAGACATCTACAGTAAAAGATGCCTGCAGCATCAAAAAAGACCCCACCCACCTGGCAAAAACATTGTTTGTCCCTCTCCCCTCTGGCAGGAGGCTGTGAAGCATCAGGTGGCAAACCACCAGGCTGAGAAATGGCTTTTACCTTCATGCAGTGAGAATGAAGCTCAGATGGAGCACTGCACCTCAAATGCCTCCAAAATGAAACAAATCTTTGATCTTGTACACTAACTGTACATTCATTTTACACATTAACTGTTGCTTTAATCGAAAATCATCTGGGACTTTGAAATGAATTTTCACAAATCACGAGAAGCATATATGATATGACATTAAAAACCCATGAAAACTATAAAGGCATTGCAGTATTGTCTTCATAAAATAGTCAAATGTGACCAAATGACTAAATGTGATCATGTATTGTTTTATTGGGCACATTAGAACTATACAAGATTTGTTTTAATTGTATATCCTTTTTTACCCTTTCTGTAAATTGCTGCAAAACGTTTCTTGCAAACCGTTAAATATTAGAAATGATTCCAGCTATTTACACCTTACATCAGCAGCTAGGATCTAGTTAAACATGGTGACTGATAGTCAGGAGAACGTACTTATTTTCTTTTGTCTTTCTTAACTAATGTTCTTGTAGGGAGTGGATGGGCAAAGTGGAGCGCATGAGATCTCGGACATCAGATAGCCAGGAGGGCTGGAAGGAAGGATCTGAGGAGCCTGGGGGCAGTAAATCCTCGTGGGCTGATAGCGTTGATCCCAGAGCACCATCACCTGGTAGTTTGGGGCAGTACAATAAAGCTGCTGCAACACAGGACTACCAGGTAAAGCATGTTTATAATGCACAAGCCAACAATTAGATGTTTTAGTTTCATGTAACCTAATCTGTTGTTATTCCTGTTTGCAGAGTGGCAGTCGTGCTGCTCCACGTGGGAACAAACCACAGGCTACTGTGGCACCTGCTGCTGAAGAGGACTCAGAAGCCTGGCGACAGAAACGGAAAAAGACATCTGAAGTTTCTGAAGCTGTAGAGCGAGCAAGACGAAGGAGGGAAGAGGAAGAACGGCGAATGGAGGAGCAGAGGCTTGCTGCTTGTGCAGAAAAACTTAAACGTCTCAATGAAAAACACAAACAAGCAAATGAAAGTCAGCCTGCCAATGCTCAGACCACTAATGACGATGCAGGAGCTGCAGGGGAGGAAGCCCTGTCTGCACCAGTTCCTGCGTCCAGTCCTGTCCCTTCAGTCCCAGTTTCACAATCACAGGTCCCAGTCATTCAAGACCCCGTATCAGAGAGGGGGGTTCCAGACAAGGAAAGGACAGAGCAAGAATGTGAGGGAGTTGAACCAAGTGCTGAGAATGAGGCTCAGTTACTTCATCAGCCCAGCTCCCCAACCCAAAGACCTGTAGCTGCAGCTCCAGAACCACAAAGCCAAGGAGAACTCTCCTTGGTGGAGGTTGATGCTCTTGTGGAGGAGAACCAGGCTGATAGGACAGCATCAGTACCTATCCATGACTATTTTAACTTGGAGGACAACAGAGGTGAGCCAACTCTTGGTGTGGTTTTACTTTGGATCAAATTGATCAACTTTGTCTTAGCAATACTGTGTTTTTCTACAGTGGATGAGCCCCACCTGTCTCTGTCACACATGGACACTCCAGGAGGAGAAGAAGTCCCTATTGCTCCCCCACAACTGGAAGGAGAGGCAGCTGCTGCCATTCGTCCCTCTCTCATGTCGGGCTATTCCAAACAGTTTCAAAAGTCGTTGCCACCACGTTTCCTCAGACAACAGGTACGTTTGTCCAAATATGACCATGTAAGTTTCATTAGACCTAAACATGACTGGTTTAATTATAACTTGTGAATCATCCAGGGGTTGGTTACCGACAGAGCTGAGATATGGCTGTAACTGTCAGAGATGAGGAACTTTGTAATCAGTTATGTAAATGGTGAAGATGTCAGTTGGGTTCAATTTTGTTACTTTGACTCCACAGGAGCAGATGAAGCAGCAGCAATGGCAACAACAGCAAAGTGGGGGTTCTGTGTCCCCATCAGGTGCTGGCAGTGTTCCAGCTTCCCAACAGCAGCAGCACCGCTCCATGTACCAACCCATGGGCCCCCACCACCAGCACTTGGCCTCCATGGGGTTTGACCCTCGCTGGCTAATGATGCAGTCCTACATGGATCCTCGCATGATGTCGGGCCGACCCCCTATGGACATGCCAGCTAACATGCACCCCGGTGAGGAAATGGATGAGTTGGGCTGTGGTTTGTGTAGTAAACGCTCCCCGACACGTTTACATCTTTTGTGTTTTAACCTTTTCAGGGAGAATGCCTCCAAAGCAGATTGTACGCAGAGAGGCAGGTGACAACTCCAGCTCTAGCTCCGACTCGTTCGATCACTTGTCCCGTCCGGTTCGAGACCACGGCCTGCCCTCAGACTCACGGATGGTATGGGGATCAGATCCATACCCACAGTCTGAACCGTTACCCACTGTAACGCCTCCAAAAGGGCGAGACGACCACAAGGAACAAAGGTAAAGTATTGCAAGGGAATTCATTAAAAATCAAGTATACTTTATTTATATATATATAATTATTTATTTATTCTCTTGCTTTCTTAGGATTGACTCTGGGTTGGACCTGGACAGGGGTCTTCCAGCTATTTATGCTCAGGATCACAGTGCAGCTGACTCTCGTAAAAGTAACTTTTTCCGGGATACAGAATCCCTTTCGGCGTTTACTCAGAGCCCAGAGGATGTTACAGAAAGGGTCCCTGTAAGTTCTGCCTTTGATCCAGTTGAGCGAGGTTTACCAGGTGGGGAGGAGGTGGAGGCAATTGGTCAATCCATTCTTCAAAGAAGTGTCTCGCAGGGGTCCAGCCACTCCCTTAAGCTAGATGAGCCGAGGTTTGATGGGATACCCCTGGCAACAAAATCACTAGAGCAACAGGACACAGGAGAACGGGTTTCCGACAAGCACCAGAATGAAGTCTACTCCCAAGCTGCTGTAGCCCTTAACAGGGCTACACCACCTGCAGATGGATTACACAAACCAGAGAAGCTGCCTCTGCCAGGCCCCAGCAAGCAGAAAGCTGAACTGCGTTGGGGTGGAAGATCTGGGGCTGGACGCAGAGAAGGACTAGGGGGAGAAAGACCAATTCGCAGATCAGGACCAATAAAGAAGCCTGTTCTAAGGGACATGAAAGAAGAGAGGGAGCAACGGGAGGAGAGAGAAAAACGTCATGAGAGAGGAGAAAAAGGGGACCGGTCCAAAAAGGATCAGCCGTCTAAAGCTCCCTCTGCAGCTGCGGTTGTGTCTGAAAGCTCCAGACCTCAAGGTGAGGGCAAGAGGGAAAATGCTGAAGTGGAGGAATTGCCAATTTCCCATCACAGAGCAAGAGACTCTCAGCCTTCTTCAGGGGTGCCCACCTCTTCCTCTCAGGAGGAGAAGGTAGACAAGCTGCCCTGTAACGACAAACATCCAGAACCAAAACTGCCCTCTCGGAAAGACTCCAATTTTCCTCCGCGTGTTCACAGACGAGAAGATCGAGAGAGGGAACGTGATAAGGACAAGGATACAGACAAGGACAGGGAGAGAGAATGGCCTCCTGATTCAAATTTCAAAGGACGTGGTCGAGGGGAGTACTACTCACGAGGACGTAGCTACCGAGGAACCTATAGTGGCCGCAGCAGGGGAAGTCGTGGCCGTAGTAGGGCGGAGTACCCTTATCGGGAGCCTCGGTTACGCTCTGACTTACCCTCTGCTGGAGGGGCTGCTGCCTTTCGCAACCGAGAAGAAAGTGAGACGCGCAGCGAGAGCTCAGACTTTGAAGTCATTCCCAAACGCAGGCGGCGCCGTGGTTCTGACACAGACTCTGAAAGTGAAGGTGGGAGAGAGTCTGCCAGTGATACTGGACCCTCTGATCGTGAGCCTAGCACCAAACCTAGCCGTCCACTAAGGAGAGATCTCCCCGGTGAGGGCCGTTCCCACCATAAGCTGGGCTTTGAGCCGCCTCATGGGGGAGAAAAGTTAGGGTCAAGAGTGGATGAAGAAGGCCGGCCCAAGCCAGGATTTCTTCCTAAAGGAGAGCCTTCTCGCAGAGGACGAGGAGGATTGTACAGTAGAAGAGGTGGACCAAGGGACCGTGGAGGACCTCGCTCAGCTCCTCATAGAAGGCCTGCAGGCAGAGATTCTTCCTCCCAGTGGCCCTCTAAACCCATGGAGACGTTCAGGCCTGAGGATGCAGATACTTCAGCGAGATATGACAATCCTTCTACTGACCGACGACCTCCTAAATTAGAGGGTAAAAAGTTTGGAGATGGTGGACCTCAGAGTAGCAGAGAACGGCCTCGTCGATCCCGACCAGCACGGCCCCCAAGGCAAGATAAACCCCCCCGCTTTAGACGTTTGAAAGAGCGTGAGGCTGGGGTGTTTGGTGGTGACACAGCTTCTAGTCCCCCAGTTTCTTTACCTTCTGTGCCTGCTGCAGCTGTCCCTAGTTCAGCTCCTGCCCAATCCTCCCTTTCTCCACCAATGTCTAGAGCTCCAGGGACTCCCCTAACTGTGCCTGCAGAAGTGGCAGCTGCTCTACCTGCACCTGACCAATCTTCTCCTTTAGAAGTGTCCTTGCCAGAGACCAGTAGTCCCTCCATTACTGCAGTGGGTACCAAATCCCCTGACTTGTCCAACCAGAACTCTTCAGACCAGGCCAACGAGGAATGGGAAACCGCTTCGGAAAGCAGCGATTTCAATGAAAGGAGAGAACGAGAGGAGAGGAAAGGAGCGCTGGAGGCTGCTACTGAAGTAGCCACAGCCTCGGCCCCTGCACCTGCGCCTCCGCAGGGTACTTCAACTCCAAATAAAAGTCCACCGGATGGAGGTGTGACTCCAAAACGAGAGGCTTCTCAAGCAGCCAAGAGGAGCTTTTCAAGTCAGAGGCCCATAGAAAGACCCAATCGTAGAGGCAACAGCGGAGCCAAACCCGGCCGCAGCTACATGGGAGGCAAGGGTGAGAGGAGAGGAGGGGGCAAGGCTGGCCGCAAAGGGTGAGTTTAAAACGAGAGGATTTTTTTTATATCTGGGTGTGTATTCATCAACACTTCAACAAAGACATTTACTCAATGAACAGTAAAACTTCAGGTTTAATCCCTAAAATAAACCTATTGTGTATTTGTTTGTAAGGTTTGTTTGGCCTTCTACACTTGTATAGGTTTTTTAGAAGATGCTTCATAGCCTGGTCTAGTTCAGCTTTAAGTCTTTTAGGTTAAAACTGCTGGCTTACAGCTGCCTGCCTTTTATGTCATCGGAATATTGAAGCTCAAAAGTTTACTTTTATTTAAAGCTTCCATCTGTTTCATCAACATTGACATTTGTCTGTCCTAAACTCAGATTTTTTTCTTGCTCTGATTAACAGCCCTGCAGCCCAGCAGGGCGCTGAGGCATCAGCAGCTGGAGGAGCAGCTCAGAGGCCTGCTAAAGATCAACCTGCCCGTCGTAAAGATGAAGCCAAACAGGCCACTAAGAAGCCCAAGGAGAATGCTCTCTCTCAGTTTGACCTCAACAATTATGCCAGTCAGTAGTCGTGTCTACTGAATAGAAAGTAAATACCATCTTTGGCTAATTGTAATTTTTAACATGGGATATCCTTTTGTGGCTCCTGTAGGTGTTGTGATCATTGATGACCACCCAGAGGTGACCACTACAGAAGATCCACAGTCCAGTGCCAACGATGATGGTTTCACAGAGGTGGTTTCACGCAAACAACAGAAGCGTCTACAGGATGAAGAGAAGCGAAAAAAGGAAGAGCAGACGTCTCAGGTAGAATGAGGGAATGTTTTTAAAATGATGTGATTATACAGCAATGGCTGAGTAAGAAAATACTTGTTTTTACAGAACTGGGGTAAAAAAGGTTCTGGTGAGAAGAGTAGAGGAAGTGGAGGAAAGCTGCCACCAAGATTTGCCAAAAAACAGTCGACACAACCGCAGCAGCAACATGAAAAACAGCAGCAGCAACATGAAAAACAGCAGCAGCAGTCAGCCTCACAGTCTCAGCCTCCTGTAGCCTCTGCCCCTGCTGCCCAACAGCAGCCCTCCATTTCTGCTCCACAACACTCTCACCATGCCCCCTCCCAACCTGCTGCTTCTCCTCAAACTCTGGAAGGAGCCGTGGCACCTCTAGCTCCTGTTCCTCCTCCTCCTACTGTGGATTTCACCTCCAAGAGCCTACCACCAGTACCTACACAAACACACAGCACGCTTGGTACAGAACTGTGGGAGAACAAGGTCGCAGGGTCTACTGTGCTTCCTGATGTAAAGAAGCGTGAGTTGGAAGGAAATTACACAAATTTTCTTGATTCCACCTAGCAGGAGTAAATGCATTTGTCAGTTTTGTGTAAAATTTTATTTTTTATGTTCTAGTTGGACCCATCAGCCCTCCCCAACCTCCTTCTGTTAGTGCTTGGAACAAACCTCTAACTTCCTTTACTGGCAACGTCTCCTCTGAGGTAGGTTCAACTAACTTGTTGCAAACTTGGTTGACTGATCCTTTTCCACTTGATAAACAATAAAAACCGTTTATTTTTTTTCTTTTAGGGTGTGAAGCCTGGGAGTGATGGCAGTGTGGAGTTGGGAATAGACAGTATTCAGTTTGGTGCACCATCATCTGCTGGGAGCACCGACAGCGATGGAGGTCCTGCATTGTTAGAAACGGGCTCCGAGAACAAGCTACCTGCTCCCAAAGAACAAAGACAGAAACAACCTCGAACTGGTCCCATCAAGACACAGAAGGTAGCTGCGCTGTTATGAAACAAAAAAGAACTTTTTAAAAAAATTTCGGTATCATCATCATCTTTTCCACTCTTCCCCCCCAGATCCCAGAGATGGAACCAGTTGAAACCAAGGAGTACAAGCCAGGTCCTATTGGTAAAGAGCGCTCTCTGAAGAACCGCAAGGCCAAAGATGCACGTGGAGCAGAGACGGAGGGCCTGGAGGGAGGAGTACCTGGGGGGAATGTCAGCAGAGCCAACGACTCCAGTCCTCCCACTAGTGACACCACAGTACCAGAGCTGGGAGGGGACATAGAGGGCATGATCACTGCCCCATCAGCAGAGTACAACAGTAGCTCCAAGGTAACTTATATAATATTAATAAATGTTTAAATATTTAAGGATTATGGCAGTTGTGTAATATTTTGCTCCTCTGCTGCCTCTTCCTGTCAGGAGTCTGTCACTGACTACACCACTCCATCCTCTTCTCTGGCTGACAGCGTTCCTACAGGAGGGAACAAAATGGAAGAGAGTTTAGTAGCTAATGTGAGTACAGATCTTTGCATTGACACAGTATCATACACTTAGTAAAGAGAAATCACATTTTATTAAGTTGATCTGTTGTTTTACCTAGGTGGCCCTGCCCCACTCACTCCCCCTTCCTCACAGAGAGACCCTGCAGCAGAGCTCCAGTCTCAGCACGGTCTCTCCAGCTACAGTCGATTTAACACTAAAGGTACACGGATATTAAAGAGGCTGTAGCCATATTGCTTTCTACAGAAAGGTTATGAAGTAATGAAGTACTCCTTTCTCTCTTTTTAATCTTCTCAGATGGAGTCTGCTCGTAAAGCTTGGGAAAACTCTCCAAGTCTGGAGAAGAACTCGCCAGTCACCTCCTCTTCTTCCCCCATCACCTCCTGTGCTTCCTCATATTCTTTCTCCTCAGCCTCCATGCCTCAGATTCCTGTGGCGTCTGTCACCCCCAGCACTTCTCTGTCAGGTAGCATAACTCACCATTTTGTTTCAAATGGCCGATGCTTTGAGTTGAACTAATGATTTCTTCCATCCAGGTTCTGGTACCTATACAACATCATCCCTCAGCACAAAGACCACCTCAGCCTCTGATCCCCCAAACATCTGCAAAGTGAAGCCACAGCAGCTCCAGGGTGGAAGCCTGTCCTCCACCAGCAGCAGCAGCAGCAACAGTTTCTCTCAGCTGGGCTGTGTGCCTCCCCTCTTGCCCCAGCAGCAACAGACCCCACAGGTGTACGTCTCCCAGTCTGCAGCAGGTAAGACGACATGGAATGTGTGTGCAATTAAAGCATGTTTCTGTGAGAACTTTTATCAGTGTTTAGGCAAGGAAATGTGCGTTGTATTAAGTATCCATACAATTGTTTTAGGTTCTGCAGCTCAGATTCCAGCCTTCTACATGGACACCAGCCACCTCTTCAGCACCCCCCACCCTCGTTTGGCTCCGCCCTCTCTTGCACAGCAGCAGGGTTTCCAGCCTGGACTCTCACAGGTGGGATATTATTGGTTAGGAACAGGGTCCGAAATTAACGGTCGCCACTCGCCAAATGCGAGTAAATTGCTCCACTTGGCGAGTAAAATTTGGAGCGCCACTCGCCACATGGCGAGTAAATGTTTACACCACATTAGTTATGTTTATCAGTCCTCTTCGATGGATTTCTGACGCTGCTCTCCCACCTGCATGCGACGTACACAGGCGAACGCGAAACGTGAGCACCGCACCCCACGTCATTTCCGCCTATCCCATTCACTGTTTATCAAGGTAGCGGTTAGCTTCGTGTTAAAACTAGCGGCGAAATGTGGAGGTTTTTACCTAGAGTCAGCCAGCCTTCAAAACGAAAACACGTCGAACTGAAAAAAAACCACCAGGACCAGTGGCAACCAGAAGATTTAATGAAACGTGGCGAACTGTGGCTACATTATGAACCAGAATATGCGCAAATGAGCTGCACCGTTTGCCGCCAGTACGCTAGGGAGAAGAACCGTAACAATTCATTTGTCATAGGACTGACTGGAGTATAAGCCCTGACATACTTTCAGATATGTTGCGTTTTGTGTGTGTGAGTTCTTCAATAACGACACTCTTTATATCTTGAGGAGACGGCGCTCTTTTAATCTGTTAGCTTAAACAGATACATGCACGCTGGTTGCCCCCAGAACTCTCGTGTCCGTGTGCCCACAAACACTTCCAGGTCACTCATAACTCACCTCACTTAACCGAACAGACAAATAAGACAACTTCTATTTGTTCTTATCATTACAAGATATTCTCATGGTGTAGCTGTGTTCTCCAGAGATCTGGGACCACAGACATAGACGTAGACGCCCCGTGGACGGGTGCTGCCGTAGTGGCCGGCCGCCATCTTAGATGGGTCTCCATTCGACCCCAGTGCATTTATTTCTACTGAGGAAGGTGCTTACCCAACTAAAAAACACATTTTATCAAACTTTTTCACAAAATCAGACACATGGTATGGCATGATAATTAAAACACAATTAAACAAAATAAATAAAAATATAAAATCCCATCAGATAGGCTAGAAAAGTCTCAGAAAAGTCCCACGTGATCTGTTTTCAATAGTGAGCCGGTTGTTGCAACTGTAGGCTGTAGAAAATACAGGCTTAGTAGTGCACCCTGCAACTCTAGTTGGGTTCAGAGCGTGAGGGACCCATCCAATATGGCGGCGACGCTGTTACGCTCTCCAGCGTCTACCTATTCATGTTTATGGAGGCCAGATTTCATGGACAGAGAAAACAAGGAGTCTTACTAGATTTCAATAAAAGAGTTCATTAAAAACATTTTTAAAAAGTAAAAAAAAAATCAAATTACTAAAAAGTTGTTTTTCTTATTAATGATGTTTTAATTATGTTGTCACTCCTCTGTTTTAATCAAAAATAATACCATATTATATAATAACGTGCTTTGGGTAGATATAAATCATTTAAAATTTTGGCCGGTAAAAAATATGCTTGGCCGGTAGATTTTAGCATCCACCGGCCAAGTTGGCCGGTGAGTCAAAAATTTAGTTTCGGACCCTGGTTAGGAAACTTGAAGCATAAATTTTCAGTGTTGGAAGCCTAACCAATTTCTTCCTTTATCTTCCAGCCAACAGCAGTGCAGCAGATTCCCATCCCCATCTATGCTCCACTTCAAGGCCAGCCTCAGCACCAGCACACCCATCAGGCTCAGCTGGGACTTGGCACTGGTCCACCAGTCTCACAGCCACAGGATCTGTTCAGCTCTTCACTTCAACCATACAGGTGACGAGCTGACAGATATCCAGTTCTCTGCTTCAGAACAGCTATAACAGTTTTATTATCTGATCCTCAGGTCCCAGCAAGCCTTCATGCAGAGCAGCTTGTCCCAGCAGTCCATGATGCTGTCAGGGCCGTCCCTGCACAGCTATCCTGGTGTACAGGCCTCTGAGCTGGGAAAACCACAGTCCAGTCTAGCCTATCAGCAGCCCTCCTCCACCCAACACATTCCCATTCTGTTTGAGCCACAACTCAACCAGCCCTCAGGCATGGGGGGGTCTCAGCTCATCGATACACACCTGCTACAGGTAAACAGGTCTCACACCTCAAAGGCACTTGCACACTAGCATCTGCTCTACACGATTCACTCAAATCCATGCTTACCATTATTGGGGAGCCTCCGATTGGCGGATAGAATCAGCCAGTGGGGGCTTCCTGCATGGGCGATTCATTACCATTCTGGATACTCAGGAGTTAACAAGCCTCTGACTGAAGTCATTTTTTCTGTCTCTCTGGAGCACACACACACACACAAAGAGACACACAGACAGCGCTGCCAGGACACAGCACAGCAGGATGCAATATCAGAGGCAGAGAGCTTCCAACACTGCTCAGGCGGCCTTTGTTTAATAAGGAAGACGCCTCTTTTGCCCTACCCATGTGCTTGGCGATGCGCTCATGAGGCGGGCGGAGTGGAGCTGATGCTGGTGTGTAAGTGGCACAATATGTTACTGTTGTTTAAACATCTGACCTGTTTTGTCTTTTTGACAGGCTCGACAGGGGATGAATCAACATTCAAACATTTACTCAGGACAGGTGCAGCAGCATGGTCAGAGTAGCTACTACAGCAACACCCAGTCTCCCAGTTCTGCTATGCAGCAGGTAACGTGCACAGAAAATGTTTTCATGTTTCTAAATAAGCACCATAGCTCTGTCAATTGAAGAACTGTCCTAATATGTCTTCAGGTAACTGTCCCTCTGCCGGGTTCCCAGCTGTCCCTGCCAAACTTTGGTTCAGGTGGAGGCCAGCCACTCCTGGCTCTACCACCAACTCCTCCCCAGGCACAGCCTCCTAACATCAACAGACAACCCCCAGTTTCTCAGTCCTACAGAGGCATCATGGGCCCCAATCACAACATGATGCAGCCTCCAACCAGCAAAGTAATGTTTTTTATTTTTATGTTAAGATTTTTGTCTTACAGCAGGTTTAATAGCTGTTTTCCCCCCTCAACCTGTTGCAGATGGACATGGACCTTAAACTCTTTGGCAGTGGGATGGATGTGAAGCCTGGAACACCTCCTGTCAACGCCAGGAGCACAACACCCACCTCCAGCCCTTACAGGTACGAGATGATCAGTACCTCAGTAACGTATTGGTGCATCCATGTTGCTGGTAATACTACCAGTGTATGGAACAAAACTTCAGCACCTGCAGGGGTCCTGCCTGCCCAACACAGAAATTCAAGTTGCTGATCTAATGGCTGCTTGCTGTTTTGATCTATTTAGCTATGCATTTTTAAAGGGCTATTTACACTGATTTGGTTATAATTCATGGTTGAGTTGTCAAATTCAATTTCAAATGTATAGAAAGGTATAGATTTAAAAAAACTGTATATACATGGATATTTAAATTCCGGTATTATTAACTCTGGTGTCTATGGTTGTCTGTCGTCTCCACACAGGGCCAGCTCAACTTCTCCCAGCAGCCAATCCAGTAAAATGAACAGCATGATCTACCAGAAGCAATTTCAGCCCAGTTCTGCTGGCATGAGAATGACTCAGCATTTTCCTGGCCAGTTCAATCCACAGGTTAAATATGATATTCTGTCAGTATTCTCCCATTATATATATTAAGTACCGGTACTCAAACTTAACCCTTTTCTCCCCCCTCCCCTTTTTTCTTTATTCAGATTATGTCTCAGCCCAGCATCGTCTCGCCTCTGGTTCGCCCTCCTCATGCTAATTCATTTGGTGGAGGTGTTCAGCGTTCCTCTATGGGCCCTCCCATTTCACCCAATGTGGGTGGTGGTCTCATGTCTCACCCCCGACCACAGCATCCACAGCACAGTCAGCACCCTCCCAGAGGGCCTTCTGGGCCTTCCCTTGCCCCCAGGGGCTCACAAGCAGCTCTGAAGGCTGAGCAGGATCTGAAGGTAAGTTGTTTTTAATTCTAACATGAAGTTCACTGAGAAACCATTTTTGTACTTGTTATTTTTGAAATATGATCGATCATTCTGAGTTTCACATGCAGGCTAAACGTGAAAATAGTCTTCCACCCCTATTTCCTGCATTAGCTGCTGATAGAAAATAGTCTGGTCCGTTTAGTTGTCATAGTTTACTGATGGGTTGGTTGGGTTTTTCTCTTTCCCCCCTAGGCTAAGCAGCGGGCTGAGGTGCTCCAGTCCACTCACAAGTTCTTCTCAGACCAACAGCAGCAGCAGCAACAACTGAAGGCTCCTCAAGTCAGTAAAGCTCCCCGGCTTGATCAGGGAGGAAAACCTCCACTTGACACGTCGGCCTCAAATCACCAGGCTGGAAGTGAGCGCCCAGATACTGACAAACCTCCTGTATCGACAGCCAAACCCATTCGAACTGGCCCCATTAAACCCCAGGCCATTAAACCAGAAGAGGGCAAGTAAACGGCTTGCAGCCCTGTTGAGTTGAGAAAATGTTTGGATGGAAGAGAGAATCATTCACTCAGCCAGAGCCTGATGTCATCCCCGGAGGACCGTGTGAGGGAGGAGGATGAATTGGGCAGAGATTTAGATGGTAGTGTTACAAACTGTAGGCACTGTCATGTACAAGTGTATTCCTCTTCCTCCCTTTTCCCGTCTTGTCCCACTACAAATGGGAGTGTTCCAGTTGGACTCTTTCATCATATTTAGATGCTGATAAAAATCGCTGCTCAATTTGTTTTCACAGAAGTCGACTCTGATGGTGGATACGCAGAAGATTGGAGAGAAAATTAGAAATGTGCTGCTGAGTTAGCCGTTTTTTATAGGTTTTTGGGTTCTTATCCCCCCCTTAGCATCAGAAATGTTAAAGGAAAAACATGTTTTTGTTATTGAAATTTAATCGACTTGTGTTTTCTTAATGAAAAATCATTTCTGAAAGCATACATTTTGTTACCTAATCTCCCATCAGAACTACTCCAGAGATTTGTGCACTTGGTGACGGTTTGATCCACAGAGACAGGAAATCACAAATTGTCCTTTTTTTTTGTCTTATCAGAATGAAAATGTGAAAACTGCAGGATTAGATTGATTTCTGGATTCGTCTGCCTGTGAGCCTTTGCTCCTGCCTTCTGCTTTCATGTCCTTGCCTGAAAATAACTCGTGCTGAGGGGTGTGTTTTTGTGTGTGTGTGTGTGTGTGTGTTGGCAGGGGGGGTGGAAGCTTGTAGCTGGACTCTCCTGTATTTTTAGCCAAAGGGTAAAACGGCGCAGAGATGACATCAAAACCCTCTCAGATTGCTGTTTCCACGGCAGCAGAGTTTGGAGCGGACTTGCGGGATTGCATGGATGTAGGACGGCTACTCACACACCGTCATTGTTTTCACACCCATTATTGTGTGGTCACACAAATCCACGTATACACGCACGTCACTGTATAAAAGCATCCAGATCTGCTGCTATTGACTGACTCAGTGCCCTTAGCTAGTGTACAGCACGACTGGGCTGAGAGGTGAGCTGATTGAAACAACTTGGAGCGTGAATGTTGACCCTCATGGCAAGGAGGACCAGGAACAGCATGAAGAACAAAGGAGAAGCCTTGAGTACGAAAGTGTTTGGGCTAAAGGACACTTGCTGTTTTGTCTTGGAGAGCAATCAGTGCTGTTATCTGTCTCTGCCTCACCTCTGCTGGCAATCCCACCCACAATGCTCTTATCTAGGGGTTGCAATGACATCGGTCCTTTAGAAATGTACAGTAGTAAGCACCCTGAGGTGGTGAGGGCCTCCTCACATCTGCCCTAGCTGGGATGGGGGGGCCGCCTTTATCTGGAGAATGGAAGAGGGAGGGAGGGTAATGACTTCTTTTTTGTTGTACTTGTACAGGGGTTTCATCACTGTATTAAGATATGTACGGTCTTATTTACATTCTCTTGGTTTGGTTACAGAAACTAATAAAATAATATACTGTTGATTTGATTTGGACTTTTTAATCAGTTCTTGCTGCTCATAACCACTAGGTGTCACTAGAGCACCTTTAAATGCACGTTTTCTTTATTGTTGCCTCCTAACTGCTGTGATGATAAATGGAGACTTGATGCAAAATAAAATTTATAAGCAGGGTTAAAATGTAGGTGATGCAAACCAGAAATAATGCTGGTGTGTGGCTGAGTTCATCACTGTTGAGCTGCATCCCACTGACCACCTAAAGATTGTTGCAAAGCATCAAATAGACTAGTAGTGGTGCACGAGAGCTACAATAGAAGCATGATTGCACTTTTTGCTTTTTAATTAATTTCAGTTATAATTCACTCGCTACTCTGTACTACTTTTTGTAAAGGGCAATGATTCTAAGGGCGTCACTGGACAAGCTTTCTCCCAATGTCTATGAGCAATAAAGGTTTTGGACAGTAGGGGGAAAAACAAGCAAAGGACTTCACAGTGATCTGAAGCTATCTGGTGTGGCTGTTTTCACTTTGCACCAATGGCAGAATTTAAAAAAACATTTTCCTGCAAAACTGAAAAACAAATTCTGCAAAAAAAAAAAATCTTTTATTAATAACTTCATTTTATTACCTTTCTATTCAAATTTTCTGAGCATTTACAATAATTTTCCTAAAACTAAGCCAACAGTTCTTAGTGATTTATTATCCACGTTCCTAAAAAGGAACAATCAACCACACAAACTCAATGGAAATATTGTGAGAAGAAGTTTATTTCTTGATTTTTTTGGACACTGCTATATGTTAACTATGCTGTACAAATACATGCAGTATTCAATACGTGCTATGTAGAAAGAGCATTTTTGTTCACTGATAAAATCACTGTAAGGCTTGCAGTTTGTGTGTTTATACTTCCTGAAGAATCTTCCCTTTTAAGACTGAACGGTTCAATGTTTAGTTTCAAATAGCTTAACACAAAAAACAACAAAATAATACATCTGATTTAAAGGCGGTACAAAAATAGTTCCTCTGAAAACATGTTCGTGGGCCACGCCACAGCAAATAAACAAAAGAAGAGAGGAGAAAGCAGACCTGCTGGGGGCGCTGTTCCTCAGGAGTTTAGTAGTTAGGCTCTGCTACTTACTGGTGAATACTGGTGGTGTTGGCTTTCTAACTACTGCAGCTGCTCACGTTCTGCTCTGAAACTGGGAGCAGGAACAGATGAGCAAATGTCTTTTTTTTAAACAGTCACTCATGTTGGCCTTAGTTGACCTGCTGACGCCCCAGCCTGATGTCGTAGGACACTAGGTGGAAGTTGTCCCAAGCAAACAGCTTCCTCTGAGCCATGCTGTAGTCAATCATGCTGTTGTAGCCGTACTTGTTCTTGAAGGGGATGGACACCGCCCTCCCCTGGCTGGTTTCTGTGTCGTACATGTAGTTGATGACGGTGTTCTGAGCAGCGTAGCTGGCCACCGTGTACATCTTCCCACAGATGATGAAGGAGTTGGCCACAGATGCCTTCCTGATGTTGGTCTCCCAGCTCTTCTTTACCTCCAGGGTGTGTGGATCCAGCTGTGAAATGACTATGGCTCCTTGGGCTTTATTGGTGGAGTAGACAGCCCACAGACCCTTCTCATCTACAGACAGGTCGATATCTGTGTAGCCCCCCCAAGAGTAGGGGAACTGGCCATGGAAGCCGGCGTGGGGGAGTTCCCGACGAGCTGCAACGTGTTCAGCAGCCAGGTCGTAGCGGATCAGGGAGCGGCTGAGCCGTCTCTGGTAATACAGGGAGCCCCGATACAGGGTGGCTCCAGTGCTCTCTAACGGGTCAGGCAGCAGGAGGACCTGTCACAGGGACGTAGAAGACAGTCACGGAGGATTTCTTAAGCTTTCTGGTTCAGATAAAGGTACACATGTGACACCATACCTTGGATGGGAAGCCCTTGGAGAGCTGTTCCATGTCATCATACCCAAAGAGCTGCCGGACATCAGTGCCAATCGTGTCAATGCGCCAGACCATGTTGGGTCCATATGGGGAAACAGCTTCAGGGTCCTGCATCCAAACACCGTATTTACCTGCGATGTTGTCGGCCTTCCTGTGAGTCACGGGGTCGCCAACTGACACCAGCGTCCCACAGCCTGCAGGCAGGAGCAGGAATTAAGTGAAATGTTTAGTGGTCAAGGAAGACTTTGAAAGTTGGCCTTCTTAACTTTGATACAATCAAAGCTTCGAGTCATTGACCCTGCTAAGGTAGCGTATGTGACCCAGGTAGTAAAGTGGTTTGACCTCGTCATGGTCCAAATCATCTGTCCAGGGGGGATAATTTGGACCAGGTGCTGTTACAAAATGACCCCCATTACCAAGAAGAGTGGCTCAACTCATACTGGTTTATTAGATGGTCACACATGGTTCACAGTTGATCTAAATGAAACAGCTAATCAAATATAACGACTATTATCGGACCAGAAGCTGCTCACTTTTAAGAAAACAACCGTCCGGCAATCCTCCAAGAGTATCTCTACCCTCAATGTGTTCACTGCTTCAGCCTTAAAGGACACACTGTAGAGGCAGATGTCATTTCAGTTTCGCCTGAGTCACCGCCATCAGCAGCAGCGGTGAAAACGATCACTTCCTAAAATACAAATGTCCTCCCAGGAGCCGGATGTGTCTCCAGGTTTAACGTCAGATATGTTTTATTAATACACTCGGTACGATGCTGCTTCTCTGTCTTGTTGCTTCACGAAGTTCTCTGTTGATTCCTGGTGTGTTTTTGTGTTTTTTGAAACGCCTCAGCCTGCTGTGAGGACTTCACAGCTTCAGGTGCCTTTAGAGAAACCCATCAGGATGCTTTAACAGCTAAAGGTAAATGACAGCCTCATTAAGGGGGCTTTTCCTTAACTCTTATGAGGCCAACGTGAAACTCAGAGGGGCCCTCATACCAACACTTTGGCATGACAGCGGTATTCTCACCCCAAATGCCTCAGTATTAATAGTAGTATTTGCTTTGAGGCTGTCAGCAGGGGTGGGGGGTGGATGAGTGTCATGTTTGCGAGGTCACATAAATGGACGGGGGAGGGAATTGGTTAGAGACCCCCCATTCTGGCTTTTTATTGAACTTTTAGCTTCCCGAGGAGCCTTTTTGTTGTTTTCTGTGTGCATGCATGTCAGATTGTACACAAAATATTCATGATTTTTGTTTTGAACCTTCACTTTAAGGTTAAAAACAGAGACCTGTGTTGTCCTGGTGGCTGTCAGGAGCAGGTACCTCGGTCACGTCAGCCTTCAGCTCCTGAAAACCCTGAGGTCCGTACTGCCATGCAGAATCTGAAAAGACACGAAGAGACTGAGTGACCTGAAGAGGTTTACAGGAAGTGAAAGCTGCACAGGTAACCTGCCTCACCTCTCAGGCTGCTGCTGTCCCCCTGCCTGTTGGCCCTCGTCATCAGATGAGACATCTGATTGGAACCTACGCACACACACATGCACACACACACCAGAGCTGAGTGATTCTGTTGCAGGTTTTCAGGTTGTGTAAAGACGTTCGGGGTGAGTTTGTGCAACCGAACGTTTCATGACAGCAGGGAATGTGAGTGCAGGGATCAAACACCCCTAAATGGATTCCCAGCTGCTCTGGAGTCAGGCAGTCTGTAGATGGACTGACCACAACACACACACTCATGGCACACTCGACACCCCAGTCTCACCCCTAGATGCCACTTGATTTTTCTACCTCTGTCTTTTTATGTCCTAATTTTTTCAAACTGTTTCTCTTTATTTATTTTTTTCATGCTGAGGACATTAAATCATCACAGCCCAAACAGAATAAACTACGTCAAACATCATCTGATAAATTATACACTTCTGGGTTTGGCATGAAGGCGTAAACATGGTGATGTTTATGGAGGAAATGTGATATGATGCATTTAGTTTGTGCATCTGTGTGCCAAAGATCTACGATTAGCCATTCATGTCGTTTACCACGACTTGCGATGTTTGGCAGGTAACGGGTCCTGATGATGCAGAGGACTTTAAACATCAGCATCTGGAAGTTGATGTTGATTTGTTGTGTTGATGAAGAAAAGAAGGAGGTGGGTAATGGGGTAGATGATCAACAACAGGTGTTGAAAAAGTTGTTTTTGCAAGAGTTTTGAAAGTGAATACAGGGGTTCATCCTTGGCTTTTAGTCTCTTCTCATCATCCCGGTTGTCTTTTCCCTGTTCTCCCCTCGTTTAAGATGTCAAAGGGAAAAATGTCACAAACCTGATTCAACTCTCAGCAGTGGCTTTGTGTATGGAAACTTCAGCCTAATTAGCTCCAACGATTTGCTTCAGTCATTTGGCACCATTTCTGTTCTGTGTAGTCATTAATCATGTATGTAGGAAGTGGACATCAATTTAAGAGTGACACATTATGCGAAATTCACCTTTTGCATCATTCTGTGCTGCCATGTTGGTCTTAACTGCCTCTATAAACACTACAAATGTAACAAAAACGTCTATTTTCTGTCAGTGTCTGTCAGCTGGAGGAGCAGCGGCTCTTCTCCGAGCCCCTTCCAGATATCGGAGCTTCTCAGCTTATAACAGCCTGAGCGGGGGATGGGTGGGCGTGGCCAGCTCCAGATTGTTTTCTTAAAGTGACAGAGCCCTGAAACGGCTCATTCTGGAAGGTACTGAAAATGTCAAGTATAAAACTGTTGAAATTGCTTTATATGAGAGGGATTTGGTGCAATGAACTTCCTGAAGCTGTTTTCATTAAACTTTTATAACTTAAGAAAAAAAATCATAATATGTCCCCTTTAAAGCCACACGATGCAACTTTTTCATATTTTTAAATCATTTTTTTGAGCCAGCATGTGCTAAAATGACCCTTTACAGGGTTAATGAAATGTCACTCAGACTCCCACCGCCCTCTGTGGCCAGAATACCGCACTTGCAACTTCAGAGTGGTGGGTCGGTTTCTGTTGCACTTAAAGTGAAGCTGACATGCTAAAGCAAGCCAAAACTGCCAAGTATCCCTTTAAATTTGAGATTGTTAGACCCAAAAACTGAGTTGTTTACTTCAGGAGAATAAAAGAATTGCAGTGATATAATAAACCAAACACTGTTTTAATATGTTTAATCTAATCTGCGTCTCTGCTGCTAATGTCCTTCCTTTTGGACAAACATCAAGTCCATATGCGGTTTTAACATCTGTGCTGCACTGAAACTGTCAGCCCTCACAATTTACATTTGATTTACTTCGCTGAGATGTAGTTCTCCACTGACAGTAACCGAAGCCATCTGCTAATTTGTGTTTAAGCCCCATATTTTATGTTACTATTTATTTTAGTATCAAAAAATAACATTGGATTTTACAGAACATCAGCTCATATATTTTAAGTGGAAATGTTTCCTGAAGGTCCTAAAACCTCAGCCAGTAAAAACCATCCTGTCAGAGTTTTATTGTCACTAACAAACTCGCAAAGTGGTTTGATTTACGTTGCCTCTCCTCTGCTCCTACCATGACGTCCTCTTGAGTTCGATCTATCTGGCATCTGCCTGTCACCCGCAGGGCCCCTCTCAGTGTATTTCAGTCTGCAGGTGAAAACATGAGGAGCTGAACGCGTGACCGAGAGGATGCAGGAGTGAGTGTATGAGGCTCCTGAAGCAGAGGGAGTGGGGAAACGTTTACTGCTGCAGGAAATTTCAGCGTTATAAAGAAAATGACGCTGAGTTCCAGGTGAGTAAACTCAGGGATGCTTCACTGAGAAAAGAACGAGGGTCGGTGGAGACCAGACGTTTGGTCGCTGGAGTTTAGCTGTAAGGCCTTCAGAGCTGCAGCACCATGTTTCCCTCTTTTCCCTCCAACCCAGAGCTACTTTGACACGTTTCTGGCCATGCAGAGGGAAACACCAGCCATAAAGACAGCAGGTTCTGCCTATAAATATTAACTCAATCCTCTCTGGCTCGCCTCCAGTGTTTCTAAATGCAAGGCAGGAAGCAGGGGAACCTGAGCTGAGTGTCCCTTCAGACTAACAGAGCCACCAAAACATAACCACACAAAACGATAGGTGTGTCTTTAAAACCCTTATTTGGTCTTTAAGAGGAGTTGTGTTATTGAAGAAGTAGGTCATTTAATAGAAGTATACACAAAAACACGATGCATGCACAGCTATTAGCAGGCAAGATTGTTGAATTATTGGTGGGAATAATCATTAAAATCAAAATGCATTCAAATATTAGATCAAAAACAGAAGTGCATTCAAATATTATTTTGTATAGGAATGTTCTGATTTCTCACCAACAGCAGGTCTGATTGGACTCCTGTCCTGCTGAGGAGAGCTTGGTGGGACCACTGGGTTCTGAGGAGGACACGGTCTGTTCCTCAGCCTCTCCGTCTCCCTCCTCATCTCCTCCATCCTGAGCCGAAGTCCCTCCAGCTCCCTCTCTAGACGTTCCTTTTCCCCCTGCAGCAGGTTTCTTTCTCCTACAGCCCGGTTCAGGGCCTCCTGAAGCTCAGAGTGACCTCTGGCACCAGCCCCCCGCTGACCTCCTGGTGACTGAGTGTCCTTCCCACTCAGCTGGGACACCAGGACTTCCAGCACGCTGAGCCTGGCCTTCAGGCCCTCCACCTCTGGAGCGCTGGCCTGTGGGCAGCTTGCCTCAGCCGGACTGGGCACCGTGAAGGTGTACTGGCATCGCCCACTTCTGTCGTTTCCCCTCCACAGAGAGGCTCGGTCCTGGGCATCACCTCGCAGGAGAAGACCAAATATGCACAGAGACAGAAGGAAAAACATGTCTAAGACTGTCCTCTTGCTCTGGGTATTCTAAAACTCTTTATTTTTCTCTGCCCAGCTAGGTTTTTTTTTTTGTTTGTTTGTTTTAAATCGTCTGATTCCCAAATTCAGTTGAAGATTTTCTTCCTTGTTTCCTCTTCTATCAGGTGTCTCTCACGTCCTGTCTCTCCTCCTCCTGTCTTCGTCTCTGCAGGTCTCTGCACCACTGAGCTCTCCCCAACAGCTCACAGATATTTATACAATCTGGAAAGGACGCAAAGAGGGAAGCAAGAAAACAGGGGAGAGAGGAGAGGTGAAAGGGAGGAAGGGGGGATGGGGGAGGGAAAGGTGAAGGGAGGGTGAGAGAAGAAAGAATTCAGAAAAAAAGCAAGTGAAGGAATGCTGGTTATTTCTCAGAGAAAAACATCTCATCTTTTTGTTACTTTCTACAGTTTATTTAATTCAGATCAGCTGTTTTTTCATTATTAATCACTATTTTTACTTTAACTCATCTCACCTGGTTAAACTTTCTGTTAGATGCCTGATGCAACCCTATGAGTCTGAGGGGATTAAGGGGTTTGGGTCCAGCATGACGGGGAGAGCTGATCCTCGCTGGATACGGTTTCCTCCTGAGGAGCCAGTGTCTCCTTACATCAGTGTGTGTGTGTGTGTGTGTGTGTGTGTGTGTGTGTGTGGTGGGGTCACTGATGGTTGGATATCTGACGCCGAAACAAACCGTGTCCCCTCAGCCGAGCCTGGGTCAGATGTGAGTCGTGTGCTGCCTGCTGCAGACTACACACACAGACACACACACACGCACACACACACACACACACGCACACACACACACACACGCACACACACACACACACAGTCACTACAGTATGAGCACTGCTGGAATCCTTTATCCCACAGCTTCATGTCTCTTTACCTCCATGTGAGGTCAGATTTGTCATCCATCCATCTCTGATGACCTTCTTGACCCCAATCCCTGAAACAGTTCTCCAGTGTAACAGGGCAAATAGCTGCAAGGATTACAATGTTTGCAAACCTGAAAACACTTCATTCCACTTTTGAATTAGTGATAAACTGGTGTAGTTTCTAAAAACACTGTATAGATGAAGGTATGCTGAGGAAAAATAAGTAACAGTCCAAATATGAAGCCAAGTGTGAGTAAAACAAAACTAATGGAAATAATCAAAGGAAAAGCAGTTTAAATAGAACAGAGAGTAAACTAACAGAGGGATACACTTTTAATATGAGAGGCATTTGTAGATCCACAAAGATAAATCAAGGGTTTTAATTAAATATTTTCATTCATCTTCTACTATTCATCCAAAACCCAGCAGCTTAAGAAGATATCCCCACCCCAGCTCCTTTCTCAAGCTCATCCAGACGGACTCTGGTGTGTTCCCAGGCCTGATGGAGCGACAGGTGAAACTCACAATATTAGAACATCATGCAAAAGTTCATTTATGTCAGTAATTCAACCTAAAAGTGAAATGAATCTATGAGATAGACTCATTCCATGCAAAGCCAGATATTTCAGCCTTTATTTGTTATAATTGTGATGATTGTGGCTACAGCTGATGGAAACCCCACATTCAAAATCTCAGACAATTAGAATATTGGGAAAAGGTTCAATATTCTAGACTCAAAGTGTCACACTCTAATCAGCTAATGAATCCAGAACACCTGCAAAGGGTTCCTGAGCCTTTAGATGGTCTCTCAGTCTAAGCTGGATTACTGAAATAAATGGATTTTTGCACCATATTCTAGTTTTTCCAAGTTTACACTTATGGGAACCGAGTCCTGCATCTGCCCAGAGATGTCCTCCTGGAGGGATGTCTGGAAATCCTCCCGTGAAAGATATCCCAACCAGCTCAAACTACTTCTTGTTGAGGGGCCTGACCGTGATGATTCAGAAACCTTCACCCAGACAAGGAACCTCATCCTGGAAGAGAAGGTCTATGATTAGCACCCAGATGCCAGGCCTTACTTCATGGGTTCTGACTGAGAACAGAACCCCCCCCAAACTAGTCCCCAGACAGACTTGTGTGTAAAGACACACACATATATATGTAGAGCTTAAACGATAGCTATATATGATTTATGAGAAACATCATATCTCACAGGATGTTTCCTCTCATGACTCCACATAGAGCTGTTTGGTGGAGGAAGGTCGGCTCGTTATCCACGCTCCTCCACTGATGTTTTGACTCTCATTTATGAGACTCATATAACCGTCACTATGCCTGGAATCTGAGCTCATTCAGTAAGAGCACTTAGTGGAAGATCAAAACATCCTCTGGTGCCAGATTGGAACTGTCCGTACCGGCAGAAAGGGTAAATATTTCTCACAGAGGTGATTTCCTCTAGCGTGTAGACATCCAGACCCTAGGGAAACCGAAACCTCCACACTCAGGTCATGTGACATCACAAACTAGTCAGGATGCAAATGTAAGAAGACCATTATAAGTGCTCGGTAAATACAAACTAAACTGCCAGGACTTATTACACATTTTATTCCTTTATTTCACAAAAACTAAGCTGAAATGCAGAAGCAGTGAGTGAAACATAAATCAGCCTTTAATCAGTCTTGGAATAAGTTCATTTCCAAATCATTTTGCAGTCTACAGTGGGAAATTCTTTTCACTAGTGGAAAACATGATTATAGCCAGTTTTTCCTGGAATGGACGTCTCAGTTCAAAGATCAAACCGTGCAAAGATTACATCAATTACTGAAAAACAAAAAGAAACTTCTTATTTGTTTCGTCTACGCTGAGAAAAATAAATAAAAAGAAAAGAAGAAATTTGTCTTTAAGTCTAGCCAAGAACAACGTGTCTAACCATCAGTGAAATTAAACAGCAGCAAAGCTTAGGTTCATTAAGCTGCATTAAAACTTCTCTAATGACCAAGTGCAGTAAAACCATTTTAACACAACTCTTCAGCAAGCTGGTGGCGGGGTGATGATTGTTGTGCAGCCACAGAACTTGGAGTTGAGTCGAGCACAAATTCTTCTATATATTGTCTGTATATAAAGTCTTCTAGCGTCAGTTATGAGACCATCTGTCAAACAGCTGAAGTCTGGGCCAAAGTGGATCATCCAAAAAGAAAACAGCAGCAAATCTACTAAAACACCAAAGAATCAGGCTGCAGCGGTGGCTGGATCAAAGTCCGGACCTCAAACATTTATCATCATCAGCAGCAGCAGCTTTATTTGTATAGCACTTTTAATAATCCAAGGGATACCCAATTTAGAGAGCTGTGCATAAACAAAAAATTAAACTTCAAAAGAAAATGACTTCCCTTGAATGGAGACTGATAAAATCTCATGGAGCAGGATTACTTCAAGTTGCTGCTTCTAAGGAAACGTTTTAAATCTGCATTAATACTCAGCTGTGGGTAAACACATGGCAACATGATCAAATTTGTTACTTTTCTTAAATAACCAGTAAAAAAAAACAGGTTTCCTGATGTGTCAAACTTTAGATTTCTAACTTTCCACTGCAGCTTTATCAACATTCAAACGTGTGTGTGTGAGAGCTTAAACCATTTTCAGAGCGGAAATAAAGCCATCACCCCCCACTCAGTGTGTGCATCAGCAACAGATGCGAGCTGAAGTAACCATCTGCCATATATCAACAAAGCAAAGCTGTCCCTGTGGGCCAGCTCCACTCCCGCTGCCTCAGAAGAGCCGGGTAGAGCGGTCAGTGCGTGTTTGTGTCTGCGGCGTCGGGAGAACGTGAGCTGAGGGTCTGTCAGAGCAATAACCCTTCCCGGGCTCCGAGCCCTCCCACTTTAGCGCCATCCTGGGACTCTGCGATGCCAGTAAAGTCACAAACTAATAAAATAGTCGAGTAATGAGGGCAGATAAAAGTCCTGGACTCTGCTTTCAGTGGCAGCAGGAGGATACTCACGTGTGTTCAAAACTGAAAAGATGGCATAATGATCAGGATTTTTTTCCCCTCCTCATTTGCTCATTTTCCATTTCCACAGAATTCCCCTTCCTGAGAAGATCAGGCAGCAGAAACCAGAATAAACCAGACCCTTTTCAATCCCCTTTATTACAGAGCGAAGAGAATCACAGTCTTCCAATGCGATGCCAGAGAACTGTACAGTATCATTACAGAATCCATATTTACAGCTAAAATAAATTACACAAAAGTAATCAAATTACAACGTGGAGTTGATCCGGTCACTACAACACCTATGTTTGTTTCTGAGAGCATCGCTCCCCTCAAACGTAACAGTACAGAGATAAACCGTCTCCTCAGCAGCTAATACCAGCTTTCATTCACCTACAACAGAAATAATAACTTTAAATTAGGGGGTAAAATATATGGAGCAAGCTTTTAAACCCAACAGAACCATCGGCAGAGTTAGAGTAAAACATAAACAGCTGGACAGCTGTGAGCAGAGCAGCGCTGATGAGAATACATTCAAAACCTGGATGTTTGGGAGTTTTTTCTGAGTGATCAAAGAGGCGGCGGTGCTTTATGCTACCAAGCAGCTTGTTGGATGAGAACAGGAAACAGATTTTCTGCCAAAAAGCCTCTTTTATGATAAAAAAACAAGTCTGGACACAACAGATGAAGCTCGGATGTCCTCTCATCTCTTGCAGAATAGAAATGAAATGTGCTTTGTTTTTGAGATTTTGTGCACACGCAAGAAACCCCAAGTGGACCTCCGAGGTTCATCTGCTGCCTCTTTAGATGAGATTAAAGCAGCAGATTCACAGTAGCTAACTAGGACAGACTGTTGGATTTACTGGTCTTGGAATGGAGTACTTTTCCCTTTTCACACCCCGTTTCTGCCCCCTTTCTCGGATCAGGGCTCAAACCCTGCATCAGAACTGATCTCAGGTGAGATTAAGACTGGAAATCTGAACTAGATCAGAGCTGAAGGGGTAGCCGAGGCCAGATCCTTGAGCGTAAACAGGGTGACACTGAAGAGGGTGTGGTGCCCTCCAGATGGAGCGGTGGACAGTGAGCAGCTGAGGGCTCCACTTCATCCTCAGCGTCAGTTACGGTATCGAAGGATCACTGGGACTAAAACATAAACAAAAGAACAGTTAGGAGAAACGTTTCACCACTTGTGGATTTAAATGTTGCTTAAGGAACTGTTCTAATACTCACTGATGATAATCAAGAGAATGGCAACAACTACCAGAGCGATAATGATCTTCATCTGTGGAGAAGAGACACGTTAGACACATTCCTGTCAATGCTGACGACACAGGTACGACATATGTAGAGGGGAGGTGTGCAGACAGACACCCACCTTCATGTCTCTCCACCACATCCTCCGATGCAGCTGTTTGGCTCGGCTGCTGAAGGCGGACGCGTGGTCCGACAGGCTCTCTGCAGCATCACATAACGCACGAGGAGGTAAACAAATCAGAGAGAACAATGAGACGCTTGTAGCAACAAAATAAATCAACTTTAAGACATTGACTCAATCTGTGTTATGCCAGACTCTGAATCGCTCCACTGTTAGCATGAAATGTTATGACATGAAACAAAACCACGCTTTTGCTCCAGCTCCCTCTGTTCTGTCCTTGTAGCGTCTCTTTGTGGGGCTCGCCCCCGCGCTGCCGTCTGGTTCTCCGATACTGTTGTTAACTCCGTGTCTCTGAACGCTAACAGGAGGGTAACGGCTCCCCAGTGTGCGGTGCTGGGCTTCTCCGAGCCCCCGTCCCTCTTTAAACTCTTTGTGTCTGCTGTTTCCATCTCCATGTGCCTGTTTACGACCTGTCGCTACTACAAAGAGCAGCGCCCACGCCTGCCTTCTGAGAATGTGCTTGTTAACCTTGTGGAATTTAACAACAGGTTTACCCGCACATGGCTGAGTGTGTCACCCACAGTGTGTCATATATTACTCACACACAGAGACACCTCCTTAGGCTAACGTGTACGGCAGAGACACGCCATCAGCCGCAAAAATGTCTGAACAGCTCACGTAAACAACGCTTGATCCAACAAGACACAAAAATGTGCTCCAGATGTGTTTTGGTCAATGTTACAGAGTGATGAGTAAGTGTATCACGTGTGTGTGTGTGTGTGTGTGTGTGTGTGTGTGTGTGTGTGTGTGCGTGTGTGTGTGTGTGTGTGTGTGTATCAGAAACTTGTCAAGAAGCTTAATACAGGACATATTACGACTGAATAACTAACTGGTTTCATATCTCCTCCTAAAGGAAGTGTATCACATCTACTGAACTGCTTGATCTCTCATATTGAACGTTAATGTTTCTTTTTAGTGATTTTAACACCCTGATAGATTAGGTGCTACTTCCCCGGTGCACAGTAACACCCCGTGCACCAGCCCAGAACTAAACTCAGTGAACAATAGCGTACCTGTTTTACGTTGCTTGTTAAAAGTTCCACTATTTGCCTTAATGTATCTCATCAGATTTCCTCCAGGTGAAAATGTCTCAGAAAAGAAGGAACTAGATTATTTTTGACATGCTAATGCACTGATGCTAATGCACTGATGCTAATGCACTGATGCTAATGCACTGATGCTAATGCACTGATGTTTTCAGCTTGTCCTTCTAGAACAGGCATGTCCAAAGTGCAGCAGGGGGGCCATTTGTGGCCCTCAGAATCATAGACATAATAATTCATGTCTATGCTCAGAATGACTTTGTCAGGTCCCTCAACTCCATTTCTGTTGTGGAATATTTTTTCTCTAGCAGGCTGTTGATTTTTACACTTTTGTTAATTTTTATTAATAAAATACCTATTTTAGAGCAGCGCAAAATAAAAATATTACCATAAAATATATTTTTTTTCAAATTGAAAAAAATATATATATTTTTGAGGCCCATAGGGACAAATGACTTGATGATTTTAGCCCTAGCTATGAAAACCTAGACACCCCTGTTCTAGAAGGACCAAAATGCTTCAGTTGGATTAAAACAAGATGATTTTGTGGGAGAATAAAATTCCCACCGTTCCTAAACCACATTCATTAGTGCTGCCTAGCTGTAATTTTGGAGCTACGGGCATGGAATCATGGTGATTTGTTTAGCACCAAAAGATAAATGACAGCTAAAAGTGTTAGAAAATTCATATTTGCACATGAGGGCAGGGGGCAAAACATAAACTGCAGCCAGACACTAGGGGGCGCTTTAGTTTCAGCTTTAACATGGTATATGACATTGGATTTTCTTTACCTTTGCTGACCTTTTTAAACCCATAGATGTGTAGATATGGACTCCAATCACAGCTGGCACTAACATCTGTCTAGAATTATCTGACCGTGTTTGAATTGAACCAGATACAGCTGTGATACCTCTCAACACACACGTCACTCAGGACACCTTCAGAGGTGGTCTGGGACACGTTCATGTGGATATGCTTGGTAGTCTGAACTCAAACCGCTCTGAGCCATGCTGAAGAACTGCTGTGGCTTCAAACAAGCAGTGGAAGTTTTACATCTTGATTAAAATTTAAAAAAAGGAATTAGCATTGATAAATAAAATCAGTCTCAGCTGCTGGATAATTTAAGACAAATGGCTGGAATGCTGAGAGGATTCTTTTTTTCTTTGTCAATTGCAAAACCACTTTGTCTGGATTCTGCTGATCTGTAGATCATCATGAGGCTGCAGGGCGAGTTTTTCTACAATGTGAGGTTCTGCATTGTTTTTAAAGTGGGCTTGCTGTGGTCACATATAGTATAATACATGTTAGCAATCTTCTATAGACTAAACAAACCAAAACTCCTCGCTCTCCTAATCTAACTCAGGCCCTTTGAGATGTGCTGGATAACTGGGCATTGTGTTTGATTGATTTAGTGTCTTTCAACACCATTTCATCCATTTTCCTCTTTTTTCATTTGTTGAAGCACCGTGAGGTTTTTGTCTGTGAAAGATGCTAAATAGCAGGTTGAACCCACTACAAATGCTTAAAAGACAGCATGATAGTGGTTAGTTTCTGTTCGGTCGGGCTATGATTTTTAACCATCTACTCCATCACTGCCAGACGTTTCCAATAAATTAGCCTCATCAGTAAATGTTATTCTTTTAAATTTGATCCACATTACTGGACGACATCCAGTCACATAGTAGAACCCTCAGATAATCTCAGAGGCTCTAAGGATCTAGAAGGTATTTGCAGAAGCTTAATGCTAATATGAACACCTCTGATACTCTATACCCTTAGATGAGTAACTCAGAGCATGTTCTGTGCACGTGCAGTACGACTCACCTGACTTGTCCTGCAGGTCATCGAGACGCTCGCCCCTCTCTATCACCTTGGAGATGTTCTCCTGCATCACGTCGATCACCTCATCGACCTGCGACTGCACCCTGAGGACACACGAGGGCTGGATATGATGTTTGGTACAGCTTAAAGCTTTAATGCATCACAACTTGGCCAACCAGAAACCGATTGATACATTTCACCTGTTGAATATCTCAGTTTTAGGGTTAAATGCGTGCTACGCTCATGCCTTTTCAGAGTGGGTATGTAAAAAAAGAATCTCCAAATCTAAGGAAATGTCATATTTGTTTCCAGTTTGATGAAGAAAGTACAAATGCAAAAGTAGAGTCTAATTTAAGACAACATTCAGGGTTCGGGGGACATTAGGAAGTCAAAAACACAGGAGGAATTCATCGGTCCAGGTTCAGACAGGCGCACACATGAAAAGCTTCAACTTAGTGCAAATGACCCTCCTGGAGTCTGTGATGACAGCGTCTAATATCACGTGGGCACAACAGTGACAAACTGCAAAGGTATGAAGGGAGCAAGAAGAAACAACCCTGGGAGTCAAACAGTCTCAACAAAGACCTCCTGTGTTCTCCGTCTGTCTGTGGCTGGTGATTAGGATGGAAATGGAGCCACCGTGCGAAGATTACATAATAACCTGCACATGACGGAACGTCTTACACAATATTCTAACAACCAGCAGCTTCTGGTAAACACGTCGAGCCATGGTTATATAAGTGCTAAAGTGTGTGGAGGTGCTGCGCTGACCTTTTGTTTTTTCTGCTGTGAAGAATGTGTTAGTACTTACTGCTTCATTTTGTCATTCTGAGGTCCAAATCTGGGTCCCGTGGGCCCTCTCCTGGAAAACATTAATGAAGTTAAGATTAGCAAAGCAATGCTTCAATCTGCAAAAATGTAAAAACCTGCAAGAAACCATTTATTTCCCCAAGCGATGGGTCTTTTAATCACGTATTCAAATATCTGGACATGAATAGAAGATGTGTAAGGACCAATATATTAACTAAAATGAATATAATACAGAACAAATACAATGAAAGACAGAGTATTGTTTTAAAAAAAAGGATATTGCCCAAAGTTTTAAACTAAGACCATCTTATGCTGAGAAATTATGGAGTTAAACGTTTTTACGATAAAGTCTTGAAAGTGATCTTTTAGCACCCAGAGTGACTCTCAGCTACTATTTATAGTCAGTTTTGTGTTTCCTGGGATTAACTAGCAGAGGCGGCCATCTTGGATCACTCCAAATGGTTATTAGCTGTAATCCAGTGGTTCAAAAACTAAATATTTAACTCCTTTACTCTTGTCATTCCATCTGATTTTAGCCATTCTTCTGTAAAACTCAGCTCATTTAGAGCATATTCTCTAACAAACTCACAGAAAAAAGTCCTCCTCTTCATCAGAGTCCTCCTCAAGTAGGTTCCTCTGTTGAAAAAAGAAAAAAGGTTTATGATGAATAGTTTAAATCACAAGGAGTTGGGATTTTTATTAGTTGGGGGAAAAAAGCTCTGGTGCACCAGTTTCAGAAACTAGAAAATTGCTACATCAGAGAAGAGAGTAGCTTCAGACTGCAGGATTTGGAGTCTTATTTTGTGATATGATGATGAATGACCCACACTTGTATAGTGCCTTTCAGATCCAGAGGACTCCAAAGCGCTTTACGCTCCAATGCATCATTCACACACACAGCTGCACACTGACAGAGGCGAGGCTGCCGAGCACAGGCGAGACCGGTCATTCCAACCACAACCAGCAGGCAACGTAGGTTAAATGTCTTGCCCTAGGACACAACAGCAGCATTCTCCGCCAGGAACCGGGATCGATCCTAACCCTCCGATTACAGGACAACCCGCTCTACCTCCTGAGCTGCTGCTGTCTGGACATCTCTCCTCTGATTGGCTAACAGCAACACGACTCTACCACTGACTTTGTTTGCTCTGTAACATTGATGTTTTATCTCCACAAATAACACAAACCTGGAGGAGTTCTGCTGTGTGGTGGAGTTGCTAATGCTAACGGTTAGCTTCTACTAGCCAAGACATTCTCTGCTGTTTCCTGGACGCTAAACCAACAACAGCCTTCCCTGTCATGAATCAAGATGGGTGAGTCCATGAATGTTAAGTGACAGTGTGACGTAGATCTGTCAGGCTTTTCAAATCCTAGCGTTTCACTGTCTATTTTCCATCAGAAGCTAATGCAGGAGATAGGTGTAGGAGACTATTTTCATGTTCAGCCTGCATGAAAAACTCACGGTGACTGATTTTAATCAGAAATAACAATTAAAAATGTTTTTAAGTGTTCCACATCTTTAAAAAAAAAAGCACAGAAAAGAACAAAACATCATCTCTGGGATGATTCCACTTATAAACACAGGCATGTCTGAAACACGCATGGCTTTAATCTGGACAGAAACCTGCTCTGTGTAAAATGTTATTCATGGAGTAATACTAAAAACAGCTGCTTTAAAGTCTCACAGGAGGAGACAAAAGGAGTCTGTTCAAAAGGAGAGGTTCTTTTCCAGCTTTCCTTCCAGGTCGTGTGAATATTTACAGTTCAGTCGATGAAGTCCTTGTTATCACATTCAGAACGCTAACGCCTGCAGCGGCAGAGATCAGAGAGAGGGAGAAGCTTTGAACGTTGCTTGACAGCTGCCAGACAGTGATGTTTAATAATAATAATACACTGTACACTTTTTATTTTCCTGTAAATTAAAAGTCATCTGAAAAAAAATTCCAAACGATGGCGGCCACATGATCATAAATCTCTTTATAAGTAAACGTCTGGATGCTTTCCTTATGTGCAGCCTCTCTTCGTCTCTCCATCAGGACAGGAGACAGGGGGTGGGGGGGGGGGCTGTTAACAATTATGGGAGGGAGAAAACTACCGGCGAACCGTGGAGGAGAGAATTCTGTTATGCAATTCATCCCCTAAGCTCCGCTTTGATCCCGGTTGAAAACAACAGGATGACACGAAGAAAACAGGGGGCAGAAATAAAGAGAGGGGGGAGAGGGGGTGAGGACTTCTGATGAGGCCCAGATATTTGGCCATAGGAGGTTCTGGAGTCTCCACAACTGAATCACCTCGTTTAAACCTTTAGTCCACTTTGTCCCCGCTCATGTTTCTTGTTTTGTTCCATCATTTTTACTCAGGTGCATAAAGTAACTCAATAAAATCTGTTTTCAGTTATAATAAATGCTCCACGTATTAAAACGTACTTTTTAAAGTAAATCAAGTTGTCCGTTTATTACATTTCCATTTGCTCGTAATGTGGCTTTACTTCTTTAATCGTTTCTCAATCAGGTTTAAAAAAAAAAAAAAACCTTCTTTATCTGCATCTCACCCTCTCGCTACGGATGGATCCAGTGACCTCATCGTCATTGAGGTGTCGTTTAAACTTGGGCGGCATGTCGTCTTCGGGCTGCTCCTCCCGTTCTGGCTCCCTCTATTGGGAAGGAGGAGAGTTGTGTCAAGTCAAGAAGGAGGCATGTTTACAACAGGGCTGGGCTGAAATGTGCCTGGAACATCATCCTGAAGCTGTCAGAAGTTTCCTGTTTTTCCAGTTTTTATCATATTTTTGGAGAATGATTTGACATTTTGTTACAGATCTTAAAGGCTTTAGGATAAGATACGTTACCGTTAAAATGTATCGTAATCACAATCGGATGATTTTAAGTTTGACCAGCAGATCCAGCACGATCAGCGAGGAAGATTCTAATATAGCTATTTATAACTGTGAGGTGTAAAATATCTGTACGGTTTAAAAATAAATCCAGAAAAGACAGACATGAGATGTAAGAAACCAGTAAAAGAAAACAGATGTTTTTCCATAGAGGTATATCTGATCCTCTCTTAGCTGCTCAGCAACATATATGCTGAGGTTTTCCTTTATGTGACCAGCTGCAGAGACCAGTGGATGAATTTAAATAAAGCTTTAGGAGTTTGATATTTATTGTTATCAAGCTGTAATGTCCCAATATGATGAATCATTTAACAATATAACATCAACAATGAAGCTGGAAACAATTAGAGTTAAGTTTAAATTAGGAGCTTGAAGAAAACATCCAATTTGTTACATGATGCACTTTTATGTTCTGAAGTGATGAGGGAAATGGGTAAAATTCATAAATTAAACTAGTTTATAAAATAATTTCAACTGAATTTTATTTGCACAAACACCTCTGTCCAGTAATGTGGCATACTTTATAGTTTCCAGCAACAGATCATTTCTGTAACATAGTGGAGAATAAAAAGTAGAAGTGTCTACTGCTGTTATAAACAATGAAACTGTAATTTTTTTTATTCTAGGGAGGGTATCAGTTATAGTTCTGAGACACAGGAATCTGCCAAAGTTTTGGTTTGCATGCACAAGCTCTTCGATAATCAGAAATTAGACTACCTGTGCATCTCAGATTAATATACTGACTTTTGTATTCATAGTTCTTCAGACAGAGCAGTCAATCCGATTCACTGAATACAAAAGGAAATATCATCACAGCCTACTGGGCAAAACTTTCTACCAAGCGGATCTGAAAAACACACTGCTCTTCCAAAAAGACATGCTTGAACTTGTGTTTAAGAGCTCTGAGTTCCAAAAAAGAAAAAAACACACATCTCAATAAAATGACTCTGTGACACTGAGCTAAAAAACATGCAATCCTAACAGACGTGTACACATCAGGGGGATGCGCGTTTACTCATGCACATCACCCCATTTCTCACTCTAACAAGACAACTTATACCATTGAATCCAGTTAAGTCTGACACTGTGGTTTTCTCAGCGTCCTTGTTCTGGCGCTGCGTTTGGAAAAAGGGCCTTTCGCCAGCCAAAAGAGGAGAGGAGAGACCAGCAAGGGACAGATCTGAAGCAGTGAAGAGACAGAAAGAGGAAAAACCCAGTCTGACCTGTTGAGATTTGGACAAGGAAGTTCAACAACAACTAGACCTATTTAAAGAAGGGGATGGTAAAGATACAATCTACAAAATCAAATCTATTTATAAACTGAGTTTTTTTTCCACACAAAAAACAAACACTGATGACAAATGATAACAACTTAAAGTTAAAAAAAGAAAGAAGCAGAATAGCTTCATGACAAGACAGGAAACACAAATGGTAATTTGATAAACATTATTCATACGATTATAAAGAATTTTAGTTCTAAGACCTGAAAACAGCTGTTTAAAGTGGAATTTGATATCTAATCAATACAGCAGTCAGTTAAAAAGTAATAAATCACAGCCTTTCACTTAGCTGAATGAGCTAATGGCTAATCTAATCTTTAAACGCGAATTATTGCGGTTATCTACAACAAAGAGATCTCATCAAAGTACAACACAATAATAATTAGAGTAAAACACGGGTCAAAATAAACGCTGTATTCCATTTATCCAAATAAAACAGGCCTTTCACACACCCAGTCAGGCTAAACTATGCTAAGCTAAAGATGCTAACGTGACTAGCTACCTGCTGTTTGTAACAAGATCCACCGATAAACTCCTCAGCACAGAGCTTCAGCAGTCAGGGCAGATAGGAGTCAGGTTACAGTGACTTTACAGATTCTTCCAGTTCATTTTAGAGGCAGTCCCAGACGCTGAGACACTGTTATCATATTTGGATGCTAGCGGTCCTTCTGTCTTTTTGCTCTGTCTGGATCAGCTGACCAGGAAGTTAACGAAAACAGCTGGAGGAGAATGATGCAGATGTTTCACAACGTGAGAAATCTTTCTTCTATTTTATTTCCTTATATTTTGAAATTATCAAAAAAAATTAAGGGAAAATGTAAACAATACGAAAATATTTATTCTTTTTAATAATGTGTTGATTAATGGTATATCATAATAACTACAACAATAATAATTGTGATAATAAAATAAAATGTTAATTTATATTTACAATAAAAATAATTTAAATAATTTTTTTTAAATTAGCTAAACGCTTTTTAAACGCAAAAATGATACATGTTGGAATGCTGTTGTCCTCCTCACCTGCAGGTGGCGGTATAGTATGTCTCTTGGTTAGACGTGTCACAGGAACCGCTGCACATTGAGAAGCACGCGCTGACTTAACGAACTCTGGTTAGTATTTTTACTTTTTTCTCACTTATACTTACATTTTACCGGTTTAGACTTGTGTAAACCTGTGTTGTTTTACGTATGCAGACAGTCTCCAGCGGTTATTGTGCTTGTTGCTGTTTTCAGGGAGATGCAGAGCACCGGAGGAGGCAGTGCTCATCTGCAGGCTCGCCCTCTGTTTGGGGGAGCGCTGTCAGCGGTCATACCTCCCGGAGCCACGGACATCAGCGAGCTGAGGGAGATCCCAGACAACCAGGAGGTGTTCGCCCACCCCCACACGGACCAGAGCCTGATCGTGGAGCTGGTGGAGTATCAGGCCCAGGTGGCCGATCAGGATGCAGCCAGGTACCACTTTGAGGACATAGCAAGCAGTAACAAAGCTTTGGAGCCCGGTGCGTTTGAAGTGTCCGGTCTGGTGGCCCTGCCCAAACCCGAGCTGGCCCTGGCAGAGTGCAGTAGTGCTTGGATGCTAACAGGGACACAGTGTGTATCAAAGTTCAACGAAGAGGCGAGGAATACAGTGACCATTCATTTGGGTGTGTTCCGTCTGCCGCAGTTCTCCACAGATGTTCTGATTACTTTTAATGACCCACAGAGCATCAGCCCCGACAGCAGCAGCGCCTCTGCTATGGAGACGCACCGAGAGCTGTGGACTCTGCAGGACTTCCAGAGCCTGTTACAGACGCTGACTCTGCACGATCCCGGTCTGTTCGGCTAGAACACCTCAATGTTTATACCGGTAGACCTTCTTCAACACTCAGCCTCAATAAGACGTGTTTTTCTAAAAGGTTTGCAGCCACAAAAAGCAGGAGAAAGTCCTCATGCCCTGAATACATGTTCTCTTTTGGAAATTAAAACGAACCACAAGCAAATACCTTATGGTGTAGTCATAGTCTTGTTATGCTTTTACACTTCTGTTGGACTTTATAAGACTTTACAGCACATGTGTCACTCCAGTCTTCAAAGGCTGCTACCCTGCATATTTGAGATGTTTTTCTGCACCAACACACCTGATTTGAGTTAGGGGGTGATTAACAGGCTCCTGCAGAACGTGAGGACATGCTGATATGGTCATTTTAAGAGCAGGAAAACAACCCAAACTTGGTGACCTGAGTTTGATATTCCTCTATACAGCTCAGAGATTAGTGTAAGGTAATACTGGTTATTTTAAGGGATTCATTTTCTGTGCAACAGAAAAAACTTTGTTGTTATATTTTGGCATTTTTAGAGGTTTATTTTTTGCATTTTGTTTCCATCCAGTCTTTCTGTCCTCTTCTGTTCACTCAGACATTTCTTTATAGTTATATTTATTATTCATGGAGATTGCAGACCACTAACACAAAAAAGTTTGCTGCCTTTTTTTTATAGACTGTTAAAAATCCATTTATTGACGCCCAATGTAGTGCTTCGAAGCTTGAATCGCTACATTTCCAACAGTATGGTGGTAATAAAACAGATAAATGTAAAGGTCAGTGTTAGGGTCAGATGGATGAGGGTGAAATGTGATCACATGGCTACTCTTGGGAAAAGTTCAAATAAAGCTACTATTCACTGACTTCTGTGTGTTTTCAGTGCAGATCAGCTTTGGTCATAAATAGAAAAGTTTGAGGATGAATCTCAGCAGGAATACATATTAGGTCAACTGTTTCCTCCATTAACGGCAGAGGCCTCATGGTGGAATGATCCGTCCCTCTGAAACTTTAAAAACCTTGGAGAGTCTTTATTCAAGGGTTAGTTTGGTGAAAGACAAAATTTATGGAATGGAAAATATTTGCTGCTATGAAAGGAAATCCAGTCTTTGCAGATTTGATGTTATGAAGTAAGAAATTAGAGGTAAACTTGCTGTTTTACTTTTCAGCTGGAGTTTGTTGTTTGATAGAACTCAGCACAGCAGAAGTCTAACAAGTAAGAGGAAGGACATCTTTCTCCCCCCAAAGCCACATCAAATGAACTTCTTCCTTTGGTACAATCTCTACGGATTAAAATCTCATAAAGTCAAGCATCCTTTACTCTCAGAAATCCCGGAAGAGCACATTCCTTCATCAACCACAGCATTAAAACCTTCTGACTACACTAGATAAACAGGTTGTGTTTGCCATTAGGATGAAAATGTTTTCCAGGGTTGATCAAGCTGCAGGAAAAAAACAAAACTTGACATTATTTCTGGAGGCAGGTTTCCAAACATCATGCTGAGGCTTTTTCCCTTAGTGCTAAAAAAGGATGAGTTTGCCACAAAATAATCTTTAAAAATCATTGTTATTCAATAAGCACCAATATGCATATTAGACTTGTTTAACACAGGTTATTTATAATGTTTGCTGTGTGTAAAACGCAAAAGTCAAACTTTACTTTTCATGTAAAGGATTTAATCTGGGTAGAACAATATGAACTGATTGAGTTATGTAATTAACTATAGGTTTATACTTTGTTCTTTTAAAACAAATCAGGGGAAAATTAAACAAAATGTATTCACTAAAACGGTTTTTCAATGATTACAACATAGATGTAATACTGTGCTTTTAAAGTTCTTCAGCTGTTGTGATTTTACTTCCTACAGCTGCTGATGTGTTAACAGGACTTTATAAATATTTTTCATCCATATAAAAGTTTAATTCAACTCTATTAGAGGCAGGTGTCTTCAATATGTGTTCAAAAAAGCAGAATTTATTGCTGCTGTTTGAATAGAATACAACTAGAAAGTAAAGTTTGGTTCATTTGATTTGCAACGATAGACTTCTTTCATTAAAACAATCAACAGATATAAATAAAGATGGACAAATATTTAAAATGGTCTGAGAACTAAAATGTGATTTTAAAACATTCCACAATTGGTAATTAGATTAATTTGTTGACGATAGAAACCATAATTTTACATTTTCAAGCCAAGTAACAAATGACTGCTAAATTATTTGGTTAAATGATAAGAAATGTTCTTATTTCTAGTTTTTGTTGGAAACTCATAACAATGCTAGATAAGCCCGTTCCCTGTAAAAGCATTCTCCCATAAACTGGTAGAAAACTCCACAAACATGAGCCAGACGACCACAGATAAAATGTATGTGAAAAAACAAGATAGAAATGTATATTACATTAATCAATCCTTAAAAAACTTAAATACACATACTTTATACCTCAGTAGTCAATTTTATTTGTTTAATATAATTTATTAAGTATTAGGAGAGAGCTGATCCTGAAATGCATCAGGGGAATTTGGACTTGATGTGTTACAGCTGATTTGCTTTTAAATAAGTCAGAATCCTTAAAACTTTAAACCAGTCAAAAAAAGTTTTGTGCTCTTACAAGCATGGCTAATTACTTCACTAAAACTTATGTAAGCTTTCCCTGACATAAAAGGAGATGTAGATTGTGCTCTATTACCCACAATCAAATCTGAAGGTCTTATTTGAAAGGAAATAAAAATCCTACTGTAAACATGAGTGGAAACTGGATCATAAAAACAAATGTGCCGTTTTATGTTGGTGGATTAAGTGTTTGGTAATTTAAATTTAAACATTCAGCGGTAAGCAGTTTATTCACATTTGTTACATCCTCTACACATCTGGGAGGCATCAGTCACAGGTGTTTGCTTAGTTCCTGTTCAGAGACCTGAAGCTCCAGGGTCATTTATTACAGAGACTCCCCTGTTATCACTGTGGTGTGTCTAGTGGCCACCACACTCTCCCCTTCAGAGACTAACTCCTTCTAAATCCCTGCTCAGACATCTTCTTTGGACTCCAGCCAGAACAATCTTCTGCTTCTTCAGCCAAATCCAGGGACCAGCTGTAGCAACGGCGTGGTCTGCTGCTCTCATCAGGACCCTGGAGCTGTTCTTTTCATGAATTATGGTCTTCTCCAAGTCTATCTCCGTCAATCCCAGGAAACCAAAATTTAAAAGGTTACCACTGAGTTTGTATTCAAGATCAAAACTAAACTGGAAGAAGTCTCCACTAACTTTTAATATTCTCTCAAAAATATACTGATCATGTGTTATTGCTGAAGAAAAAAAAGCTAAAAACTCTAAAAGTAAGAAGGAAGATAAGTGCATTAGTTTAAAAATTACAGATAGTTTATTGAAAAGAAAATGTAGAACCTGCTCAAACTTTGATTGTGTTGCAACAAGAATCTTTTTGTTTTAAACCGTTTACTCTCATTTTTACACATATATTGTTATATAATTTTCATAAAGGAGTGTTTAATCCTCCTCCTTTTCCTTCTTGCTGTGCGGTGAAGTATTGTTGGCCTGTGAGAAGTGCTCAGACATAGCAGCGAGCGCTCGGTACCGATGAGAGATTGAATTCTTTACTTCTTTAGGAAGTTCAGCATAACTGAAGAAAAAAACAGAAGAAAACAGTGGAAAATAAATGCTGTAACTGAACAAATGTACAATAGCATCAACACCATGGTGCTTCACAGAGTAAGCTCTGAGAAAGAGTGTGTTGTCATCTGGCTCCCTCTAGTGGATAATTAAGTGTGCCTACGTTTTCTCAAATCCATCTGGCTGGAAACAAGGGTCCCATCCAAAGTCTCTTGGCCCCCTGGGTTCCACAATTTGCCCCTGGAATAACACAATGAATATGTAAGTGGGAAATCCACAACACAGAACACAAAAAGAGTCATTCTGACCTCTGTTTTCCCTCTGAAGAGCTGCACAGGTTCATCCTTACCAGCGCAGAATGCAAAGGTGCACAGAGCCCATGCTGACTTGTCTTCAAACCCAGCTAAAAGTTTGTACAAACCTAAAACACAACATTAGACCCCCAAAACAAAGGTTAAAAAACTCCTTTTTCTACATCAAGATGAAGATTTTATTTAATCACTTACCTTCTGGTTTGAGTTTATCAAGAAACCATTTGCTGCAAACATAAACATATTTGTCAGTTAATCGCAACTCGTATTCCCAATCTGAGCTGCTCTTTATAATAATTTATGATAAACTGTTTCCTACATGTAAGGACCAGGTAGTCCTCCCAAAGCCCTAAAACACAGGCAGGTGTCCTCTACTATGACTGGTCCATCAATCTTAAAAGCAAAAACAAATATTTTACTTCACAGGGCCTCTGGCTCTCGTAGAATATTCCAGATTAAACATTTTGTACCTGCCGTGCAGCTTCCTTACACTTCTGGATAGAAATCTCATCTGGCTCTCCCTGGTACTCAGGTACTTAGGAGAAAAGATAAGACACTTCAGTTACAATGTAACTTTGAATTTAGATGTGGTGTCACATTTGGTACTTACAATCAATCTTTTCTGACACTAGTTTGTAGGGAAACTTGTTTCCGAGTATTTGAACGACCTAAAAACACACACGAACCAGAAATAAATGCAACAGTTCCCGTTTCAGTACTGGAATAGCAAGCAGAAAGCTCGAAATAAGTTCTATATTGGGGTAGCAACGATATAAAGCTGAAAATGAAAAACAGGATAAAAATTTCAGAAAACACAAGACGTCCAGGTCTTACTTCTTCGAGTTTTTTTGCGTTTCCAGTCACAAATACTACAGTTCTACCAGCCATGATGAAAATCACCCGGAAAACTAACATAACCGGACCTTTCGGCTTGGCAGTAACCAATAAAATCCACTCTGAGTGTCTCAGCGAATCAGCGTGCAGAATATAATCCCGCCCACAAAAGGTTAACCAATCACCGAGAGGTACTGGTAAGAATTGTGTCCGGGCAGAAACGTGCCATGTGGAGTGAAAACAGTGCTGGAAAGTAGAAACCAAAGCACGTAAAAATGAGTCTTTTACCCCGCACCGCCGAGGAGTTTAGCTCAGCGGAATACTGGGAGAAATTCTTTAAGAAGCGCGGAGAAAAGGCTTTTGAGTGGTATGGAGACTACAACAAACTGTGCGGCGTTTTGCACAAATACATCAAAGTGACGGATAAGGTGATGTGTGACATACAGCATAATAAAAATCAGTGCTGTGAACATTAATAAATTTTCTTCATATTTTTACAATATTTTGTTTAGATGTCAGTGCGCTAATTCCCTGTCATAAAATGTTAATGATTACTCTTTTTGTTACATGTTCAGGTGCTGGTGGTTGGTTGCGGTAACTCTGAGCTGAGCGAACAGCTGTATGATGTGGGTTACAAACATCTGATGAATATAGACATAAGTGAGACAGTGGTGACGCATATGACCCAGAGGAACGCAGAGCGAAGGCCTGGCCTGCTCTTCCATCAGGTGGATGCTACTCAGACTCCATATGAGGATGCAAGCTACCAGGCTGCTCTGGACAAAGGCACCCTGGATGCCATGGCATCACAAGAGGAAGGAGCGTTGGCTAAGAACATGCTCACTGAGGTGAGAAATCATCTCGTGATAAACAGTGAGTCACTATCACTCGTGCTTGTGTGTTTCTTACTGTACTTTTTGAATTTGCAGGTCAGCCGTGTTCTCTGTGTTGGAGGAAGGTACATCTGTGTGACGCTAGCCCAGGAGAGTGTCATTAAATTGGCTGTGGAGCACTTTGTTCAACTCGGATGGGCGGTGAGACTCCACTGCCTGCAGGAGGAAAGAGGTGCTGAGGAGGAAGACTCCTTTGCTCTGCCCGTTTTCGTCTTAGTCTGCACTAAATTCCGTCAGCCAATGCCCATGCCCATTCTTGAGTTATGTATTGGAGATGACGGAGCCCCTGTCCGGCACACTCAAGTTAATGAACTGTTAACGTCTGTGAGGGAGTATCAGGCTTATTCTGTTTTGAGGAAGAGGCTCCGAACAAGCACTGATCCTGACTCAAACCTCTCACTAACTCTCTGCCACGTCAAGACAGGACTACCCAGATACACTCTTACAGTGCAGGACTGTCCGCCTGGAGCCAAGGTGCCACGATCCAACCAGTTTGCTATATTTATTGGTGAGCTTACGTTTTGTTTGCTGCATTAGTTGTATTTTTTTCTGTTACCTTATTCTTCTGTTTGTTTTGTCAGTGCCACAAGGGAGTGAGACAGCTTGGCTCTATAGCTCTACTGAGGGCAGGAAGCAGCTGGCAGCCAGTGCAAACTTTCGGCGCCTTGTTATTGTTTTGATGCACAGAAATCAGGAGTACACAGACATGCAAGCTGTCCAGTCAGAGCTCTCACCTGTGGTGATGGACCTGGCTCCACCGGGTATGCCAACCAACCAGCAGGTAAACTTATGCCGATAACATTTATTTTTAAAACAACAAAATGTGTAATGACACCAAACACATAAACACATCAGGACATTAATTTGACTGACCTTTTCTTGTTTAGGTGCCATTTCTGTCAGTGGGTGGTGACCTCGGTTTGCGAGAGGATGTGAGCAGAGGTGTGAGTCAACTCAGCGGGGAGTATTGTGTGGAGAATGTCAGAGGAGAAGATGGAGGACTTTATCGCCGACTTGTGTTCCTGTCAAATGTTGCCCTCGTTCAGTCGGAGAGCCGACTCGTCTCATCTAACACAGGTCAATTTTTGTCCTTCCTTCCTGTATCTTTCCTTGCCATGTTATTAAATTTATTTTATACATTAACAGAGTAAGTAACAAGAACATCTAATATAATGTAAAGTACACATACATATGTTAATAGTTACTTATTTCCATTGATGTTCGATATTATGAGTCTACCATTAATATCGGCCGCTATCGGCATTAAAATTTAATAACAGAAAATATCGGTATCGTTTTTCAGGCTTTTAATTACACAAATTTTTTATACCATACACATATTATACATCAATCTCTTCATCTACTTCTCCTCTCTGTTAAAGTTTAAAAATATGACAGATTTGAGGTCAAGTTTTTGAGATGTTTTAGTTTATTTGGCACAACTTGTGAAGTAACAATTTGCCCTGTGTAGTGACAAACAACTAAAACAAAAACAAGAATCTTCACCCAAGGCTTGCTTTGCTTATCTTAAGATCTTTATAAATGTTTTATAAACGTAACTGCAATATACAGAAATAGAAACTACATTACTAACTAACACAGATCTTAGCCGCACACTTAGGGAGAATAGATTCAGCTGCTGTTGGAGACAAAATAAATATGGCACTTTTCCTGTTACTAACTTAAAGTTATGTAGTCATAACTTTGCACAGAAAATGTTTAAGATGTAAGCATGCCTGATAGGAGATATGTGATGCTAGTAACCTAAAATGTTTTAGTTTTTTTTTTATGATAGGGGGACCCTGCATATATCAGTATCGATTTATATCGGTGTCGGAAATTAAGAGTCGACAAATTGGTATATTGGATTTGGTTAAAAGAGCCAAAATCGAGCATTCCTACTTATTTCTGTGACAATGTAGTTGTTTGGTTTGTCCCCTCTAGGTTGCTGTAGAAATGTGTTATTGCAGCATCTCATATCTCTGGACGCTTTAGTGTAGATTAAAATGGCTAATCTTTAGATAAACAAACTAAACATTTATTAATTTTTTACAAAACAGTAACCACAAATCACAAAATAATATTTTAATATTGTAATAGAATCTTAAATATCCAAAGTAAAAAAAAAAAGTCAAAACATTAAAAAATATAATTTTTAATGGGCAAAATGAATGCTAATCAGTCATAATATCTGTTAGTACTTAAAACTGTTCCCAGATTTGTTTTGCCTTAAGTTATTTGGTGATTTGGCAAGCATGAACATTTGTATAACTTTTGTACGGATGGTAGAGATAGATAAAATGTAAGTCTGCAAATGGATAAAGCCTTGAACCAGACCATGCAGTGGGCTTTAAGATTGGTTATTATAGTAGACTGTAACCAATGATAGTCGTCATATACTGAGTCTTCAGCTACAAATAAAGCTTACAATAAAGTATGAATAAGTAGAGTAAATGATTATTTGTGTCTCTGCAGCATCAAGTCAAAAGAAGAAGAACAAAAAGAAAGTAAAGGCAGCATCTGCAGCTGTCACATCTCCATTCGCTCTGTCGGTGGACAGTGGCTTCCTCTGCTGTGCTCACCATGAAGTCATGGTGGCTGGGCTTACTGTCCTTGGGGTGGGCATGCCACAGAACAAAGGTGTGTATGTGTGTTGAGATTTTGTGCAAAAAGGAGAACTTACTGCGCACCTTGCCTGAGACTGCAGAATGCTTCATATTTACACGCATTTATCTGGTCTTCCCAATCTTTTTAGATGTTCCTGTGTCAGTGCTCCTGGTGGGGCTTGGTGGGGGAGGCCTGCCTCAGTTTCTGCGGGACTTTGTGCCCAATGTATCAGTTGAGGTTGTAGAACTGGACCCTGTTGTCCTGGAAGTGGCAAAGGAGTGGTTTGGGTTCAGACCAGATGACCATTTGACTGTTACTGTTGGGGATGGCCTGGAGCGCATTTGTGCCCTGGAGGAAGAAGGTTGGTTGGGGGAGGGGAGCTAATAAAAGTGAGGATATATTAGTTAAAGGAAAAGTTCGCTTTTTTAGACATTAAGTTTTATGTCTTCCTTCACCCACCCAGTGCTCTGTAAACTTTGACCCATTTCACATACACCCCCCTGCTCAGAGATTTTCAGGGGAGAAGTGATTCAGAAAGGTAGTTCTGGCTAGTTTCGGGGGCGCTTTATCTGCACCGTTTAGCCTCACAAAAGGATTAGCCTCTGAAAGCATGGCTAATTTACATCTCACAAACAAAGAGAAAAAATTTACAACGTCACATTACAACGGGACTAGTTTTTGTCATTCGTATCCCTGCGCCGCTCACCGCAGCAGCTATAGAACGGCGTCACGTGACTCGCGTCTGGCTGCTAATCCTAGCTGTATGAGTGAAACAACAACTTCTAAAGTCACTTAAAAGTAGTTTTTCTTAAATATATCGAGCCATGGTGCGTACTTGCAGGTTCCCGGGTTGTAACAATAAGGATGTTACAGGATCACCTTTTCGGTTTGACACTTTTCCTGCTAAGGACGTTTCTCTAAGGCATCAGTGGCTTTTAGCAATCGGCTACTCCAAGGATACTTGGCTGGAACGAGTCAAAACCTTTCGTTTGTGCAGTGCACACTTCAAAGAGGATGATTACATCAGGAAAAAGTTCGGGAAAAGTGAAAGAGTGTTTTTGAAGAGTTCGGCCGTACCAGAAATCTGGGTAAGTTTTGTTTTTAAAAAATTATTTATTCCGCTATGTCTGCCGTATTCATGCAATCATCTTCGCATTTTAGCGCATTATTTATGCAATCATCTTTACACCGATGGTTGATCATAGACTGCAGTAGCTTTGTCAACAATCTGTGTTGATGTGTGTGTTTTGTGTAGCAAATGCAGTTCTTCATCCGTGTACTCCGGCTCATAAAGATATCCTAGTAGTAAAATAAGTTTCTTCTTCATCTGATATAGTGTTAAAATGAAATTCGTCATCAGATGAGACTGAGTCTGACATGTTTTCGGCATTCGGCAGTGAAACAGCTGACATACGAAGCGCTGTTTAATATCCGCGGAGAGCGGCGCAGGGATACAAATGACAAAAACTAGTCCCGTTGTAAGGTGACGTTGTAAATTTTTTCTCTTTGTTTGTGAGATGTAAATTAGCCATGCTTTCAGAGGCTAATCCTTTTGTGAGGCTAAACGGCGCAGATAAAGCGCCCCCGAAACTAGCCAGAACTACCTTTATGAATCACTTCTCCCCTGAAAATCTCTGAGCAGGGGGGTGTGTGTGAAATGGGTCAAAGTTTACAGAGCACTGGGTGGGTGAAGGAAGACATAAAACTTAATGTCTAAAAAAGCGAACTTTTCCTTTAATCTATCAATAATGTCAAGATGTGACTGTTGTGTTTCTTCTTTCTGTAGGCGGTCGCCTGTTTGATGTCATCATGTTTGATGTTGACAATAAAGACAGCTCTTTGGGAATGAGCTGTCCTCCCGCTGCCTTTGTAGAAACCCCCATTCTGCAGAAAGTTTTTAACTTGCTCACTCCCAGAGGTAATAGATGATGTATTTTAAAATTGACATTACATTCCTAATTTAGGTAACTAAACAAAAGCAAAATTCCTACATTTCCTTTGTTTTATTGCAGATAATGACAAAAGATATTCTGACGGTTATTTTCTGTCTGCTTCATTTAATTTGCTGTTATAGATTCACTATTACTTTTATGTCTGCAATACATTCTGAAAAGGTTAAAATAGAACAATCTAAGGTTAGTAATGATGTCATTTTCTCTTTCAAAGATTTTCAAAAATTACAAAACAGTAATTATTAATTCTCAGAGAAACAGATGAAAAAGAAGCACTTGTTATATTTCTCTGCAGTATGCAATATTAGCCAAGTCAGAAAATCTATTCAATTCAGTTTATTTCACAACAAAAGCGCTACACAAAAGCAATGGTTAGTTTATTTCAGGTCAAGATTTTCAGTCAGTTAATTGCATTTTTTAAAAATTAGATTGAGTAGATTATAAAATCCCAGGTAATTAAATTTGTATTATACAAGGGAACCAGCAGAGTGCATTTACTGTTAACTCCAATCAATTCTCCATCCTGAGCAAGCAACCCAGTGGGTGGAAATGAAAACTTGCTGGAGCCAATTCAATTCAGTTTATTTATTTAGCGCCAAATCATGACGAGTCATCTCAAGGCACTTCACAAAGTAAACATTCCAATTGAGTTCAGTTCATTATACCAATTAGTTAAACGTTTCCTATATAAGAAACGGATTGCATCGAGTCACTGACTAGGGTCAGAGACTTTACATCAATCCTCATACTAAGCAAGCATGTAGCGATAGTGGAGAGGAAAACTCCGCTTTACCAGGAAAAAAACCTCTAACAGTACCTGGCTCAGTATGAGCAGCCATCCACTGCGACTCACGGGTGGTTTGAGAAGACAGAGCAGACACGCACACAATGCATGCGCACATACACACACCAAGTAGTTTTTATATGGCTGCATACATTGTGATTTCTTAGTAGAGATTCTATTTCTTACCAAAATCAACTTATAATAATAATAATGGATTGGATTTATATAGCGCTTTTCAAGGCACTCAAAGCGCTTTCCATTATTCATTCACTCTCACATTCACACACAGCTGATGATGGTAAGCTACTATGTAGCCACAGCCGCCCTGGGGCAGTCTGACAGAAGCGAGGCTGCCATTCAACTTAGGCTTTATCTGAGTGAATCTATAATTAATTCAACAGATGAACTAGTAGTAGCACATTCTATGTTAAAGAAAGTAAAAAGTTAATATCAGGAGATGGAGAATGTTCAGGGGTTGGCAGCAGTGTGCCAGTTGATGGCCCCCGTCAGGAGGCTATCATAGCGCAGCAGAACAAGTAGCTGCTTTTGGGGAGAAAAACACTTAGAGAGAAAATAAAGTTAACAGCTGAAATAATAGGAAATAATGCAATTAGAGAGTAGTGGTAGAAGAAAGTAGCAGAGTGTGGAAAGTGGTCAGTATGTCCTCCAGCAGTCTAAGCCTATAGCAGCATAACTCAGGATAACCTAGCTTTTTAGATGGAGGCATGTGGGAGGCAGGGCCAGGGAGAAACGTCTTTACCGACTGTAGTCCCCGCTGTACACTCCACCTCCCTTTGCTCCCCACTCGTCCAAAACCTGGGCTAACATCAGAATTTAACCATAACCTATATCAAATAAAAAGTTTTAAGCCTAATCTTAAAAGTAGACAAGGTGTCTGCATCATGGACTAAAGCTGGGAGCTGGTTCAACAGGAGAGGAGCCTGATAGCTAAAAGATCTGCCTCCCACTGTATTTTTTAGGAACCACCAGTAAACCTGCAGTCTGAAAGCAAAGTGCTCTGTTAAGAACATTTGATTAACTGATTGGATTCATCAGGCTTCATGGATAAATCTAACAGCATATCATCACATAATAATGGCATCTAATGATTTGACCCAATAAAAGCGTATGTATAGTGAAGGATACTGGACCGAGTAGTGATCCCTGAGGAGCTCCATGAGTACCTCTGGTGCACAAGAAATATTCATAATTAGCTCGAACAAACAGAAATAAAGACTTAATGCTGTTCCATTAATCACAATATCATGCTTAAGCCTCTGTAATGTTGTAATTGACTGTATACTACACTGACGAGCTGTTTTTTTGCTGTGATGAGCTCTAAATCCTGACGGAAACTCTTCCGATTATTTCTTTGTAATTGTCAGTGCAGTTGCTTTGCAATTGATTTTTCAAGAATTAAGAAAGAAATCAAGAAAATAAAGGGGAGGTTAGATACAGAATTGTAATTAAAGCAGCATTCTGGAGTTTTCTCCTTTCAGGAATTGATTTTTCAGAAATCCGTAAAAGTGATTGTCTTATCATGTACTGTGAGATAATGTAAGCGATACATCTTTTTTTTTTTGCTAAGCCCGCCCCCTGCCCCGTAAAATCCCTGCAATAGGAAACTGAGCAGCGACAAGAACTAACCAATAGTGTTAGACTACCGTTTACATGCTTCAAATTTAAGGAAGTACCCCGGCTGATGCAGCGTTGATGAACTTTTCACAGACAAGTAAGCCTTTAAAATATAAATATATGAAAACACAACATGACATGAGAATAATAATTGTAAAACGTGTTTTAGCTCTGTTTGTCGGCTACAGAAGCACATTCATAAACAATAAACGTGCAGTCACCATCTTAAATTACAGAGTCCACCGACTATTGGTGTGATACGCTTGTCAGCCACTAGATGGTGCCATCAGATAAAAGAAATACTCCGGAGAGCTACTTTAACTAGAATTCCTGGATTAAGTGTTTAATTACAGCAACTTTAAAAAATACACATGCTCCATTTCCATTCACTAAAATACAGATTGAGCAGAGTCATAATGGACGTGTTAATTAAAAGATAGACCTTAAACAGTCTGGGGAAGATTAGATCTAACGAACATGTTATTATTTTTTGCTAACTTGGACAGCCAAACACAAATCAGGTTCTAATGTCACTTCTTTAGAAGGAAAGTTGTGCATAAAGGGCAAACTACACATGTAATGTAAGATTTCTCAGATGTCTGCATTTAAAGAAAAACCTTTATTCACATGGACCAGAGATTAAATTAGGAAACTTGAATCACCTGAGTTGACAGAGGTCATTTTCATTTTAAGAGGATTGCATTAATGTATCCTCAATGTACGACCTGTCTTATGGGCTGTGAGAAAAAAGATTACATTTTTTTCAAATGTTGAGCAACTTTGGAATGTGACTGAAACAAGCGGGCAAGACAAGGCAAGCATAGTTTGAGTTCATAATTTCAGTAGCATAGTAAAAATGAAAGTAAATGCCAGAACTGGGGCATAAGTAAAAGAACTGCATGATAAACTGCTTATGCTTTGATTGAATTGTACGTATTTCTTTTCAACATCCATAATTTCTCCCTTCCAGGTCTTTTTATGCTGAACCTTGTGTGTCGTGACCCAGCCCTGAGGAAAACGGTTCTTGAGCGTGTGAGGAGCATGTTTCCCAGCGTTCTCTCTCGAAAGATAGCCAAGGAAATCAATGAAGTTCTCCTGTGCTGCCGAGAACAAAAGGACACCGCCCACATCCTTCCATCCTTGAGCCAGGCAGCCAAGAATCTGCAGAGCACACTGTGCTCTGACAGGACTCAAACTAAATGCAGGCCACATATCGACATTGCAGAGATGTTGAAAGACCTGAAAGTAGAGTAAAGATTGTGTTCAGTTGGTTTTAAACTAATGGAGTTTTGGCTTTTTTCAGTGTATGCATAATCAAGAACTTCAAATGTGGGTTTTTGTTGGAGTGGCTGCATTACATCACTATTAAATATACACATCAGTTTCTCTGTCATTTATCTCTGGTTTCCAGCACACTCCCTCACTAGTAAAGAATGCAGCAGTGTTATTTACAGTAGATGAAGAGCTCCCTCTGGCTCTAGTTGCTGTGTTTATAGCGCTGCAGTGGTGCCCTACCCATAGTAGCTGTGTGAGAGTTTAAATAGCAGTGGGTCCGTGGAGTAATTGCGTTTAGGGGTTTTCTAATAGGCCTTTAAGTTTGTCTATCTTCTGTTTGAGGGTGGGGGGGTTACCCACTGTGACTTAGGGCGCATGCGCTGTAAACTTCATTCCGTTAGCTGTCAGTGCAGACTGGTTTTCAACTATCCATGGAGCAAACTTCGTCCTGCTACAAGCCGTGAAACGAGTCCAGAGTTGAAGGAAGTGACTAAATGGAAACATTTTTACTTTAGAAACAAGAAAAATGACTTCAGCGAGTTTATCCGGAAGATTTGAGTTTTCTCTGAGCGACTGTCGACGTTCCTCTCTGAGGTGCTAACGGGTTGTTCAAGTGAGAACCTAGGTAGGTAGCACCTACCCTAAAAACTTCTTCTATTTAGAGTTTTTAAGAGTTGTGCTGCTATTATCTTCATTATCAACTAAGAATGTTGGTTACGTGATCGACTGGCGCTGACTGAAGCAGGAAGAAAACGCAACTGAAAGTGGGGTCGGGCAGGTAGCGGTTCCTGTTGCGATGGGCAACCGCGGGATGGAGGACCTGATACCGCTGGTCAACCAGCTCCAAGGAGCCCTGAGCAACGTGGGGCAGAGCTGCTGCCTCCACCTGCCGCAGATCGCCGTGGTGGGGGGCCAGAGTGCGGGGAAGAGCTCCGTTCTGGAGAACTTTGTGGGCAGGTAAACTTCCAACACTAAATCTGGACTGGGAAAAGTCCCCATGTGGCTCGGAGGAGTTTCAGAGAAGAGTGGTGGAAAAATCCCTAAGTGGCTAGAAATGAGTCAGATCCACATATTAACTAAACTCTTAATGTCTATAGGCACAGGGACCTTTTTTACTCTATTTTAATAACAGTAGAATTTTTATTATTCAGGGTGCTTGAAAATGCTTGAATATTAATTTAGCATTTTTAGCATTTAGAAAGGGCTTGCATTCCTAATACAGTATAGCATAATGACACTTATGAGACAAGAACATAATACATGAGCATGCACCGTTTATGTAAATCAAGACAATACGTTGCAGGTAAATCTTAAAAACTCACTTTGAAAGTGTTACCTTTGATTTTGGCAGAAGTGTAAGAACCCTGTTATGCTGCTTAATAGAAAAGATAAAGATTTTGTTTTTCTGATGGTATGATCTTTACTATTGTTAGATTCATTTACAATTTATGACTCACACTTCTTCCATGGAAGTTAAATCTTTATGCCCAAATAACTCCATGCTGATAAAACCTAAGCACACTTCAACATAAAGGACAATAACTTACATATGTAAACAACTGGTTCATTATCATTAAAATACCAAACACACACACAGTAAAAAAGATTGAATTGTTGTAATTTAATAATTTGTGGTAGCCTATAATCTAGACCAGGGGTCACCCCAGGTGCCCCCAGGAACTATAGGATGCCCACAGGCCTTTTATCTAAATTGCACAAGTCTACAATAAACAAAAAAATTCTGCTGCCATCTTTTTATTCACAAAGGCATTAATATGGATTTAAAAACTACAATATTCTTTAAAAACAATAAATTATATTTATTACACATGAAGTTTAGTTTAACTCTGATCTATTCCAGTTCAAAGGTCAGTATTGTATCAACCTGGCCCTTTGTATGGCCAAGTACCCATGAAGTTACCCACAGCTTCACAAAGGTTGATGAGCCCTGATCTAGACAGACAGTAGCCGAAGAAAATGATTTTGCTGTATGTTAACATTGCTTCTCAGGCTACCTGTATGGTGCAACTGGCCACATTGGATCACTTTACACACTTTAAACCTTAATTTGCTGTCTGAATTTAAAAACTATGTATGAATGAATGAAGTCCTTATTTGAACATTAAAGAAATATAAAATTAAAAACAAATGTCCACAGGGAAATGAAGAAAATACTAGATAGATGTGGTAATCAAGCCTGCAGAAAAAACAACTTTCATAGTCACTTCGAAAAGGAGAAGGAAGAAGTCGATGCTTATTGAATCCAACTCCAATTGACTCAACCATTATACACACCCATATAAATAGTTATTCGATTAAGTTGTTCTCTATCAGTTTCAGTTTATTTGTTTATAAACCACCTTCCAGGACCTTATCAGAAGCCTGAACACAATCATAAAAACACACGATAAGAACAAATATAGTGTCGTGGAACATTAAAAGAAAGATAAAAAATAAAAACAATCGTAAACCATTAAAAGGAAGTCGATTAAAAACAATAAACAATAATGTTAAATGAGATAAAAACAACAACTGATCAAGGCAATGTGGTCCTTATTGCTCAAAAGCCATCGCATAAAATTGAGTCTTCAAGCGAGACTTGAAGACCTGAAGTGATGATGCCGTCCTAACGCTTAAAGGCAACTTGTTTTAGAGCGTTGGAGCCAGAACCGGCAATGTCACAAATAACCCTATCTTGAATGAACTAAACTAAATTAGGAAAATATATTTAAAAAGTCTAAAAAAAAGGGAAAAGGAACTTTTTTCAAAACAGTTTAAAACAGTTTTTTTATTAATAGAAAAGTTTAAACAAGTTTTAGAATGGCTTCAATAAAACTTAAGTTGAAATGTGAAATGTCCAAATATTTCAATAGTTCAAAATTCATTTGAGTATTCTTTTGGTCTTTTAGACTTAAAAATGCCTCAGTGTGCATGAGGAATAAATCCTGAGAAGTGTATTTTTGGTTTTTAAACATTTGATGTCTGTAGTTACATGATTCAGAACGCTGATTTATAATATATCGTCAGTTGTTTGTATTGTGAAAAGTAAAACAATGCATGCGACTCAGGAACCTGCTTGGTATTTCCTATAATGAATCATATTTCTGTATCATGGTCTCCAAGCTGCTGGTGTGAAGTGGCGAATGCCGATCGTGTCCGCGTGACAGTAGTCAGGGCAGCATGTTATCTGTGAAGAGGCTGGGGGTAAACATGACCTCTGAGCCATAACAGGAGCAGAAGTCCCTCATGCCTGCAAGTCATTCAGATCACTAAAGAGAGATGAATAAAACATTGCTGTGTTGCATCTATCTCTGGCTTTAAAAAGACCTCGTGGTGCTAAAAATACTGCATCTAACTCATGACTCTCAGGGCCGTTTCAGTAGAGTTTCTGCTTTAAGCAGCGCTATGGTGTCCTAGCTAGCTGTCTGACGAGAGACAGGATGTAATAAAACAAACTTCCTGAACGGGAATTTTAAAGGGAAGGGGAGGAGTTTTTTCACCTTATATTGAGTTTCACAACAACACTCTATATTTAGTTTTGTTTTGTTTTTTTGGAGGGGGGATATTTACACATCATATGGCAAATACATTTTTTAATTTTATTTTTAGTTTGATATTTTAGAGGGTATCTAAATTTAAACTAACACTGCTTCGTCTTGGAAGAGTTGCCAGCTTCTGGTGGAGCATTGTGTTCATCTGTGTGTTCATTTCTATCTCAAATCAATCTCTCTCATCTAACAGAGACTTTCTTCCACGAGGTTCAGGAATTGTGACTCGCAGACCTTTAATCCTCCAGCTGCTGAACTCAGACACAGGTAACTACACAGGCTCTAGCATGTGTACACAACCAACACTAGGTGGCAGTATGACATCTTTCCCAATGATGGAGGTATCTTTAATATTCAGAACTGTGACATAGATATCCTTTAGTGGCTTTTAAAGCTAGTGTAATAATTAGGCCAGCCTCAATTAAAAATTGAGTTCTGTTGTTTTTGCTTGTTCAGCTGACTTTAAATCATAGAGAAACTGTGATTTCATTTTAAATTTGTGCCTTTTCTTTCCCTCTCTGCGTCTCCTGTAGAGTATGGGGAATTCTTTCACTGTAAAGGAAAAACGTTCACAGATTTTGATGAGATCCGCAAGGAAATCGAAGCAGAGACACTCAGACTGACAGGATCAAATAAAGGCATTTCTCCGATCCCCATCACCCTACAGATTCACTCTCCACATGGTAACACTCTGTGTGTGTGCGTGTGTGTGTGTGTGTGTGTGTGTGTGTGTGTGTGTGTGTGTGTGTGTATGTGTGTGTGTTTATCAGAAAGCATTCTCCATGTATTTTATTTACATTTGTTAACAATATAAAGCATGTGTGTTGGATTATGTTTACAGTGCTGAACTTGACACTTGTGGACTTGCCCGGCATCACCAATGTTCCAGTCGGTGACCAGCCTGCAGATATAGAGTACCAGATAAGAGACATAATCATGCAGTATATCTGTAAGGAAAACTGTCTCATTCTGGCTGTCACACCAGCAAACTCTGACCTGGCCAACTCCGATGCACTTAAACTAGCCAAAGACGTTGACCCTCAAGGTAAACAGCTTTTTTGTAGGTGGATGGTGCTTTAATGTGACTGTAGCTTCACATTCAGTTGTTTTGAGAAGACACGTTTCTTTAATTAAGATCATATTTTTGAAATTTTAAAAGAAAAGTCTGTGTTGCAGCTGTGCTACTCCTGGATTCTGGTTTGAGCCTCTAATTTTTGCCTTCAGATTTCTTCTGTTGATTTGAGGAGCTCCTCTTTGAATTTGTAACCAACTGCAGTAATTACAGATGTTTCATTGCCACTTCTTCCTTGTTTTACTCCATAGATTTCCCCTCAGACAAGAAATAACTGGTTTAAGAAGCTCAGCCAGCGTAGATAATCCAGAAAATAAACGTGAAAGATGTGACTTTTTTGCATATGTAGTGTGTTTAACAAAAAATTATGCTTTTGCTTTGTAGATATTCTAATTCTAAATATGATGTAACATAATGTAATATAACATAATATAATTTAATATAATCGTGCATTTTTAAGGTTTAACTTAGAGTACAAAAAACAAATAACTTTCAAATCTGATGTAAGACTTAACCTGCATGATATTTGAAAGATTAAATGATTTGATATTAAATTAAGCAAAAACCTTCTGCAGAATCTGTAGGAATAGTTTTTAAATATACTACTGCTTTTGGGATAATATTTTCTTGTTTTCCATGAAAACATTAATATTAGTTTCAGTAGTAAATATAGCAAATGATAAATGTGTTTTTTTTTCCAAACTTTGCTTTGATTAAAAAACATTTTTCTGTCAATTCCAGCTGAACAGACCTTAGTCACTCGAACCTGTCAATATTCAAACTAACTTGATTAGATTTTCCCCATTTCATATTGACATACAGTGACTGGACTCCACTGTAGGTCTGTGTGGGACAGAGTCTAGTTAAGCAGTTATTATTGTTAGTGGGGAAGGAGACCTTCTGCGGTGTAAAGAGAGCACACACGAAGGAAGAGGTCAGCATTATTTCTGGGATTTTTATTGGTTTGGGGAATTTTGTTTCACAATCTTAGAGCAAAACCGTGAAAATCTGAGAAGAGAGATTTCACAACAAGAAGACTGAGTGCAAGCAGGATGACTCAAACTGGAGTAGAGAACATTTGTATGTGTAGCAAAACATCTGGGAGCAGAAACACAGCTCTGAGGTGGAGCGAACCACATGTGTAAAAGCAAGGAAGCATGCTTTTAAAAATATTTTTCATCAAAGTTGTTAAAGTACCCTCAAATTCACAAGAGTTTATTTTTTAAATATATTTTATAACAAAAAAGTGACAACATTGACTAAACCCTTCAAACAAACTAGTTGTTTTAAGGAAAATCCTCTTTTCTCCTCTCATAGGTCAGAGAACAATTGGTGTCATCACAAAACTGGACCTGATGGATCAAGGAACCAATGCCAGAGAAATACTAGAAAACAGGCTGCTTCCCTTACGCAGAGGTGGGCAGCTGTTGTGAATATGTATATTTCAATCTAACGTGCAGCTTTAACACAAACTAATGAATTCATTTAGAAGGAATGCATCCAAAAGGCCAAACTAACCAAACAGTGGACATGCTCTTTAACCATGACAGGCCTGTACTGAACAGTAGCAGCAGTCTGTAGAGCCCAAAGATCCGTAGAGAATAAAAAGATGGGCTCTTTACAAGCCACACCCCAATGCTGCTAAACAGTCAGTCACAAGAAAGGCCAGGACAGGACTTCTTTAAACTCCAGGTTCAGTCTCCTCCAACAGTTCAACAGATCCCGGACGAGCCCCCATTTATATTACGACCCGGCTTGAGAGACTGCAACATGGTGGGAGTTTAGGAGTTCAGTCAGCTACAACTCTGAGTTAGTGTTAGGGTTAGACCACCCACCCACACACACACACACACAAGTTTGTCTTTTTATACTTGTGAGGACCATTAATTGACACCCCCCCAGTCATTTTAGTGACCTACGTTAAGCCTGACCCTGACCCTAATCATTATCTGTCTGTTACTAACCCTAACTGAAACACCATACCTCTAAAACCAACAAGAAGATGGTTTGATGTGAGTTTCTACATGAGGAAAAGGTAAAATTTCCTCAATTTACAGGAGAAAACTAAAAAAATGGTCCTCACAATTATGCATATACAAACCCACACACAAACAGGAAACATTATAGCTAGATAATAAATATTGGTTTCCTTATAGCCAGGAGTGAGAAGCCCTATAAGAAGTACTTGAAAGCACCAGGCTGCTCTTTGTCCTGCAGAGTTTTGTGTTTTAGGAGTGAGTGTTTGTCAAAGAAAGAGAGACAGAGAGGAATAGATACCAGCCTGGAGGCTACTGGGGTAGTGTGTACAGAATGGGTAAAGCACCTCCAGTTGTTGGGTTCTTCATGCTTCGCCTGCAGCGCAAATGCATTAGCCATGGAATCCCATTGACATAACCGCTCTGGTAGCAGGATTCAGTGAAAGCACAAGATAAATAAAATCTGGTGCTGTTACATCTAAGTAGTGGATTTGGCTCACTTTACACAGAAATCTCTACTGTTGCACAAACGGACATATTTCCTGCTTGTGAGCTACAGACATAATGGAACAAATGGTTTTCTGGGAAGAGTTCCCAAGGACGCATCAGAAAATGCACTTTAGATGACAGTTTTTCTCCCTGTTTTTTCATTGCTTGATATGTTCAGTGAACCTTTTAGTTATCACAGACACTTCATTTCCATTTCACCTTTTCCTTTTTCTCGCCAGGTTACATAGGGGTGGTAAACCGCAGTCAGAAGGACATTGATGGAAAAAAGGACATTAAGGCAGCTCTGGAGTCTGAGAGGATGTTCTTCCTGTCTCATCCAGCCTATAAACACTTGGCTGAAAACATGGGAACCCCTTGTTTACAGAGAATACTTAACCAGGTTAAAAATGCAAATGCATATGCTCACATGGGAACATAAACATGGGATGTGTGTGTGTTGACAATATTTGTTTGCAGCAACTGACAAACCACATCCGAGACACGCTGCCATCCTTCCGCAGTCATCTGCAGAACCAGCTCCTGTCCTTGCATAAGGAGGCTGAAGAGTACAGACATTTTAGTCCAGATGACCCTGCACGCAGGACCAAGACGCTGCTAAAGTCAGTCATTCTGTGTGTGTGTGTGTGCGTGCTCATATTCACTTTCTGTTATACATTTTCTTATAACTCTTTGTTTCTGTCCTGCAGGTTAGTTCAGCGCTTGGCTGTTGATTTTGAGAAGTTAATCGAGGGGTCTGGTGACAAAGTAGACACAGTTACTTTGTCAGGAGGAGCTAGGATCAATAAAATCTTTCACGAGCGCTTCCCGTCTGAACTGGTGAAGGTACGTGAGTTTGTGCTCTGAATGACTTTTCTCTGCATATATTGTGCACATAGTATAGAAGAACACAAAGGTTCTTCATGTTCTTCAGTAGTATAGTCATGATAAATGTTTTTGTCTCAAGATTGAGTCTGATGAGAGGAGACTACGGCAGGAAATCAACTACGCCATTAGAAACATACATGGAGTCAGGTGCAGTTCAGAAAATCCAACACGTGCATCAAATGTTTTTGGCTAATTTACACTTTTTCTGTGACAGAGTTTCCGTTTTCCCAACAGGACAGGCTTGTTCACACCTGACTTGGCATTTGAAGCCATCGTGAAGAAACAGATATCAAGTTTAAAAGAGCCGTGTGTTAAATTTATTGACATGGTCAGTCAAGAATTGATTACCACTGTGTACCAGTGCATCAGCAAGGTATAAATGTGTGTTTGATGTACACATGTTGTGTTTTTAACGCTGTCCTGTGCATAATTTGTGCTGTTTTCTCTTTCTTGCAGCTCAGTTCTTTTCCTGGACTACGAGATGAGACAGAGAGGACAGTCGTCTCTGAAATTCGAGAGCAAGAGAGTAAATGCAGAGACCAGGTTGTTCACAAATATTTATACTGTGAAAAGAAAAAGGAGGTTTGCCCAAGTCCAACTGTGTCATAATTCTGGTTTCTGCATGTCTGCTTGATCAGGTCTTAATGCTTATTGACATCCAGCTCGCCTACATAAATACCAAACATGAGGACTTCATTGGCTTCACAAAGTGAGTGACCTCACTGCTTTAAAGTGAAATCCAAACTGTGATTTGTTGAACGGTTAAACATAAATGCTCTGCATCTCTTTTAGTTTCCAGCATGTGCAAAACCAAAACAATGGCAACTCGTCATCACAGAGCTCAAGGAACCAGGTGAGGCTTTGTGCTGGATTATGATTGTAATTTCTCTTGTGCCTTTTTAGTGTACAGCACTCCTTGTTTGGTGGTGGAATGTGCTTTATAAATTAAATAAAATACATCTAGAGAATTCTTATTTTAATCAAAGAAAACTTTGAAAGGGCCTCACCGTTGAACTATCTGTAAACTGTGTGAATCGGTTTCAATTACATATTTTCTCCTTCTCGGTTTTAGGGCTTTGCTAGTGTATCATTTATTATCATTAATCTTCATTTACATTTGGAGTTAAATCTAAGTTATGTTTGCTACAACTTGGGTTCTGCAGTGAGACCATTAGTGTTTTTTGGTTCATCATTCCAAGTCACAATTTACACATTTTTTCTCCCTTTTTTGATTTATGTGTAGCTCATTTTTGTGAAAGCAGAGATAATGAAAAACACGCTGCAAGTGTGTTGAATCAGGGGTCTTGATATATGACGCTGACGATGTGTGTTTAACAACAGCGCATTGTAACCACAGCACACAGAAATGGAAGGAAAAGATCACACATTTATACAATCTATCATGTTTCTTTTATAATAGTTTGTTTATAAATGATTTCTATTGGCGGCACACCCCAAAAACTCCATGTTGATGCTGCTTTATCTCATGCTTCTCTCCAGGGTGTGGCCTCCTTCTCAAGGCTAATAGTAGGAGACCAATTTTAGTTTTTTTTCTTCATTCTTTTCTTTCTTGCTGCCTCTGTTGAAGATGTGTGTGTGCGTGCGTGCGGGTTTATGTGTGTGCAGGCTTCACGCTTAAGGGCTGTGGGTTAGCATGCCATTGATGGGAGCAAATATGCAATCTGGCACGCCACCTTCTTTTTCAGCATCTGCAACTGACTTATTCTTCTTATTCACTGTATTCTTTTAGTCTTAAGATTGTTTAAAAATCCTTTTTTCTGGTTTCTTGCTTCGTAACAATGTGCAACTGCAACAAAAGAAACAGGATGTTAAATTGGGGCATTGTGTCTCCTGGCCTTTTCTTCTTGTACATCTTCCCTCACAGTGCTTTGGATGCCACCTTCTGCTGGTTTCTTCCATCTTTCTTTTTTCCAAGATGTGATGCTACTTTTGTTTTCTGTGCTTAATATAAAGTCTTGACATGTTTACCTAATGTTGTGTTTGATTACTGGTTGTCTATATGAAATGTTTTGGTGATCGTACCAGGAGGCAATCTATGTGAAGAATCTTTGCACAGCTTCACTACAAATGTTCCTGATTTATTGTAACTAGCAAGGTCTTACTTTCTTTGTATTATTTGCAGCTTCCTTTAACCTCTAAGTGCCAAACTTGCCAGTGTTGTCATCTCAGCTCCTGTGTTTGTTGTGCAGGTCATACACAAGGGCTGGCTGACCATCAGTAACATTGGCATAATGAAAGGAGGAGCCAAGGAGTACTGGTTTATCCTTTCAACAGAGAGCTTGTCCTGGTTCAGAGATGAAGAGGTGAGGTTTATGAAAACTCTCACTTTTTATGTTCATTTCAAGAATTTAAGTTGAGTTTTAAATAAAATGAGCACATACAGCAGCCCAGGCAGTTCATCAGAAGTTTATTAAAACATCTCACAGCTTTTAAAAACAAAACGGTACATCAGAGAATGAAACAGAAGGGAAACTACTCTTATTATCACAGCTTTAAAAATAAAAAAAGGCCCGACAGTTTATATGATGGAGGTGGCTGAGGTGTTCTGATGTCAGTGGGGCTGCCATCTGTCTGCCTGTCTGTGCCTGCTGTACAGGATCAGAAGGTCTGCACAGCAAGTGTAGACAGGCAGACACACCACAACAGTCTCATCTGGTCACCGCTGAAGAGGGAAGCACCGAGGACCAGGACGGACGTCAGAGGAGGGTTTTTTTGTTACAAACGAGAGCCTGCAGACATTCAGATCTCTGTGAAAACACTGAAAATGGATTTTGTGGTGGTCTTGATGCAATGTGCTGATTTACACACTGGTGGAGAGCAGTAAAGAGTTTGAAAGTTTTGTGGTAAAATTGTTAGAATACAACGTTCCTAAGATAAGCAACGGGGCTCCAACTTTATAGAAACACCATGACTACTTGCACAACTGGATGGCCATCTAACTGTTGCTTTTCTCTCCCGCCACCTGGACCTGCGAGTGACCCTTACACCCCCACCCCCACCCCACCCCCCATTCATTCCTCTACCCCTCCCCTGCCCCCCTCCTCATCCCCCTTACTCCTCCTTTTCTTCCTCTTCTGGGAGTTTAGGCATTTGGAGCGGCTCACTTTGACACAGCTGGAGCTGCCCCAAGCCAAACTGAGACGCGCACACACACACACACACACACACGCACTTAGACTGGCCTGAGTTGTATATACAGTATCCAGTACACATGTTGGCTCTGATGTAAACAAAGTGGCATGCAAATAGCAGAGAAAAATATACACTCACTCAGACACATACATGGTCACTTTTTAGATAAACACCAGGTCAGTTGAACAGAGTGTTCCAGATGCAGCCCCAGGCATGCAGATTGTACACACTCAGTGATAAAGGGTTATTAAGCATCAACTCATTCATACTCGTCATCACACATCAATACAAATGCAAGCACGTAAATGTGTTCTGACCACACCAGAACAATAGGATCGTGCTGCTTGTAAATCACGATGAGACGTGAAAGCATCACTGCTGTGAAAATAAATTCTAAATCTAATTGATTTAGGCCCCAATGGACCAGTCGGTTATGCTTTAGACCCCTCTCTGAGTCATAAGGTTTATCAGCTGTTTGTGTTTGGGAGGCCTTAGCACATTCTCAGTCACGCGTGTTATCACAGGAGATCAGATCTACTGCACACACACACACACACACACACACACACACACACACACACACACACACACACACACCCAGACCAATCTTCTGCCTCTTCTCTCTCACAGTTCCCGCTCTCACGAATCCCCGCCCACACCACCTCCGCACACATTTCTCTTTTCTTCGACTGCTGTCTGCTTTTATTTTATTTTTTCTTCTGCCTTCATATTTCTCCTCGCTCTCCCTCACTCTCTCTGTCTGTCTAACCCATTTTCTCTTCCCCTCCTCTCTGCGGTTGGCAGTCTCCCTGGGACGCTGCACATTCCTGGCTGGAAAATCTGAAGCTTTGTCCAAACACCAGCGTCCAAGATCTGCCCAGAGAAATCCCACATGTCTTTCTATACTGCAGACCTCCCCCCACCTTACTTTACTTCTCCACAGTGCCTTTACATCTCATCTCACTTAACCCCCCCCCTCCAAACAAACGCCACCATCACCCTGCCCTCACTATCCGTCTAATAATTACTTCCATCCACACGTTTTTTTAGCTTATTGGCAGCTGTGCGTTGCATATGTTTTTATGTGCGCTACAAGATTTGCTCCCTGCTTTGACCTCATACTGAGAGTCCAGTGTAACAGTTCAGAGTTTAATCTACACAGCACACTGAGCAGACATACATTCCTGCACCCCTCAACTGCCACGGCTTCACCAGGCAGCCTGAAGAAAAACAGACTGCTTGTGCCTATACACACTCAATCTGCATTCACTCCTCTGTGTGTGTGCATGTGTGTGTGTGTGTGTGTGTGTGTGTGTGTGTGTGTGTGTGTGTGTGTGTGTGTGTGTGTGAGGCCTGTTCCACATCACAAATCCATTAGTCTTAGAAGGAGGAAGACAGCAGCTCTGATGTATGATACTCCACAACCACCCTGATAAAGCTGTGAATTAGACACACATCCCCACATATACACAAGTGCACAACATACAAATCAGCGCCATGGTGTTTGTATATGCAAGAGCTGTCAGGCTGTCATACATGTACGCATGCAAAGACTCAAACTTTTCACCAAACCTATCGGGTTTTGTTGACTTTCTATATGCAACAGAAGGGAATTGATTAAGTGGAAGTAATTAGCTAGTTAACAGGCTTTTTAGCTTTAGGTGCTTTAACTCAAGTTCCCTGTCTTCAACACTCATATGGTTTTATCAAGCTAACAGCCAATACAAAATTGAAATCACTCAACTTGATGTTGAAGTGATAACAGCATGAATAAATCAAAGCAGTTACTATCTTTTGAGCATTTAAAGACATTTGAAAACAAAATAAAACTCAAGGAAATACTAGATTCTACATTTGCCTCAGCAAATGAAAGCATACGTGCTGGTGTTCATGCTCTCCAGAGTCGCTTTAGCAGATGTTATTATTGCAGACTGCCGATGCACTTCCATGCACAGTCTAACCAATGTGCAGACTACTGTACACCAGTAAGATCCTGAACAGGTAGTCTGAACACTGGGATGACGGAGCAGGACCCTGTCTCACTTTCTCTTCTCTGCAGCCTCGCCTTTTCCATCCCCAGCTGTTTGCTTGCAGTCCCGCCTGTGGTGGAGAGGAGTTGGCAAAAGGTTTCCTCTGTTGTTCTGTTCTTTTTCCGTTATCCGGTTTGCGTGCTGGGTTGCGGAGCAAGAGGTCACCACACATCAGACATCCGCTCCAATGGGTGTCCCTCCTGCGAAGATGCTAGGGTGTCTTGGGTCAGCCGTCCACGGGACAGTGTCTCGACTAAGGATCCGGTCTTGACGTGGCACATTTGCTCATTCAGTCAGTGATCTGCCTGTTCACTCAGTGAAGGCATAAGGAAATAAGGGGGGTGTGAGAAGGAGAGAGAGTTGGGGAGGAACTTAGCAGCCATATATGGGTTGATGGAGCCCATGGGGAATCAACTTTGCAGTGGTCTGGAGTTTCTCCTCATTTCTTCTGCGCACTCTCCCCTGCAATCCGTGTTCCTCGCCGTTTCCTTGTCTACTTTAGCTAAATTCAGCTCCATCTGCTTCTCTATCATCCTTGATCCCTCCTCTTCCTCTCTGTCACATCTCTAAGTTTTTACTTCGACCCCATCAGTGCACTCTATACTCACTCCAGTCTCCTCCCTCTCTGACTAAAGCGATCCCAGATGTTGCTGTACGAGCGCCAATCGCATTCTGGCTTTTTTTTGTGTGTGTCTGGTACAGGAAGTGGGCCTCTTTGGAAATAAGGAAAGGGGGAGCAAATGAAGAGAGTCATGGGGTTCAGGAGAGCTCTGACAGAGGGAAGACCTAAACGTAGTGTCGAAGCTCATTCCACACACGCGTACACACCTTAACGTTGAGACACACGAGTGAGTGCTGGTGTATAAATCATCCAGGATTTTTCAAAGACTCTCGTAGGAATACTCCTTTAGAGGTCATCTTTCTCTTTGTTGCACTGATGGCTATACGACCAGTCTTTCTGGAAGGCCTCTTCTCAGAGTCAGTGGGGCTGGGGAACAGAGAGGAGGGGGAAGGGCTTTACTTTAGAAGAAATGTTGTGTTAGAGTTTAGTCTGAGTAATGACTTTCACATGTGGGCCCGGCCCGGCTTCGCTCTTTCTTTTTTTCCCCCCTCATACTCCTCTCGGTTTGGTTCAATTCTGTGATGTACCCTGCCTCCATACAGTCTGGTTCTCCTCACACCGGCCTCTCCACTCCTCCAACTGTTCGCTGTCATTCATAAGTCCTCATGGTGGTGACGGACTCTAGACTTATGGGCATCTCTTTTACTTTTCCCTCCCGCCTCTGCATCCTCTCATTGGTGTTTTGTCATCGCGGGTTACGCTGACATCCAGGAACATCGTCTGAAACTAGCTTTTCTGATCCACTCGTCCTGCTCACGTCCACACACTTTTCCTCCTTACACTCCAAAATCCTCCCTTCTCCTCCAGGCTGAAAAAAAAATTTACTACCGGACAATTTTTTATCTTTAGCCCCCAAATGAACCTCAGTCTCTGTTGTGTCTTTCCACCAACACCAATGTTGCTTTACTGTGATGTCATATTTTACTCTGCATACCTCTGTCAGATTTAATCTCTCCGTACTCTGTCTTTTTCAGGAGAAGGAGAAGAAGTACATGCTTCCTCTGGACAACTTAAAGCTCAGAGATGTGGAAAAGGGCTTCATGTCCAGCAAATTTGTTTTTGCTATCTTCAACACAGAGTCAAGGTTTGTGTGTGTATGCGTGTGTGTGTCGGGTGAGTAAGTGTCTGAGTCAGAAAAGGGAGTTCTGCTCTTGTCACCTGCTCGCTGATATCTTTTCATGATATTTTACAAGGGTGGATGTCTGAGGAGAAAAGAGAGGAGGTGTCAGGCTTTCTTTAACCTCCTCCATTCATTTTTAACACCTGATTTTAACGCATATTTCTGGGTACCGGTTGTTGAGGACAACGCTGCATTGGTAGAGTTGATGTGAGTGAAACACAGCGACAAAGCTAGAGGAAAAGAAAAAATGAGAAGAAAAGAGTTTAGGAGTTGGAGCTGACTCAGAGCCTGGCTGATTACACCAAAGCATGTGGGCTTTGTTTATAATTCTGCACTATGTTGAATTCAGACACACAATACCAGATTTGAGAGTGCACGCGTGCGTTTGTACATATGTGAGCGTGGCTCTGCAAAGAGTGTGCCTATAGACCACAGCATACCGATGGCAGGCTCATTAAGCAGCTAATCAAAGCCAGAGCGCTTGGATCAGAGATGAGGCTGCTCTTGTTTGGAAAGAATTGCTCCACTCACCACAAAAAAGGAGGGAGAGAGAAGAACTGGAAGAGTTAAGGGGAGTGAGTGAGAAAACAGGAGAGAGAGAGAGAGAGAGAGAGAGAGAGAGAGTATCAGAGCCATCGGCCAGGAATGTGTCAAAGTCCGTCCTGTGGCGCCCCCCCTCCACCTCGCTCTCTCATGCTCTCTGTTTCTCTTTCTGTGTTTGTGTGTGTGTGGTGGGGGGCAGACATAGCAGTTGCTTTGTCCCTGTATGACAGTAATCATAAACCTCAGGAAACTCTTCAAATCACAAGCAGTTGTAGCGCTGCAGAAATTCCTCAACATTAGAGAGAGGAAAAGTCAGAACTCAAACTGGCCACGAGCTCAGGAGAGAATGGAAAGAACAAAGTGTGGATTTAAGAGACAAATCAGCTCAAAGACTAATTTCATCGCATGTTTACTGCAGAGCACGGATCTTAGAGTTTTAATTGTAGCGTAATAGTACTCCAGTATTGTCATGGTTGGCCTGGCTCCCTATCCGTTAGACACCACACCCTCCCTGACATTTCAGTTGCTCACGTTCTGAGCCAGTTATGAGCACAAAAAACTAACAACCTACTTCCTAATCTGTTTTATACAACGTTGTTTTTCTAAAACCTACCTAGTCTCTTTCTGTTTCTTCACACACAAAGGTTTCACATATTTGAGGTTAATTGCTGTGTGTTCTGAATGTGAGAAGGGAACAACAAAACAACTGGGCGATTAAAGAAAAAATGTTTAACAGATGGGCCACAGCCCGCTCCAGACCCTGTAGTTGTGTCTTTCTTTCCTGTGTTGGCTCCACAGCTCCAAGTGTTGGTTATATAGGCTAAAGGGGGGTTTAGTGCACAGACAGGAGGATAAAAGGAGCTTTAACAATTAGAATATATATAAAATAATACTGGAGGATTCCTCCCAACCTGCAAAATGACTTTTTTTTTTGCATTTTGTCTTCAAAGAGCATGTGTTCATTCTGTGGTTTCCAAATAAAAGGCTTACTCGTTTAGGTTTACTCAGAAATGTAATGGCTGCAGTTACCACTACATCATAGCCTTTAATCTAAAAATAAGCAAAGATACACGGTCAGACTTTAGCAAGTTGTCAAACAAGCTGTAAAGCTTGGTTGTGATAATTGTAAAGGGCTGTGTAATCAGTCACATTTCTATTAATCTTTTTTTAAATTCAGCTTCAAAATATCTTGTACAATAAAAAGACCATACACAAACCTTGTTTTTTTGGTTTTTTTTGGTGAAAGCTGTGACAACAGCTTCCTAACATTCCTATTGACAGTAAGCTAAGCTGGAAACCACATATCCGGCATATCAATATCAAAATTTCAAAAACTATTTTGATTATAAACAAAACTAAATCAATTTTACAGTGCAGTGCTTTGTATATGTTGTATTGTTCATTGGTGTTGCCTTATATAACCTACTGTATAGAAGTATGGGGAAACAACTATAAAAGTTCATTAAAACCCCTCTTCATACTCCAAAAACGTGCAGTAAGAATTATTCATAAGGTAGGATTTCAGGATCACACAAATAGTTTATTTCTGCATTCCAAACTCCTAAAATTCTTTGACTTGGTGGATTTTGCCAACGCTCAATTGTTATTCAAAGCCAGTATAGGTATACTTCCTAAAAACATTCAGAAGCTTTTTTCACAGAGAGAAGGGAGTTACAACTTAAGAAGAGGAGAAGGTCATTTTAAAGTTCAGGCAGTAAGAACCACAAGAAAAAGCATATAGTGTATATCTATATATGGAGTTAAAGTTTGGAATCAACTGGGTCGACAGCTAAAGCAATGTTAAAATATTCATCAATTTAAAATTAGGTATAAGGAAATGGTATTATCAAAATATAAGTCTGAGGTTGACGGTGTTTGAGGGTCATGGGGATTGTTCTGAATAACTTTTATTATGATCTGTTATTGATAGATATTATTGTTATCATTATTATTATCAGTTATTGATAGTTATTACTATTGTTATCAGTTATGGATAGATATTGTTATTAATTATATTGTTTTATTGTATTGTTTTTTGTTAAAAGGGGCAGATAACATAAGTTTTTTCTTCTTTCTGTCCCCTTTTCATTTTGGTTTTAGAAATTGATTTTTGCATATTGATTGTAATGAATAAAATGATAATGAAACAAAAAAACAAACAAACATTGCCTTCATTTGGATCCAAATACCTCAACAGGATTGTGTCCATACATGCTTTGTTGGTTCAGGTCTTTGCCCAACTCTTCACACAACTAAAGAAAAAACGCACACATTTTACATTTTAAGTAAAGGACGTGGCTACAAGCTTAATCATTTATATCTGTATTACTCATTTATCAATCCACAGAAAAGAACATTTAAATATACCTATCATTAACTATAAAGTAGATGGTGGGATCTGAAACTGTCATGAATGTTCAGACCCCACCAACTCTTCTTCTCAGAGTTGGCTCACACTTGTTCCACTTCTACTTTATATTCTAAAAGAAAACAGTACAAAGGACAGCACAAACCCTGCCCCACAGAAAAAGAGGAAACTTTAAGCTTAAGCAGCAGCGTCATTAACATGTATGACACCTGACAAAGCTCTGCTAGCCACCAAACTCTTCACTTGTCTGAAAATAGCCCCGCCCCCTCTGACAGAAACATAATGAGTAATAATCATGATGCACTGTACAAAGTGGAAAATTATTACCAACAACTTATTTTATTTAGTGATGAGAAGCTGTTTTTACATAACACAAAGTGGCTCGGAGTAGATCCGCTGCTCCTCCACATCGAGAGGAGCCAGTTGAGGTGGCTCTGGCATCTAGTTAGGATGCCTCCTGGACGCCTCCCTGGTGAGGTTTTCTGGACACGTCCATCTGGGAGGAGACCTAAAGGAAGACCCAGGACTCAATGGAGGGACTATGTTTCTCATCTGGCCAGGGAACGCCTTGGGATTCCCCTGCAGAAGCTGGCCCAAGTGGCTGGGGAGAGGGAAGTCTGGGCCCATGACCCGACCCCGGATAAGCAGATGAAAATGGATGGATGGACAAAATTATTATTTAGTCATTACTAAATAGTTTATATTCACTAAATCTGGATTTACAGTGTAGATGATCAGATGACACGCTAATAATGATGCTGTATAACATGTTCAGAGTTCACTCTTAAGCCCTTTTTATAAGACACACCATGCTGGCAAATGAGTGTAATATTACCGCAACGTGTTTCTTATGAACGCGCCATGTTCTTAGAGAGATAACCTTATCTTTGTTAAAAAAAACAAGCAATGAGCTACAGGTGAAACTAAAAATGAGAATATGATGCAAAATGTCATTTATGTCAGTAATGTATCTTAGACTGAGAGACCATCTAAAGGCTCAGAAAGCCTTTGCAGATGTTCTGGATTCATTAGCTGATTAGAGTGTGACAGTCTAGAATATTGAACCTTTTCACAATATTGTAATTGTCTGAAAATTTGAATTTGGGGTTTTCATCAGCTGTAAACCATAATCATCACAATTATATCAGATAATATTAATGAAATGTCTGGCTTTGCATCTAATGAGTCTATCTCATAGATTAGTTTCACCCGCTGAATTACTGAAATAAATGAACATATTCAGATTTTTTTTTCCAAGTTTCACCTTTAAACCAGTAAATCTCCCCATAGCTTAGTGGTTTTTTAAATGTACAAAACGACAAAACAGATTACTTTGTGTATACTTTTGACTACATCTGACCATAATGTGTTAAATTACAGGAACGTGTATAAGGACTACAAATGTCTGGAGTTGGCCTGTAACTCTCAGGAGGAGCTGGACAGCTGGAAAGCATCTCTGCTGCGAGCTGGAGTCTACCCTGAGAAAGTCAGTACATTAACCTCTAGTCAGCCTAGAAATGAGGACTTCCACCTGCCTTCTTTGTGTCACATGCACTCATTGCCCTTGCGAACCCCAAACCCTAACAATAACCCCGTACCCCACTTTCTCCATGTTCCCCCTTCTCTCCCCACCAGTGCCAAAGTGAAAAAGCAAAGTCCTCCACCCCTTCCATCCTACTCTGTCGTTGGCTCTTTAGCCCACATTCTTGGTCCATGATGTAATTGCAATATGTGTGTGTATGTGTGTGTGTGTGTGTTCTAGTCTGTTTCTAATCAGCAGTTCCTCGTCCCTCATCCACTCCCCCTTCTCTTTCTTCTGCCCACTTCTCTTTGCCTTTGTCTTTTATGTTCCCTCCATTCTGCTCCCCTTGCTCTCATCCCATCAGATGTTTTTCTTCCTGTCATCAACGATAAAGCTGACAAGAAGCTACACACATACGAGTTTCAAAGCGGGAAACTACACACTGTGTTATCCCTGCAGCACATTAGACAAGACGTAAGGTTTACCTGTGTGTTTCATGTAGGAAGATGGGCTCAGAAATGGACCCGAAAAGTTCATGGACCCTCAGCTGGAGCGCCAAGTGGAGACCATTCGTAACCTGGTTGACTCCTACATGAGCATCATCTATAAAACCATGAGAGACTTAATGCCAAAGACAGTAATGCACCTGATGATCAATAGCGTAAGCCTTCTGTACCACCTTTTGTGAGTTAAAAGCTTCGGTTTGACGTGCTCGTGTGTCAAACGTGTTCAGAATTTTAATGTACACTGTAAAACACACACATCGACTTTTAGATATTTGAGTCCAAATCCAGAATGTGCTGCTTTGAACTTGTAACAGCAGTGTGCGATCTTTGTGCGTAGGTGAAGGAGTTCATCAGCTCTGAGCTCCTGGCGCAGCTCTACGCGTTGGGGGAATGCTCATCTCTGATGGATGAGTCACCGGAGCAGAAGCAGCACCGAGAAGAAGTTCTCCACAAACACGCCGCCCTTAAGGAGGCGCTTGCTGTCATTGGAGAGATCTCCACTTCTACCTGCACCACCCCTCTTCCTCCACCTGTAGACTCCTCCTGGATAAAGCATCACAGGTATATATGGATGCAGTAGGTGAAGGTGTGTAAGCCGTGTAACGTGCCACTCAACGTTCTCTGCTTTACTCAGCTCAAGTCATCCTAAGAACTCAGTGACCGGAGGCAAGCCGGTGAATCGAGGCCATGCTCCGTCTGCTCCTCGGTTGTCTCACATAGGGACCAGTGTTTCCCCTGATGGCTTTCAGCAGCAGCTCACTGGTCAACACAACCGCACCCCCACTTGTGTACCAAGGTGACAGCGAAAGAGCAGAAATCGGGTCCTAAAAGCTTGTTGTGTTGCGGTGACCTCCTGGTGTAGAGAGGCCTGGCATTTAGGCACTCACACATGTACACAATCAGCCATTCCTGTGCAGAGGCACACGGGTACAGAGGGCTGATATTTGAGCTGGGTGGGGGTCTGCTGGAAAATGTGTTTCTCATATTCCCCTTCCCAACAGCCTCGACCGACAGGACCTCTCTTCGTGCAGCTTTCTACTGAAGCCAGAAACAACAGGCCAAGCACTTTGTCAAGTTTTCATCTTTGCATCAGCCCCCCCTTTCTCCAAGCATGCATTTGTTTTATTACCTTTCTGAGTTCCTCTCATGCAGCAGCCATTAATTTTTTATTTTCCCTATATGCCTTTTTCTTACACTTTTTCTTCACTTGTCTTCTTTTTGCTGGTTCCTCCCCAGTTTTTGGCTGTGTTCTCCTTTTTCTCTCTGCCTCATTTCCTCTGAGCTCTCCAATGGTTCTTTAGGTTCTTTCCCGTATTCAGTCTTACATTTACTTACACTTGCCACCCTGCCTCTTGGCTCTAAACATATCGTTTTTTTCTAGTTGTTCTTAGCTCTCTAGTGTCCATTAACACTAGGGGCTTTGACTTGTAGAACAAAGTCTATAGATAGAGAATGAATTGTCTTTTTTTGTATTTTGTTTAATCATTCACTAGAACATTTGTGATTTCTGCAGGAGGCACCCCCCGGCAATCCCAAGTGGGAAATGAGGCTTTTTTCCTACCAAGCACTCCTCCACCCATCTGCCCCTGTGGTCCTTCCAGTTCCCGCTGACCACTACCTAGAGACACCCGTGACCCGAATGATGCATAATCCAGCTGAAGCTGGGCTTCTCTTCCTCTCCTCTGGGAACTGATGTCTGCAAAAGTCCACTCCATCCTGAGCCTGTTTTGTACATAATACGACTGGCTGTAAACGCTGGAATGTGCGCTGCTGTCTGAGGATTTTCTCTCAAAAGCTTGAATTTTGTATAAATAACACTAATAAGCTGTTATATTTTTGCTATTTGTGAATAAACTTGTGTTTTCTTCAGTTGTGATTATAGTTTGGGTCTAGAAGAAACCGTTTTTAGCATTAGTCATAATCACTTTTTTGTTTTTGTTCTCTCCGTTCTCCATCAACATCCCTACACTCCCAGCCATGCAGCTGACACCATTTTCACTACAGTTGAGATTTATGATAATTACGTGTGTAACTTTTTTAGAACTGTTTCAAGAACACTTTTTATTGAGTCTCCAAAAATACTCAAGTAGCAAACAGCCTTTTGGTTTCTAGGAGGATTTAAAAACACACACACAGTTCATAATGACATGATGACCCCTAGTGACCACTGAGTGTTGTCGTCGGGTCGGCTCCACTCATGCTCTGATAGTTAGTGCTAATGTAAATGCTCAGAGAGGATTAGGTAAAAAGTTAAGGTTTGGGTTATTTTTGTTTGACTGAAAGATACAACATAGAAACTCAGTTGAGTTGTTGATCTTTAATTTTAAACAGCAGGTAAGTCATAGGGATGGAATCTGATCAGGTTGAACCGTTAGTTACTAAAAGAGGATCAAACTGCTGCCATTCTGCTCTCTTCTGGTTAGCAAAAAATAGTGACATCACCATTTTCAGTCAGAATGAACTTGCTCCTCAGAAGGCTGTTGCTTTGATGTTCTCAAATAAAAAAAATCCTCTGTGATTCTGTGTCACCTTTATAGCAGAGGGCATACATCCATCATTTCGCTTCATTTTTATTCAGTTAAATAACATCAAAAATAAAATATAACATTATTAAAACAGCCCAGTAGTTAGAGCCCTTGATTATATTTAAATACACAACAGCACCAGTCACCCATAAAACATTTCCTACAGACTAGTAAGACTTCACTTCCATCACACTGTTGCATAGCATCATGAGTCCACAAGTGTATTTCAGCCCTGCATGTTTCGTACATGTTCTGAGGTTAGTGCTGACAAAAAGTAGCAGCTTCATCCATTTGTTCTCTGCATGAGAAGAACAGATTGTCGTGTAACATTCTCCACCCTACTTGTTGCTTTTGTCAGCAGCAGCATGAGTTTGCTCAGTTCTTTAGTGTAGGAAGTGGCTGAGGTCCTCACGAATCTCCGCCTCGTCCCAGGGTCCGTGGATGTTGTCTTTGTGCCTCTGCAACCAGACAAGCAGCAAGGGACAGAGCAATGTGACACTCACTAAAGCTAGGGATAAAAGCACGGCTCCGCCCAGCGACTGGGACGCCAGACCTCCGACTCCTCCCATACACACTCCCACACACACCCCAGTAAACTGGAGAGGGGTGTTCTCCCTCAGCCTCTGCAGCAGACAGGGCCATAGGGCAAACACCAGCAGTGCACAGCTGAGCATTGCAAAGGTGTGCAGAGCACCAGGTAATCTGGAGGCCAAGCACACGGAGGCAAACAACGCTGCATTTAAGGAGAGGCTCCCAGGAGGTGAGGGCTCGCCATACGGGAATGAGACCAAGTGAGCCAGCAGCATGACAGCAGACATGGCATACACGGTGTCAGTGCTCACAGATTCTGTCAATGTTTTAAGGACCGGTGAGAAGCCAAAGGTGAAAGAAAGGAAAAGAGCAGCACTCTGTAAATCAGCTAGATGTGTGCGGGTCTCGCTGCAGGAATCAATTTGAGATGTAAAGGCCTGGTGGAGTCCATAACCCAGCAAGCCACAGACAAGGCTGGTCCACAGCAACGTCTCAGGGGCCAGAAGACCCTGTGAGAAAGTAGAGATGTGCATGAAATACAAGTTTTCTGTGTTGCATTAATCAGGTGCTCTGTAGTCATACCTGCTCCATGTAGAGCCAGAAGGTGATAAAAATGGCCACACAAGACAGCTGTTGTCCTACAAGAACTGCTTCTTTCACTACAGCCCAGTAGCGGTACTGCCGGATGCCCTCGTTCCTCCGCAGCTCCTCCAGGAACCTTTGGTCCACGTAGTTATCAGGGAAGGGCTGGCGTTCCCACAGCACCTTCCGCCAGGGCACAGACTGACTCGGGGCTCCATCAGCCCCCATCACCCTGTCCATAAACACACACACACACACACACACACACACACACACACACACAGAGAGAGACTCAGGTGGGTGAGAAGCATGTTTATCACCCTTAACAATATGTGCAAAACTCAGATTTAGGAACATACAAATCCCATTTATATAAAATGTGTCGTTTTATCCAGCAGTAAACCAGATCCATAAACATGACTCTGTAATTGGGTTTACTCTGTGTACATGTTAGTATTTCATTAATATATTATACTGGGATTATAAATAGTAAATTAACACAAATAAAACTATAAAACAAAGGTCTAATAAAGAGAATCTACTCTGTAACGTGTTATATATATATATATATATATATATATATATATATATATATATAAAAAAAAAAAGAGAAATATATATATATATATATATATATATATATATATATATATATATATATATATATATATAGTAAACAAATGAGCAATAACTATCAACAATTTTGACTGTAATATAATAAAATGCGTTTATTGATAATGGAAGAGATAGACTAAACATAGAAACAAACGTTAGATCGTGTTTTAGTGATTCATTTTTGTTAAATGTCATGTGAATGAACAGTCCGACTCCGATCGGCTAACGACACACACCAGTTCCTCAGGTTTGACGCTAATATCAAACAGCCATTCTCAGTTAAACATACAAATATAAACTCCAAAATCACAAACGCTTCTTCTATAACATGTACGAATGTTTTTAAACTGCTATACTCTTACCGAAACTGAAATCTTGCTTGGTGGTGACGCTAAAATCTCATCGCCTCATTGTCCCGGAAGTGAAGCACCATTGTTGGTGCCCACAGCGCCCTCTGGTGTTGAGGATTCTGCATTGCATGATGTCGCCCATGTGCCAACCAAATCATCTTTTGGTTTCAAAACAGATCAGGTCCTATCTCAAAGTTCAAGTTATGCTTTTAAAACGTTTTATGAGTTTTCTAATGGGCATCTGCATACATATATGTCTAATTATCTGAGTAACTATGTTATATTCCTTCTGGTTCCACCGCAACAAACATCATGGTAAAAAAACATGATCAGACAATAGTCAAACTCATGCTCCGCGACAGAGAAAGACTTCTTGGATTTTAAAAACACTTCAAATTAATCTAAATGTTTTATTAGAAATCCCTCTTTTACATGAAATTCAGAATGTCAGCATACAGTACTGAAACACTGCGACCGTAATACAAGAGGAATGAGGAAGACATAGAAACAGATCAGTTTCTGATTTGACAAATGGTCTTAGTGCAGACATAAAAAATAAGTGATGTATGACAGTTAATTCATAAATATTTGGTTTAATTCTCTTCCAACGTAAGTTCTGTACAGTTAATAATAAAGGTGTGATCTTTATCTCTTATCACAAGTCAGAGGATGGCAACAAGTAGCTCCTAGATAAAGATGGGTCTGGCTCCAGCTGTCAAGTCAAAAAGAATAAAATAAAACCATATTCACAAGCAGCAGCAGCATCCACACTCCCAACAGGTGAATTATTAAAACAATGATAAGTGCTCCTTCTTCAAGACGCGTCATTTCTGATTCAATTATTGTATAATCTAAAATGTCAGTGCACAAAATTTAAGATCAATGAGAAACCTTTTGCTCTCTGGCATGTGAGGCAGAGCAATAATCAGATGTTATTCTGTAGCGTTGGTTTAAAAAAGTGTGGACAAATGCTGTTAGTCTAGGCGTTTTAAAAGAGACCTCTAAGCTAACGTAGGTAAGGCTGGAACATGTTAAACCGACCAGCTGTAGAGGCAATGACCTTCCAGGTGTCAGTCAGAAATAGACTTCTGTCACCAGAGAGACAGACAGACAGGCTCAACATCTTCACATCGTAGATGGGCTGTAAGGAGACACCCAGCAGCAAAAGCAGCAGCAGCAGCCATGGGCCTTCACAGTGGAGGGTCGTGGTGCTGGAGGCCACTCAGGCCACTTTTCTCCTGTTCCATAAAGCCAGCACAGCCCCACACACACACTCCTGATTATTACTAATTCTAACAACACACACATTTTAAAGGCCTCAAAGAATGACAAAAAGATAACAGCTAACAACACAACAGTACATTTTTAGCACAAGTAGCATAAAAGGAACACATAATACCAGTTTGGCTGCACCTTCTCCTGTTTGGCAGAAACAAATTATCCTGATAGCAAACATTTTCTTTATCTTCTTCAGCTTACCTCAGAGAAAAACTTGTCCAAAGAACAAAAAGAACATTTTGTATTTCGTAACATCAAGCTGTGTTTGAAAAATATTTGCACCATCGACAGGTTTGATATTTCTACAGCAGTCAGAAAGGCTCATACAATACACAACTTTAAAGAGATTATTTGTAGTTAAATAAAAAAAACTGTGGATGTAGAGCAGAAAGACTGATCAGTTCTTGTTTCAAACTCTGGAGGACTGAAAACTGAAGCAGCAGCCGTGGGGATTGTGGTTGAATGTCTCTGTTAATGCATAGATTTGTTGGAAACCTCTTGAACCCAGAAAGGCAAAAAAGAAAACTGCTAAAGTATCTGTATTAAAGTGTGTTAGCTTCCTGTTCATTGTCCTTTTGTTTTCAGCGGTATTATGTGCGAATTTTTCTTTTATCCTCAAACAACGAGCGGACCAGGTAGACCTGAACCGCTGAGACGATCACCATCACAAAGAGATTGACCACAGACCACAGGTTCACCCTGTCAAAGTTACTCTCCTGGAGGTTTCTGTCGCGAGCCTCGAACGCTCGCAGCACGGTCTGGATCTGCACGCTTTTGCCCAGGCGAGACTTCACATTGTTGATGGTGTCCTGGAGGAGAGAAGACAACGGTGTCAAAGTAATGGATCTGAGATGAGAGCTTCCTCGTGATCTGTATGGAAAAAAGCTAAATCACTAGCTAGTTTGTAAACAAGCAGCTCAATCCGGTGTGTTCCTTCCTCCATGAGAAAACAGCTTCCTCTACATCGGGAAAACACACTTCCTGCCTCTGACCGTGTCATGCTGTGTGACTTCTGACACAGATTTAAACTACATTTAGAAAGAAGGGTGGTGCTAGCTACTGTGCCGAAAGGGAAACAATTGGCTGTCGTCAGCAGATGGATGAAAGTTCATGACATGGTCTATTTTTGTGCAACTGTGACTCAAGGCGGTGGATTAGATGCTAGTTTGTGTGTCATCCTGCAAGAACTGGGGACACGGTGACAAAATCCCTCATTGACAAGAAAACACGGAGAAAACCGAAAACACGGGATGAAAACAAAAAACATATTCTCCTGTTCTCAATCAGGTTTTGCTGTTAGGATTAAATGGTTTCCAACCATACAAATATCTTGGAATAAGAAACTAACTACACCCTCACCATGATGTCTTCCAGCTTCATGTCCAGCATATCCGTCCCGTGGATGTACTCCTTCCAGTCGTCTGGGCCTTCCGCTGTGTCCATGTTGTCCAGTATCAATTCAAAGAAGATGAGCTTCTCAGAGATGGTGCTGAACGTGTTGTCAAAGCAGAACATGTAGTCTCCCGTCTCCAACGTTTCTACACTGGACAACAGAACAAACAATGAAAGCTTGAAAACACAACACAAAGGCCTCGATGTCTCCTCACTTACGTGTGGACGCCATCTGACTTGCGGTAGTCATTGAACAGCAAATGGCCAGAGGGAGAGGAAATGAAGAAATCTACATCCAGACCTGCGCCATCTAACACCTGTGGATGGTAGATGTACACAAGTCCATCATAAAAGCTTTGAGACTGAAGTAATCAGTTCATTTAAATGTCATCCCAGAGATGACTTATCATATTAACACCTTATATAAATAAATAAATAATTTTACACCTACATACATATCTAATTTTAGAGCCATAATGTCCGGAGAGTTTGATTTCCCTTTCAAGGTCTTTCTCGTCTCTCTCTATTAAACATAAGAATTCTGCAAACTCAGTCTTTTACTGTAGAGACAAGATTTACATATTAAAAACAAACAACTTTAAATATCCCTCGTGTTTTCACACACCAATGTTAGAGATCCGTTCTGTGCAATTATCTGCTGAGTAGCAAGTCAAACAGGTTTCCAAAAATCAAGGTGTGATTATGGCTGCACGACTAACTGGTTCTACAATATACGCGTGTATGTTCGTTAACACAGCACAATGCTGAGTGGAGTCATCTGGGATGAATGAATGAATGAATACGAAATTAAATGTCTTACCAAGCAGAACACAAGAATAATGATAACTTTTAATTTCTCTCTGGGATCAATAACGTTTTTTTGGAATTAGAATAATATTAAAATTGGATCATGTTGGATCACAAAAAAAGGAAACAGATTAAAAGTTTTGCTTTGCTGCTCTAAGACAATAGTTTAAACACGAGATCAGAACAATCCATATGACCTGGTATTCAATCTCCAGAGAGGCATCTTCCTTCATGGTCTGGTAAAAACACTCTTTTCGACCTGGAGGCAGGGTGAACGTAAAGTCGCTGTCCGCAGCCTGGGAAAAGGCAGCCAGAACAGCAAACCTGTCCAAGATTAGCGACATAAACACGGACAGGACACACAAAAATATACGGGCTGGTTCCATGGTCAAAACAGCGAATCTGAAGGTCCGAAACAGCCAAAGGTCCGTTTAGTGAGGCGATAGGCGACTGTGTTGAGGTGTTTCTAGGTTCGCTTAAAAGTTGACTTCAGTTATTACGTTCTTACCTCTTACCGAGGACTGCTGACAGTTCAGGACCCCGCCTGATTAAAAAAAGAAAAACAACAACAAGACTTTTTACTTGTGCATTCATCAATTTCCTATTGAACTACAACTTTTTTTAAAACTTTTTATAAACATAATCAAAACTAATTAGATCCGTGAATAAAACGAGTGGTGACAGGCAATTTTTAAAGCACCATCTTGAAATGCAGTATGGGATATGTAGTTTCTCATTGAAGCGGGTGCCAGGAGGAAAAATTTAGTTCTTTTACTGCGCTAAAATATTACCTAAATTGAAAAAAGTTAAAACAAAGCCCCTGATGCCAAGAGACTACTAAAATTAAACAGATGTTGAATTATTAAGTTTTTTATTTATATTTTACAGTTTTAACAGCTGGTTTTTGTTGTGAGAATGTTAAATGGTTTTATTTATAAAATAGTTATCCAAACCGTGTATTAGTTAATTTGTTAATATTTGTATTAATGTTATTTCAGTTAAAAGCGGCAGATAGTTTTCCTCTTTCTGTCCCCTTTTAATTTTGGTTTTAGTAATTTAGTTTTGTATTTTTTAATTTTAATGTGCATAAATGAAATAAAGTTAGAATATATATATATATATATAGTCTGTTTTAACATAGATATCAATATATAATATAGCTATAGTTTTTAACACCCAAACGGTGATTCAAGTCCATGAAAGACAGGTAGAGATGACTGACAACGTGTAAGTGTGTTTTAGTGAATAAAAAAGAGAAAAAAGTTAAAAAATAAAAAAAAGTTATGTATTTCCTGAATCTGCTGCTTGCGTTTTTATTGTTGGTAGTAGCAGTGATAGCAGCATACTAATTTATGCAGCTTTTGTAAGACCCTATATCTTTATATAATCTATCTACCTACCTATCTCCCTAAATTCTTAAATCAATCAATCAATCAATCATCTATCTATCTATCTATCTATCTATCTATCTATCTATCTATCTATCTATCTATCTATCTATCTATCTATCTATCTATCTATCTATCTATCTATCTATCTATCTATCTATCTATCTATCTATCTATCTATCTATCTATCTATCTATCTATCTATCTATCATCTATCATCATCAGACTTTTTTATGAGCCCTAAAATAATTTATTATTTCTTTTACATATTCACACCTAATAAAATAAACTTTATGTCCGGGATTGACAGATGCTTGTGCAACAACTAAATATCAAGTGTTTTATTGATTTGCTTGTCAAAAAATGTGACGCGTCCAGCTGAACGTTCACCAACTCATCCTCCACGAGGGGGGAGGGTTTTGTTTCAAATACGACGTAACGACGTGTCATGTGATTGGCCAGTCAGTTCTGATAACTGATTCTATTGGCTGACGGTAGAGCGGGGGCTGAACTTACAGGAACCCAGCAACTCGTCAACAGCAGTGGCTACCGAAGCGAAAAAGGAGGCGGACAGTTGCTCCGCACAATGAAATATAGCCCTCCTCAAGTGTAGGTTTTACCTTTAGAGGACTGTCATTTTCTTATTTTTAATTAAAGCAGACAGTAAGCCTACAGAAAGCTTGTAGCCGGTGTATAGTTTAACCGCAACAGATCTGAGAAAAGCCAAAAAGCGAGGATGTTGGTCCCCGCGGGAAGATAATGAAGAGGCTGCGCGTTTTGTTGGTGTGCCTCATTGTAGCTCTCCTGTGCTGGTAAGCTTGGCCTGACATTTAAATTCACACACGTTTGACTCATTACACATTTAAGAATATGTAAACAACATTTCATGTCAATTGTACCTCGACGTGTCGCTTTACTTGAGGTGTTTAGCGGCATTCTGTACGTTAGCCCTCATATTTTAGTGACACACATCAGGATGAAGCTAGCTTAGATATCTGCTTGTCTTAGCATTGCTGTGTTCAGAAGTCAGAATAGCTTCAGAGTGTGGTTTTAAGTAAATGTTATCATAAGTGACCGATGTTTACTGTTGAAATCCCATTTACTGGACTGGAGATGAAGCCAGCTGTTGATAGCAGTTCAGCTAGCTAATGTAAGTTGGTTAGTGATGATGGCATATGTTACTAGACTGGTGGATCACGCTTTTAGAATAAACAATATTGTCAAATCAGTTCTTTCTTTTACAACTGAAGCTCAAAGCTTCAAGCGACTATTTTTCCAGGATGATCAATTTTTTTCTATCATTACATCATCATTACGAAATGTAAACTGTCATTTTTATTCTGATCCACTCATCTTAACCCCCAAAAAGATTATTTTATGACATATATTAGGAAAAAAAACTGTATTTACTTTGCTCTCTCTAAAATAATTTATTTTAATGAGATTTAGCCTTTATAATTGTCAAATAATGAAAATATAAAAATTTGGAACTAAAATAAAATATTGTATGCTTGAAATGAATATTAAACAATTTTAAAGCAACAAATTGATTAAAATAGAATACAAATGCAAAGCATTAAATACTTTTATAGTATCAAACCGTACATATTTTATGGAATGACATTGATTTATATAAAGGACTTGGATTCCTTGCTATTGTTGTTCTCCTAAACACGTGCAGAGATCTTGCCGTCAACGCAACTCATGAATTTGCTTAATCTCTGGGGCACGCACCAGGTAACAATGCACACGGTGTGTGAAATTGGATTAACAGTACTGCTAACATGCCAACTTTTATCCAAGGTTACTCAGGAGCCAATCCCCCTCATCCTGGATGGTTGTTATAACCACACATATACAGGATCACTGTATCACTCAGTGATACTCAGGATCAGTTAAAAATACATTGTTTGGTGGATGATTAGTTGTGGAAATAAAATAGTTTCTAAATTGTCAACAGTGTTAATAAATAATCTTCAACTAAGAAGGAAAAGCACATCTGTTATGTCAGATACCAGGAAACATACCCATCTGTGTGCTGTTTCCAGTACAGAGCCATTGTTGGTTTATATTTGTAATGATCACATCCTCATACTTCAGTTCTGTGACCATTAAAACCTTCATGGTTGCTTCTTGTTTCATTTCCTCCTGTCTTTGGGCAGAATGTTTGTGCTCATCTTTTATTGATTATGTAAGGGATTAGTGTTTTGTTGTGCCATCATTAATAAGTAAATCCTGAGCACAGTGAAATGCAGGAATAGCACATGTGCTTTGAGAAACATACAGTTTTGATTCCACGTTTGCTCAGATTAAAAGTAAGTTGTGGCTTCAATATTGCAGAATAAAACCAAAGTTTTCATCCAATTGTGACATTTATTTTGCATTTTGGCACCTTTTAAAGTCTGATGTTTTGCCCGTCTAAAACATTGATGCCCCTTTTCACTTTCCTACCTAACTAATGAATGACCATGCTCTGACATGCACAGGCTTCATTACTAATGCAAACCCTTTTTAGCGTGCTGCTGTCAGCTTCTCGCTCCCTAGTGCCAGCTCTCGCACGTCCCAGTGGGAGCAGAGAAAAGCGGGGGGAAAGCAGTCCTCTCAGTACTCCGTTTCTAAGGCAGCAGTGATTTTGGGCTTTAAAAAGAGGCTGTGTGGTAGAGTGCTGGTGGTAAATGACTATTTGGGGATCGTCATGACTCACCTGGTGTTTTGCATCAAACAGCCAGAGCTAATGTGGATATTTCTGGTTTGGATGTTTTATTTATTAGATAAAATCATGCTTGTTGTAGTTCACTTTTAAGCTGCTGTAGTTTCATCTGTGGATGTGTGTTGCAGAGCGTGTTCTGCATGTGTCACGCTTCTCCTACACACTCACGTTGTCAGCAGAAGGGATCTTACTGGGTTTAAGGTATGCCAGCCAAGGCTGTTGACATCAGCATTGCTGGAGATTCAAGTGCATGAGTTATTGAGACTATCTGAGTGAATGTGCACATTTCCGTCCAGGGTGATCATTAGTAATAATAGCTTCTTGCTACAAACATAGTTTCTGCATCAAGATTTGTTGCAGCTTTTCAAGTTGTTTGTGTTTCTGAGTTCTTTTTGAAATAGTTTGTTCCTATTTGCTAATTTTGTCCCTCGATTACAAATCATTTGTAGATTATTTTAACTATCTAACAAGATTAACACTCAAGAGATAACCAAGTGAGCAGTTGGGGAGTTTAAGTTTTATTCAAATTAACTACAGGCGCTTGAACAGACATGGATATAGAGCAGGGGTAGGGAACCCTGGTCCTGGAGAGCTGCAATCCAGCACATTTTAGAGGTTTCCCTGTTTCAACACACCTGATTTTAATCAGCAGGTGATTAACAGGCTTCTGCAGCGCCTAATGAGCTGCTGAACAGGTGAATCAACTGTGTTGAAGCAGGGAAACCTCTAAAACGTGCTGGATAGCGGCTCTCCAGGACCAGGGTTCCCTACCCCTGATATAGAGCATCCAGAAATTTAACAAAGCTGCCCATAGAGAGCTGGGGAATTTTTTATGTCTTGAATTTGAATTATTTTTATCAGAGAATTGTTTCATGCTTCATAGCCTGTTATGTCCGCATCATAAAGAAGCAACAGAAATCTTTCTTCTCTGGAGTTTGTAATCATTTAGGACAATAATAAGGTGGTAGTATGGTAATAATAATAGTTAACTTTCTATTCAAATATCCTCATAGATTTGATTTGTTTTTAGTTTGCTACTGTTAGCACGAGAGCATGTTCCAGGAAAATACAGGGGCTAAAATGTGCTCTAAATATTTGACCATAGTGTCAAAAAGTTTCACCTTTCCTAAAATTGATCCAGTGAGCAAACTCGTTTACCTCGTCAAACCTGTTTTCTCTCTGAGATCATTTATTTGAAGAAGGAAACGCTGTCTTTTCACCCACAGCCTCTCAGCGTCAGGTCCCAGTTTGCGGCACAAAAAAAGAAAAATACCCAGAAACCTGATCATAAGGATTCTGTTGAAACTCATTAAATATAACACCACACCACTAAGAAAGCAGTGTTGTTGTGTAATCAGGTCTATTTTTTCCACTGATCTTGTCGGGTGTTTTATGTAATGAGGGTGTTTTATAAAGAAGTAAGAGCAGGATGTTTTGAGGAGGGCTTATTGTTTATAACAATGTTTTCTGTCCTCGTAAAGGTTGCTTTAGAGCCACAGTTACATAAGATCATTTGAGAGGATGTCCTTGTGTGTCAGTTTTTACTAGCAAACCAAACCAGTTGTATGTTAGCAAAAGCCTGACATGGGGGAGGGCTGCTTTGTTTCTTCAGTTTTTCCTGAAGCCTGTCACCTCCCAGCAATGGATTCCATCCAGCCAGCTTGTTATAACTTCACAGTAATGTCATGAGGCTGTTGTTATTTACAGCATGTTCTAATGTTTCCCCTCCTCTTAACACTTTTTATTGTTTATTTTCTCTTCTGTTTGAATACCAGCGCTTATTTAAAGATGAAGCAAATGTTTTTTTTTCTCACATCTTTCCTAATTAGCAGCACTTGGTCTTAAACGCTCTTTTAATTCACAGATTTATTCTCATCTCTTAAGTGTTTGATGTGCAAGTTATTTTTGCATATTGAGGCATTTCTGTGCTTCTGTGCTTTTAATTGAATAGTCTCTTTTATGTTTCTCTTGCTTATTCTCATTGAAACATTTGTTATTTGGATTTAATTAGGGCTGGGACGATAATCAATAAGTCAATATATCGTACATAGATGGAAATGAACTCAATAATTTTTCCAGCCTCAATATATCGCCATGTGCCTGTGTGTATATGTTTTCCTTGTCTCTGGCCTCCAAACACGCTGGATGACAAGAGCGTTCAAGTGCAGTTAGGTTGTTGACACTGGATAGGCCATTGTATTTATTGTTTTGGAGAGACAGGGTCATTTTAAAGGATGTACTTGCATTATTATGATATATTAACATTACATAAGTGGTTATTTTGGTCTCGATAATGTCGACAATAATATCGTTTATCGTCAATAATTTGTTGGACAATATATCGTCCAGCAAAATTTGTTATCGTCCCAGGCCTAGATTTAATAAATAGCAGACATTTTTTACTTTATCTCATTATGAAAACTTATCGAATATTTAGAGTTTACAAAACTCTGCTGCTTTATATTCGTTGTTACAACTTATGAAGAAAGGAATTGGATGAAACAAAGCAAAAGTCGCCACCTTTATCTCTTAAAGCAAATATGACATTTGTCCTTGGAAAAACAGCTGAGTCATTCTTTCAAGTGCTCAGTCCAGATGCAGCTTTTGTTATTCTTGCCTGCGTTTAATCAAAGACCGTGTTTGTTCTTGTGTGGTGCACTTGGTAATCAATTAGGAAAAACATTTGGTAAAATGTGCTGGGTTTCTTTCAGTGATGACTTTTTCTGATTGTCACATATAATAATGACCCTTAACCCTTATACCCCTTAGTGCATTTTTTTGTGCTCAAAGAACAAAAACGTTAGAAAATTAAAGGGATAAGGGTTAAAAATGCCATTATGGAAACTAAAGGATAATAGAGTATGCAATCATTAGCAATGGAATTTAATGATTGTAGTACTTTATTAATATATTTAGTTTGTGTATCTGGTTAAAAGGTGTAAGATGAAAATGCTGAACCTCTGCAAAATCATCTGCAAGTGCAGGTGAATTAGTATTTTAAGATTTAAAGCAGACGGTAAAAGAAAACAAGTTCATCCTAGACTTATTACAACAATTTTGAATTTCTTTTTTAGATCCTTTTATGAAAGACCATTTTAAAATGAAAGCCTTCAGTTTTTTCCAACGTTTGTGTCAGAGTGGAGGTGGGTTCTGTCGGGGGGCCCGTGTTTGCTGTAGTTTTATGAGAGGAGACGGAGCTGGGCTGGACATATTGTTCCTGTCCACTGGCCTCGAAAACTGGTGACCAGAAAGAGTTTTCCTGTCTGCTGGTTTTCTTCTGTTGCTATTAATTCTGATTAGACCCATAATGTCTTTAAAAATAAATCTTTTGCAGATCTTCTTTAAAAGTGACCTATAATCATTGTTTCTGCTCCTTGTTTTTGGGTGAATGAGGAGTCCAGTGTTGAGGATTAAATGTAGGTTATAACCTGAGGCTGTCGCTGCTTTGAAAGAAAACGCTACTGTTTGTGGGTCAGTGAGTCATTTCTAAGGGTGGAGATTGTAACGATTTAAAACCTGCCTTGTAAGGCTAACGCAACACCACTGCATGTGTTTACCTGTTTGAGAGGAAGCTGCAGCTCAGCGAAGAAGTTTAATTCACACAGTTGAAGGTCAAGTAGTCATCCCTCTTCTGTTTTTAAATTTGGACGATAAACTCTTTTGCTTTTGGAGAAACCTCTACTGTATTTTCTCCACTCTGAAGCCACTCTCGTCTCCCCTCCCCCTCGACCGCTCTGCTGTTTATGTTTTTAGTGGTGAACTCTCTGGTATGTAAATTTTGTCTGTAGGTCCATTTTTCCCATTAATCATTGTTCATGAGGTCTTCTATTGATGTTAAGGGTTAGGGTTAGCCCTCTCAATTACTGCTGACACATGGTGGGACTTTAGGAACACTGTGTACTTAAAAACATGTTCATCTGAAGTTTGGTCAGAAAAACATTCATCAAATACGTGTATTTCCTTTAAACTAGGGATGCACCGATACCACTTTTTTGGAAAACGAGTACTAGTACTTGCATTTCAGTACTCACCGATACTGAGTACTTAATAAAAACATGATTTTAATTTACACATAACAGCTTTAGTTGTATACTTTAACAAAAAAACAAGGCACTCGTTTGGAATTAAGAACATTTATTTAAAAATGAAAACTTCTCCCTGCTCTGAGCTGCAGCTGGGGCCTTGGGGGCGGGCACTTGGCACCTGTGATTAACCCCTTACACGCCGCTCAAACAGACATTTCTCAGACCGTGGTATCGGTCCCCGGTATCGAAGGACTTTTAACGAGTATGAGTACTTTAGAAAATGTGGTATCGAGGCCGATACCCGATACCGATACCGGTATCGGTGCATCCCTACTTTAAACTGATTACTAAAAGCTCAAATCACTGATTACAACACATGAGACTGACAAAGGATACATGATGCTGTTTATTATGGGCTAAATCAGAAGATGACTTATAAGTGACTTGATCAAGTCAGTTTTCAGGTTGCATTTCTGTAAGGCATTTGATGTGTATTGGATGGTGTTTGGCTAATAAATATGGTCAACCACGTTTGTACACTGTGTATAGGGCTGGACAGTAATTCAGTAATGATATATACCTATCGATAGACGTGATGGGATAGAAAAAAATGGGTGGATAAAAAGTTTCCTTTCTTTTTTTGTTATATCGGGTAGTTTAATACTAGAGTCATTACTTACTCCCCACCAATCAAAAACACAGACCCCGGCACGCTCCGTCACCAAGCCCTCCCCTCTCAAATCTAAATTGAGAGCAGGTGACTTAAACAAGGTGTTCACCAGCATGGCAAGTCCAATAATATCATAGTAACACTTGAAAGCGCAACTTTTCTTTTGAATTTTTCTGATGGTTAGAGGTCGACCGATATTGGTTTTTCTATTACCGATGCTGATAGGTGGCAGACATGGTCAGCCGATGGCCGATAAGTATGGCCAATTTTTATGGGCTGATTTTCATAGCTGATATCTAGACGTTTTCCACCTTATTTTCATGCTAAAAAGTCACTAACAAAATTTCTGAAGCTGAATCAGTTTTTGAACTCTGAATTGAACTATTAAATCTTAACTTTGTGCACTTCTCAGTGTTAAAGTCAGACACCTAAATAAAGTTAATTTAGAGTATTTATTATGCAGATGTTATTAGTAAACGTAAAAATACATTTAAATTAAATTCTGCAACAGCACCGGGCTGCCCAAAGATGTGCCTGACTTTAAATCGGGTTTACTAAAGACAAATATCGGCATTGTTATAGAAGAAGAAGAAAGGATTTTTTTTAATACAGCGCCTCTCTAGTGAAAACCACAAGGTGCTTCACAAGCACATTAAAAATATAATAAAAAATAGCAAAAATAAAAACAATAGCTTTTAATGTTTTAGTGGTATGATGTCATTTATTGTTACGTTAGTAAGTATCACTGTATGTTGTGAATAATGTGCTGAAAGAAAATTGTGAATTGAACTGAATTTGCAATTTCTGCTAGAAAAATTATTGCAATTCGACTTTTCCTAAAGTCATTCACTCCTGAATTGAATTTAATTCAGTTTTTGAGTGTTTTTTATTGAAAGTAGTTCATTTAGGAATATCATAAAATGTCCAAGGCTGCTCTTAAGATCTATTTTATACATTTTTTATAGTTTTAAATAATTATTGATATAAATCAGTATAACTTTTTTTATCGATATGCCTTTTTTTCTTTATCATCCATCCCTAACCGTGAACTAAGTAGAGTGTGTGGTGTGTTTTTGGTCTGATGTATACACACACCGATGTAGAATGCACATATATTGTTTTATCAACACTCACACTGACCAAACCAGACCGGCAAAGTGGCTTTTCCCATCAAATTGAATTATATCACATGACTGCGTCCTTCAGTCCCATTGTCCTGCTCCGATGTGACTGATGTCACTTTCCTGAGCCTCTTTGATCCCCGTCTGACTGGATCAGTGAAAGCTTCCCAGTATTAAACTGTGTCTGTGGGACTTTTGTCCTGTTTGTTAGCAGCACACAAACCTCTGGTTAATATAGTTGCTTTCAACAGATTGAATTTTATATTTACCAGGAAAAATCTGTGTGAATTCTTCGTTAACCCAGAGAATTTGATGTTAAACTTCAAACCCAGAACTTGAAACACTATCTGAATTGATTTAGAACAAATCCACCTTTATTTTCTCCCTTTTTACAGCAAATGTTCATATAACACACAAGCAGGGAAGAATGTCCATAAAGGAGGATGTTTAGAGTAAAATGATACAAAATTACAGAAAATAAATGCAAATGTACAAAATACAGTAGATCTGACAATTGTAGATGGATGTGCAAACTGTTTAGAAAAGAAAACATATTCAATTTATAAATAGTATCTCTGTGTGAATGATGCTTTTGTGTGTAAAAATAAATATAATTTTTAGTCAAATCTGTGTTTTAAAATAAAACATGATTGTATTATTTTGATTGTAAAATGCTCACAAACACAGCCTTAACATTTATTTTAACAGCTTGAGAATCTGTCCTCTCCTGCTTTGTAATTGATTATAAATGGGTTTTTTTTTTTGTCAGAGGACTGCAGGGTTATTAACTCAACAGGATCCTCAGTCCTCCTTCATCCTGGTTACTTGACCTGCTTGGTTTTTCCAGAATAGCTGCCAAATAGAGGCGTGTCTGTCCCAGTCCCCCCAGAGAAAGGCTCCCTGTGTACATTTAGAAGGATTTGTGTGCGTCAGTGTTGGCGTGCTTAAAGACGGATACTTGCAGATCAGACAGGCAAACAAGCTTCACCAGTGGCCTAAACTGGTGTTTGTTCAACGGCATGCAAATGTTTAGTTTAATAAATGTAATCAAGTGGAATCAAGTGGTGGCTTTTTTGCCAGGTAATGCTAGTTCATGTGTCAGGACATCTCTCCAAGTCACTGATCAAGTCCTTTGGTTTGCTTGCTTTAACTAAAAGGAATTATTCCTATTTTCAACTTTTGTTTTTTAAACATCAACCAAAACATGCATATTTTCGTGTTTTCATTTGCATTTTAAGCAAATGCTTCCCGTATAGATTTTCTGTTTAGACATGGACATGATTTGCACAATCTATCTTTAGCTAACTGTGCGTGTCCAGCCGTCCTGAAAGTAGAACTCGGTAAAAACCCATTTTAGTTGCATTTCCTTGTTTTGAAAAGAAGCAGAAAGCAGCAACATTTAGCTGATGAAGCCACAGAGAATGTATCCTAAACATGGAGAAAATGTCAGAGTTTATCTTTACATTTTCTAACTGTTTGATGTGTGTGTTTGTTCTAGTGGTGATGTGTGTGAGGGAAGAGAGTAAATGTTAGATTATGAAAGAGTTTTTAGTCTGGCAGAGTTGCTTTCTGGTTTGTGGTCATCTCCATAGCTGTGGTCGTGTAGTCAGGAGAGGTATTTGTCCGTTCAGCCTCCGTGTCCTGGCTGCCATGAGGATGCACCAGTGGGGAGGATTATGGGGGATCAGCGGGCTTTAGGGCAAACTGCTGCTCTACATTATTTCATGCCTCAATGTGAAGGAATAGTTATACGCACATGCAAACTTGCACACTCATGCAGCAGTCCTCTTCTAGCAGGGCCCACCACCGCCTCTCGCACGGCTCCAGACAGTGATGGTGTGTTTTCGTCATCTGGGCAGATGCGTTGGCCTACTTTGTCTGGCGAGCTCTGGCACATCTCCCTGCCCTACAATCCCTCTCTGCTCACAAGAAACCCAAATTGCCTCTTGAGGTTGTTTTTCCTCTTGTAGTCCTCCCTTTTAGCTGTTTTCTTTTGGTCGTAGCAGAAAAGAATAGCTAGTCTCTGTTGAATATCGATTCGGTTTGAAGGATTTGTTTTTACAGGAAAAATAAATGCCCACGAGGAAAAGAAAACTATTGCTTTTAGGCGTTTTTTTCTCTCTCAAAGCTAAAACACGCTCACACAAGCTGACAGTCCAGTTTAAAAAGTAAACTTGGAGAAACCCAATAAATGATAAAGCTGTTATCTTGTCTGTTTTTCACAGCTCACTTCAGTGCTAAGTGCCTCATGCCTTGTAACAAAAATCATCTGTGAAAAAAATCACAAGACTCTCGTCTAACTCAGAACAAAAGATAACGTAATAAGTTAGCATTTAGTAACCCTTTCAGCGTTTTCTAGCAGCAGTTGACGTGATTTTGTGTTTAAACATTTATGCAACAGAAAGAAACAGCTTGGCCTCAGATTCAGGTCAGGAAAAGTAAGGACAGCAGCTTATCTGCTCCAGTTCAGGTTATTTACAGAGTTGCAGTGTAATGCTTTGACAAAGATGACTTTGTATGAGTGGGCAGAATTACCACACTAGCTCCCAGAGATTCTTGTTGTTTCTGTGTGTTTTTCTCTTTTGTGCCAAGTTACCCAATAGAGTCGAGTTTTTAGAGGGAGCCCCGATTCCTCATCGTCACCCTGCCAACAGGAAATATCAGGGACTTTGGCTGCTCAGAACCAGTTCAGACAGTAACAGGACTTACTATGTACATTAACCCTGAGAATGTTGAGCAGTAAATATCTGAGCCTTTTGTAGGCTTCAAAGAAAGAGGAGCACAAAGACTTGAAAAATCCCCTGAAGCTCCTGAAGTGAGACCGGAACTGGGGATAGAGACAGAATAAGGAAGTATTAGCAGACTGCTGAGTCATGGTGTTCTGTCAGGCTGGTGTTTAATCAGCTTGCTGCTAGCATAAATGGAGTGGTCTGTTTTTTTCTCCCCACTTGTGGGTCGTCCTCATGCCTTACATTAAGAGGCTGCATTTAAGCTAATGGCTAGATCGCAGTTCCCTGAATACGCCCCCGAAGCTGAGCCACTCAGATTGGCTTCTGCTTTTTATTTTTTTCTCCTTTGCTGGCTTTCCTTCTTTTCACCTTCTCGAGGGAATGTCAGGTTTTGAGGAATTTCAGTTTTATTCAAGAAAATGACTCTGAAGAGAGTAAAAGAACACCCTGTTAGTCAAAAGCCTGTTTGTTGGGCAGGTGTTTACATGTTTCTCTGTCAGCGTTTTTATGGTTTCAATCCCCAAGGGGTTTTTACTCTTCATTTGCGTATTTAGAGTGGTACTTCTTGAGCAAGTAAGTTTCAGCTGAACGTTGGTTCAGTGACTCACGTTATTGAAGTCGTCATATTTGCATTCGTCATCCCGGAAGTTCATAGGAATAGTTTAGTTTAGGACGTGTTCACCTAAACCTGTGCTCTGATATCTGATCTGTTAGTCATCTACATGTTTACACAAGCTTACTTATCTGAGAGACTGAAGGCCTATCAAAAAGCAAGCAAAGGAAATTTAAATTGTTTATTAACGTCAACTAATTTTTTTGTTTTAAAAATATTGAAGTAAAACATTTTAAATATGCACTGGAAGATGAGATTGTACTACATTTTATTAGTGTGTAACTCTGTCTTTACCCGTAACCTTTATATAAACTATGGGCATCTGTTCAGGTATTAAAGCAGCACTAAATAAGTTTCCCCGCTTCTCCTCCTACTGGTTGAAAGTGGAATTTCAACTGTCGTAAAAGACCCTTCCGCAGCCTGCTGTAGCTAGCGCTAACATCAAGCTAATGCTAACATGAGCCAAGCTGATGCTAAAATAAGCCACAAAGTAAGAAGATCCACACTGTTGGACAAAAAATATTATTACTCACAAGTCCAGTAGCAACAACGCCAGGTCAGTTGTTTAGCAATTTTATTAGATCAACCTATACATTTATCAATATATTCTCTACATATGCTTGTTAATTGGATTTGTATACATTAAAGCTTGAAAGCAGAAAATTTGAAGCAATAACCAGCATCATCATTGTTACAATTAATTATCTCATACTCGTGATTTGCTGCCAGTCTGTTACATAACCAGATGACGCATCCAGTGGAATAGGGGCAAGACTTTCTGCACGTTTCAGTGTCCAAGGCTGATGTAAGACACTGTGGACATTTGAAACCCAGTAAAGTGTAAAGGCTAAGTTTAGCCTGGAGTCTGCACCAGCCAGTGACCCATGCATTTGCCTATAAGAATGTAGACTTTGTTGGGATTTCAGGTTTCCCTCACTTTGAGGCTTTTTTGAGAACTATCTGATGCTATCTGGTTTGGCATTAATTATGAGCGTCTGATTTGGTTCTTGTCATTATTAATGCATGGGCCTAATATTTCAGTAACAAACAAACATACATCTTCTAAATACCTTTTATTGGTGCTGAACAGTAGAATATGAAGCACGAAAAGCTGGTCTGGAAGCTAAATAAACAGCTGGTGCACTCAAGATCATTCCTAAAGTTTTAACATTAAAGGTTTTGCTCAAATTAATCAAACTTCTCACAAATAAAAATGAGCAAAAAAAAGATGAGTAATAAGAGAAGATTTAGAACAATTGTTTATTGTATGTATTGACTTTGTTTCTAATAATTTTCTAGTGTAGACATAACTATTGATCATTGTCTGCTGGGGAATTTCTGTATTTCTGTCAGAATGATGATGGCTTCAACAAGCTTGTTGATGTACCAGCAAAAACATTAATGTTGCTTTCTCTAATATACGTCGTTTTCTTGCAGCACAGCTTTGAAAGCTGCTCAGAAGTCGTCTAAAACATTTTGTAATCATTTTGGTGAGTGAGCTCTCAAACTGAGTACCATTAGCTTTATCACTTTAAGATGTCACTTGTTCATAAATCTGAAGTAGTTTACAGTTGCTGTAACTTTAACAAATCTGGTAGTTAGCCAGATGTTGCTGTCATACATCGTCTCAGCATTTTTATCCCCTCAGATGGTAATAAATAGACCACAGTTGGGGAGGTGACTTGTTGATGCATGCTTGGTACTCCTGTCCTTCAGGACAGCCACGCTGACAAGGTGCTAACAGGAGTGTCCATGTGTGCAGCTCTCTCCTGATGCTGATATCTGATTACCAAACGATTATTACTTTAGTTTGAGACTCTGTGAGTCTGCTTTCTTTCTGTGCTGGGTTGGTGGTTTTTTTTGATGCAACAGTAATTTATTTTATAGATCTATATCAGGCTCCAAGTTGTTTTGAGCACTTCCATAATGTACAAAGGTTGTATATATTTTTGCCAGGGCCTAAAAATGCCAATGTAAGCCCAGCTTTGCTCTATGCAGTGATGTGCTTTATTCCAGCTGGCTGACCGAGGCCGTCTCAGACCAGAATAATTTAGCTGGCAACAAATTGGTACCATGTCAACCTGTAAATCAAACAATGTTCATTTTTAGGACTCTGGGAATTCTATTGTGCTGCTGTACGAGTTTCTCTTCAGTTTCTTTTGGGCTAATGCTTTATCTCACTGGTGCTGGAGACAAAAATAGTTATTAAATAAATTATGAGATTTTTCAGTTGGAATAAGACTGAATTGGTTCATGGGATACTTCAGCGAATGTCCAAACTAGTCTTGTTGTCCTCCACGTGTCCTTTGTCTAATTTATGTATGTAAGAGCACACGCTCTGTGTCATGGCAGAGAGGGGCTAAGTTTTCAACAGATTCTGAGATTGTCCTCTTTGGTAAAGGAGCAGATTTTTTGTGGTTTGTTTTTGACATAAAAAGACTTATAAGTGGTCCTTCAGACCCACTTAGCCTGAAGCACTTTGACTTGAAAGCAGCTTAAGAACTGATGCAGTAACCCAACCTCCTTCACCCCTTTTTTACAAGATGGGCAGAACAAGACAACCAATAGAGGTGGGGGTGGAGACGGTGAATTAAGGATCACATTTTTTCTTGTTTCTTGTAAAAATACACACAATTTCTGCCTTTATACTTCTTTGATTTGAGTGTTTCAGATGCTATTTTTGCTGCTTTTGTTTTAATGGTTTAAATCTTAATCTGGCTCTGTTTTGGTGTTCTGTTGCTTTCTAACTCTCGCTGCTTTCATAGTCCGTGTTCAAAAATGTTGTTTCTTGTCTTCCCCTGAGAAGGATTTCCTTTGACTGTGAAGGATGTGATGTAGCCTTTGAACTTGTGCTGTTTACATAGACTCTTTCATCATCGACTAAAACCCCCAGCACAGTATTTCCTTCTAACTATGACGATGTGTTTTGCATTAACTAACAAACGTTCCCCTGTCTGTGTTTCAGGTACCACAGTCAACATGTGTATTGTTCAGAGCAGAGCCCATCTGGCTCAGGTCCGTCTGTCCAGGACAAGGACCTGGACAGCCATGAGCAGGAGCAGGACTCCACACAAAACAAGGTGTGGTAAAGTCTCACACCTCTGTTTCTGTTCAACTCAACCCACAGGCCTTTATCATAATGATTTATTTTTGCCAGCTATTGTAGTCTAAGCAAAAATAAATGAGATAATCAGAGAAGTCACTGTTGCTGTCTCAGCTCTGGGGTGGTTAGCTGTATTAATAGTCTCAGTGCTGGCGCTGAGATGAAGGATGCTGCAGAAATCCTAGAGCATTACCACTAACCGCTGATGAAAGTAGGAGGTGTGAGCGGAGGAGTAGATATCAAAATATAGTGATGTTTCAGAACTCCTGGACTATAGTAACCCCAAAGTAAATATTATTATTATTATAAGGTTCTTAAACTAACAATACCTGTAGGAATTTTTAAAGTGATATTTTCAACAAAAATCCTAGTAGATCTGGGGAAAAGACAACGACAGCGTTTGGTTTTGGTGTTTGTGTCGTCTTCTCTTGCATAACTAGCTGTATGAGGGTGTTTTTGCCGAGACCTTTGACCTCTATCCCTTTCATAATTAATTCATTCTGTTTTCAGATTTGTTCTTCCTTTGTCAAATCCTTCAAATGTGTTGTTGGAATTCAAATCAAAGTCCTTCCTTGATCCTTCATTTCCTTTCATGAGCCATTCCTTAGTGGATTTTCTAATATTCTTGGGATTATTAATCTTTGAAAGGTCAGCTGTTGCTTCACACTGAGGCCACATAGAGCCGGTCGTCTTTGTTGAATCGAAAGGTTTTGATAAATTTAGACATTTATTGGTAAAAGGTCAAATTCAGAAAACTCTTTATATGTAAGACCTTTAAATAAATCAGCGTCTACAATCAAAGATGTTAAGGTAATAGATGGCTCTTGTTTAAATCCAGAGCTGCATTCTGAAAAAATAAATGTCTTTGGTTTAAATTATTGTGTTTATAGAGTCTCAGCAGAGAAAGTTTAGACTTTCTAATAAATAAGTAAATAAATAACAGGTTAATAGAAAAGGAAATCTTGTTTGGCTTTAAAGTGAGTTTCTAATTGTCTCTGAAGATGTGTTAGATGTTTTCATTCACTCAAGTTAGACGAAGATTACAGACTTTTGTTTCATTTGTTTGTCTTTTTTTGACCCTTTAGACCAGATGTACCAGTTAGATAAAATGTTATTGAGGACGCTCTTCCCTGTTCTTAATGTTTCAAAGGCTGCGCTAGGTCCAGCTCCTTCAGCTTTTATGACTGGATGTAGAAAACTTTTCATGTTTCTGTGTAACTTGTTGTCAGAATGAATGTGAATTTGTAGAAGTGGGTTTTTGGTTGTTTGAGCCCTCAGTAGTCCTGGCAGTCTGTCATGAGCCTCACAACGCGGCCTTTGTCCTACAACAAAGAGCCTCTTCACATCCAGAGATGCAAACACCTTCTGCATCTAATATTTTTGAATAAAAGAGCCATTTAAATGAATGAAATGGTTGTGTAACACTGTATGCTGTAACAATGATCAAGTCTGGTAAGTGAGAATTTTGAAATATTTTCCTCCAGGCGGTGGAAGAATGGGCAACACATTCATCATATGAAATGGGATTAGAGACAGAGAAGCTAGCAAACACACCCGATGAACAGGTAAGAGCAAACACTCGCCACAGCGTAACACTCACTAGTTCTAGGGGTTAAACTGTATTTCTTTCTGAAAAAGGATTTTAAAGATCTGACAAGATGGTAAACAACAAAGAAGTGAGCAGAAAACTGCATTTTAATTTTCAGTTTTTATTTCTATACCAGTGTCTCAGTGGTTATAAAACATGACTGATTTCATTCAGTGGAACGCAGCACAGGCATACAGAAAATACTAAAGGAAACTATCATCATCTAATCATAACTTAATATAACTTTAACATAACTTAACTTTTACTCAACAGAAGTCTAAAAATGAGGATATTAAACACTCGGACGTTTCTGTTGTCTTTCACCAGACTGTGAATCTGCTGGAGGCTGAGACAGAGGAGACTGACCCAGAACCAGAGTCAGAGCCTATATCTGTTGTTCCTGAGCCAGCACCCACCCCAGAGCCCCAGGAAGACTTGGACTTAGAGACACACACACTGCACAACGACCAGGAAGCTGCAGAATCGGAGCCAGCTCTGGACCACATGTCAGTAGATGATCTACCCCAGGCAGAGACCCCTGGTGAACCCAGCCTGGATCCAGACTCACTGACACCCCCCGATGAAGCTGAAAACGTACCTACCTCACAGAGCGCTGGCCCAGCCCACACAGGGTAAGTTCTACTAATCATCGTTTACGTTGATATTTGTGTTGGTTTCTTTTTGTTCTTTTTAGTTTTTAACTATTCTTTTTAGCGATGAACTAGTTGATCACAAAGTGGAAGAGAACCTCAGAGTTCTCCTCCAAGGAAATCCTTTTGCAATGGAAGGCCAGCTGGGACTGTTGATGCACAAGGACGTTTATTTTCTAATAGAGGAAACTGAACAGTGGACTTGGTGGAACTTTGCCCTGGGATAAAAAAAAATCCTCTGGATGGAACTTGAAAGAAGAATAAAAATCCCTCGACATGTTTTGAGCATCGGGACATGTGGCACGTCAGCTACCCCCCCTCCCAAACAAGCAAACCTCTCTATCCCTGCTCTCATTTCACTTCCTTTTATCTATTCTCCCGTCCTTTCCTTCTGTTTTTCTTGCTCTATGTTTACTCTTACCCCCCCATTTCCTCTTCTCCCCGACCCCGTCCTCCTGTCTCTGCCCTCCCCGGTCTGAGGAGGTGTGGTAAACGCCGTGTCCTTTCTTTCCCTCAGTGCAGTGCGGGTTGCCAGTGCAGGAGATGAACTCCCAGTAGACAGCTTTGTGTTTGCTGAGCACTCTGATTCACAGTGCAGGGTCATTCCCCCCGAACTGGCAACCTGTGAAAACTCCCCTTTTGGCCGCCCGTTCCTCAGGTGAGTTTCTAACCACCAGAAGTTGATCAAAGCAAAGAGACAGGTAATCAGGGTGCAAGCTACACCTTTCTGCTGTGCTCAACAGTCAATTGCTGGCCTTGCACTCCACTTACTTCTGCTTTATGGCTTTTATTTATTTATGGTTTGGTTTTAATTTCCTTTTCCCATTCTTTTGCCTGCTCCAACAAAGGACAGTCCAATAAAGTGATTGTTTGTTTTTTAAGCACCATGTATTTAATATTCTCTTGTACTAATTTGTTTTATTTTTATTCTTCCCCCCTGCCCTGTTTTTCCTCCTCGACAAACTTGTTGACTCCATCTCTGAGAAGTAATGTGGATGAGACAGAAGAGCAGCCATCAGGTCAGAGCCAAAGTTCTGATCTGGAAACAGAGGTTCAGCCCGATCCAGAGGTGGCCGACTCAAAGCAGCAGCAACAACAGGAGCTGGAAGAAGGGCTTTCCAGTTTGGTGGAGGAGGGCAACACTTCCCTCCACCATCAGCAGCAGGTCAGTTACCTCATGGCTCCCATGTGCATCTCACTTTAATTTGTTTCCTGTCTTTAGGTAACGCAAACACAGCAGCTGATTATAGAAGCAACCTTTTACCTAACCTGCATGTCTTTACATGCACGTAAGAAAACCTACATCCATCAATGTGTGGTTCACTCCTCCTGTCAACAGGCAACACAACATCCTCTCAACTAACAGCTTTGAGACCAGGGTGTTGAATCTCCCTTGAGTGCATCTGATTAAGCAAAACCTAATATTTGACTGTTTCACATCTTATGTCTGGATTTAGAAGCTTTCAGTAGCTTTTTCACGGTTGAATGATAATAAGATGCACATGGGTCCAAGAGCAGACTTGTTTTATGTAATTGTTAAGATTAGATGATGTTTGTGTGTGCCACTGATTCTTGTCAGGTTGTTGAGGGTTTTACATAAGCGTGTCTGAGTCGGACTTTTCGGATCAGACGCTCTTGTGAGGTCCAAAAGGGTACTTACATAATCATCAGAAATATTACTCCCAGCTCAGTGAATCTGAGTGTTTAAGTGGCCAGGAGCGAGCTGAGTACCATAAACTGAGCGTGAAAATCTGTTATTGTAGCTCGATGCGCTTCAAGAACATTATTAATGACGACATGCAAAGGAAGCTTCTAGTTTTGCGAGACTAAATTTTATATTCCTGTAGATGATTTAGATGTTTGTTTGTGTTGCAGATGGGGGCTGACGTAAAAACAGCCGACACCTCTGTACCAAGTAAAGATGACTTCCACACCTTCGATGAGTGGAGGAAGCAGGTGATGGAGGTGGAGAAGGAGAAAAGTAAGTCAGGAAAACAAACACTTAGGATTAATAACACACGGAAAGAAATCATGTCAGCAACTACAGAAAGTAGTTTGGCCTATTAGGTTTGAGCAGGTTTAAGTACATTAATAAAATCACCAGGAAATCAGTCTGAGATAATGGTAGATTACTGTTTAAACAAGCCTTTGAATCCTAACTGGAAATATTAAAAGCACAATTGTACAGATTCCTTCTGCACTTATCTGTGGTCAGTAAAGAATGCATTTCCCTGAAGCTGTTTAAACCCTTTTCCAGAGTGTGTAATACTTCTGATGTTAACGTCTTTCTCTCCAGGTCAAACTCTCCATACGTCAACCAGCAGCGGCCTCCATCCGGTGAAGAAAGTCCAGAAAAACTTCAAGAATAACTACGCCTCTGTGGAGTGTGGTGCCAAGATCCTCTCTGCCAACAACGAGGCCAAGGTCTCACAGGCACACACACAAATGCATGCACACACACCCATGCATGCACACATACATGCATGCACATATACACATGCACACAGGCATGCATGCATGCACACACGCATGCATGCATGCACACACGCATGCATGCATGCACACATACATGCATGCACACAGGCAGGCATGCACGCACAGACACATGCATGCATGTATGCACACACACAGACGCACACACACATGGATTTAGGTTTCATGCTGACATGTTATATAATCAGACATGTTCAGCACATTTGTATCTATGTAGGTTATAAATGTGGTGATAATGATGGCTGTCAACATTAATTTATAATATTTTATTCCTGTTCTCAGAGTACTTCTGCTATTCTAATGGAAAACATGGACCTTTATATGTTAAATCCATGCAGCAACAAAATCTGGTGGGTACACAGCAGGATCACAGCCTCGTTTCTCATGACTTTCTTCTTTTAACAACAAACCTTGTGTGCTTGCTTCTGTCCAGGTTTGTGATTGAGCTCTGTGAGCCCATCCAAGTCAAACAGCTGGACATCGCCAACTTTGAGCTTTTCTCCTCCACGCCTAAAGACTTCCTAGTTTCCATCAGCGACAGGTTGGTTTCTGAATGTTTCTGTAAACAAAAATAAAATAAAGTAGGAGTAAATGTAGAACATCAAGCCATTTCTAAGGGTGTGGGAAAGATTACATAACCAACGAAAGACTTGCCTACTTGTTTCTGGTAGAGCTATAATTAAGTCTGTTATTTCTGTGCTTTTATTAAAACTGCAAAACTGTCAGACGTTTTACCTCATGTTTTAAAGCCACAATGTTAATAACTACTGCTGCTTATTGTCTGACAATTCCTGAGATCCTTCAGATCTTCCTTCTTCAGTTTTTCTTCTCTAATTTCACCAAAACCAGTGCAGCAGTAGAGGTTATTTAAGAAATGACCCCCAGGATTCCCTCCTCCGGCACTGAGCAACACTATTCCAGAGAAAGCATCACTCACAGTCACAGCCACCCTGTTAGATGTTAGAAATAACTGACTGTTTTTTAAACTTGTTTTGTTGGCAGATATCCCACCAACAAGTGGGTAAAGCTGGGTACTTTCCATGCACGTGATGAGCGGATAGTCCAGAGCTTCCCGCTGGATGAACAGCTTTATGCTAAATATGTGAAGGTACTCCTTTTTTCTGCTTCTGTCATAAAAGGAGGTTGAACAGCGCATTCAGTCTTTCTCAGTTGTTTAATAAACTATAAATAAATATATACCTCATCTGTGGTTTTCTGTAGCAACTCTATGGTTTGCCATAAAATCAACTATTAAAATGTTGCGAGTTAATTTAAATAAAACTTTGTTTTAGTTAGATCAGCTTGATCGGATCAAAGTGGGACAAAGGATTAACAGATAATTACTCTCTGTAAATATAATAAAACAAGCAGGAAGGGTTTTTCTGTGGATTTTCTCCAGATTTATGTTTTTACCTAAAACCAACCTAGACAGCTGTATCAGGTTATTTGAACCCAGTAATCAGGATTAATTCTACATGACTGATTTCAAATGTTCCGTTCTATTATTTTCTGTTTGAAAATGTAGTTATTATGTTGGTGTTGCAATAGTTTTGATTATGTTTAAGAAATTAGATCAGACTTTAAACTCATTGTTCAGATTGTAGACGTGTGTTTGTGAATTGTGACGTTCGGTGTGACAGGAACGCTGCATCTTTATACACAAATCCACCAATCTGCTCACGTTTCACCAGTTTGAGTCTGCCAGATCAAACTCACCCTTTGTGTTCCTGTGTTGTTCATTGTATTTATTAACTGTGCACTACAGTAATTTTGTCACGTTTAGACCTGTTCTGAGGCCTTTTGACACACTCGATTATGTTTTCACACTAAACATGAATGTTATATTAAAATACATCCAATAAGATGAAGCTGGACTGTATTCATCTGAATGTGTGCAAAGAGGATGAAGATGCTTCTCTTAACTGTCCTCTCACTCTTCGCTGTATATTCTGTTTGCATGTTAAACACGCTATTAATGCCTGCAGTCATCCTATTTATTTAGTGTTTGAGCTGACTTTGACTCCTGCTCTGTTCTCAATCAGCTCTTGTTCTATGTATTTTTGTCTTTAGAGCTTGTTCGTGTCCATCTCTTGTTTTGTTTTAGCTCCTCTCTAGCTTGTTAGACGCACCTGTCCAGGTTTACCTGAGCGTAAACGGCACACATCAGCGATGTGCTCGGGTCCCTGACAGCTGAACTGTTTCCAGGTTCTTGATTTGCTCGTAGCTTGAATTTTTTTCTTGACTGATTTCTTGTTTTATTTTTCTCTCTTGCTGTTTTTCTCTCCTGTCTTCTGCTCACATCAGATGTTCATCAAGTACATAAAGGTTAGCACTCTTCTCTCACTGTCAGGGGTTATAATACACGATTAAACCAGACTATAAATGGTGATCTACTGGTTATCTTTAGCTTACTAATGCATGTAAATTATGATAAACAAACATTTACACAAATCTGTGTTGACGTCTGGCTCATTTGGTGGATAATGGTGTTTTGGACTGGGGGCATAAAGGCTTAGTTTGTTACTAATGTTTTTAAAACTAGAATATTTGATCATTTTAACAGTTTGTCTGTTTTCCCTGCAGGTTGAACTCCTCTCTCACTTTGGGTCAGAACACTTCTGTCCCCTCAGTCTCTTCAGGTAACGACCATCATTGTTAAAAATGATTTCTTTAGAAAGGTTAGGAACATGTGGTGACTTGTTATAAATGGCCCCTTGAATGATCTTCATCAGAATGAGAGATTAGTTCTGATTGGACAAACAGGCTAACGGCTAGTAATAGCTAGGCAAGTTACAAGGAGGATTTCTGCTTAATTACAAAAAGCAACACAAATGGTTAATGTTAAAGCTATTCTATAAACCTTTACCTCAAGTTAGCATTACCTGATAATTCCATCAGAAATATGGAGTTTGGGCTGTGAGTGCTGCACACGGAGGCAGAAGTGCTGCAGATGGCTAGCTTCACTGATGATTTCTACATGTTTACACTTTGAACAGTCTGCACTAAAACTTCCTAGTGATTTTTGCTATGTGCCATTTTATATCCTTTTCTGCCACAGATGGCTGCTGTATGTTCACTCACCCAGTTAGCCTCATTTATTCCTGTCAAACAGAGTAAATTTGGTCATCAGGGATGTTTTCTACTGTTGAAGGCTTAAATGGGCTTTGAAACTTGAGGTGTGGTTTTACAAGTCTGTCAGTAAAGATTTCTGACAGATTAGCCACATAACTGACCCAGGTGAAGAATGTTGCTGCTGTTAGCATGTTTACTGAGCTTCTTCAGGATCATTCAAATGTTCCGTTTTGTTTTTATCAACCATTAACTTGTTCTGTAGGTGTGTTGCTTCTATAACTCTGTGTGTGTGTGTGTTGTGTTGTGTTGTATAGGGTGTTTGGAACCAGCATGGTGGAGGAGTATGAGGAGATAGCAGATTCCCAGTATCCCTCGGAGAGACTGGAGTACCTGGAGGAAGACTATGGTGAGATGTTGATACGGTCAAAGTATCACATGTACATTTTCTCAATAAACAGAAGAAGAGTATAAAGATATAGTCTGGCAAGAATATAAAGAACAAATAGAAAATTGCAAAAAGTTCTAATAAATTTCTGTATTTCCTCATTAGGAGGCTTCAACATGCCCTTACAGTCCTGTTTCTGTCCTTTACTTCTACAGGGATTTATTTTAACGTGCAGTTTGTCCGTTTCATTCCAGACTATCCTCCTGGCTACCAACCCTCGGAGGAGAAGGCCTCTAAAAACCTGCTGGGTTCAGCCACCAGTATGTACACACGGACACAAACAGTATTTATATCTGATGTGACTGAGTCAAGTGTTGAATACTTGCGGGCGGGTTTGTGCAGTTGCAGTTTAAACATTCTAAACTAATGTTGACCACAGCCGTCTGATTGAAGAGAAGCAGAATGATTTAGTTTTACCTGTGAAGGAAGAATCTGTTCCTTTCTCTCTGACTACACCCAACTAAATAATCAAAGACTGGAATTAAAGCTGCCAAAGGAAAAGCGTGACACACAAGTGAAAATGAAAAATTGCCTTGAAGCAGAAAATCTACATCAAAGCAGACAGAGAGTGGTAAAGTAAAGACAGTTGGCGAAGCCTGGTGTTTTTTTGATGTGCGTTGGGCCTCAGGCTGCTGCCTGTCAGGATCCACATCTCTGATAAGTAAATGAATTGTGAGGGTGTGTTTCTTTCTTTTTCTTTTAGATGCGATTCTTAACATGGTGAACAACATCGCTGCTAATGTGCTCGGTGGCAAGCCAGAGCTAGAAGGTGGAGCAGAAAGCAGAGGTACATTTATGTTTAGTTTTACATCTTAATCTGGTCTCCGGGGGATTATACTTAAATCACCAAACCTTTACAGCTGTCTTGCCTTTGTTTGAGGTTATTAAATGTTTTAGTACAAATAAAAGCTGTTTTTGAACGCGTTACATTCCTAGAGACATGAGATAGAGGCCCTGTGGCTCTAATTCAGAACCCCCGCAGACGTTTCAAGACATTTCAGAAACTCTTTTGTAAATTCAGTTTACAGTTTAAGTTGAGATACCGGCTCTAGCAACACACCCAGAGACTCTTACTTTCTCTATATATGCAGATGTATTTAATAGAAATGATTTCCTCATGCTGCATATTTCTCTACTCAACTCAGACTTTAGAGGATGAGAACAACAATAAAAGATGAGAGGTAAACATGCAAACAACAATCAATAACAAGACAATAAATCCTCAAAAATAAAATATTGTTAAACAGCTAAAACCCTGTAAAAACACAAGAAGCTAACAAAAAGCCTGAAAACAGGAGAGTTTTCAGTTCTTTTCATTAAAATCCTCCACCAAGGTCATTGAACACACAAGTCCCCTCTAGTGTTAGATATGAGGAATAACCAGAAGGTGACGGTCCGCAGATCTAAAGCCTACTTCACACTGAACGCATCAACAGTGTCGCACTTCAAGTAGAATCCATTATAGTCCATTCATTTAGAAATGGAATAATTATGAAAAAACAGTCTCATCACAGTTTTAGTCTGACATGATCTTTACTGGATCTATTGATCATTTTAGTTTAAAGGAAGCAAAAAAGCTTTTGTCTTTCAGCAGCTGCACCTCATTATTATTCAGTATAAAGTAAAACTGGTTCATCATTCGTGTAAAACAATCAGTAATTTCCAGATCCGTGTCATTAAACCATCTCGCTGATGTCACCCAGCGTGACTCACCCTTAAAGGGTTACATCATAACGTGTTTGATAATAAAATTCCCTTCAGTTAAGCCACTACTAATAATAGATAGCTTTAACTATTCTACAGTTCATCTTTTTGTGTGTGCATTAAAAGCTGAATGTTCATGTCTGTAACAAACATATCATCACAGTTTAAACACCTTCCTAAGGTGGAGAGGTCTCTGGCTTCATTGGACTGATATCAGAAGTAAATAAAACAAAAGCAGATGAAAGTAAAAGCGATGACTCGGATCAGCATTTATGTTTAATGGAGCTGTTATTTCATCTTACATAAGAATAGTGTTGTGCTTTCAAGCAGCAGAGGACATGTATTTATACACTTTTCTTCTATTTCAGCTCTCTGTTCAAGCTTTTTCTAACTTTTCTCGCTTCCTCTAACCACAGAACGGTCTGTCGTTCAACATATTGTTTAGATTAACGTCTCCAAACGGGGTCACGTTGTTTCCCTCAGCGTGACGTTGCACAACCTGAGCATCCATACGTAGCACATATGCCAGATGTTTGTTCTGCTAGCAGAACCGTGTGTGTGTGTGTGTTACTTACTTCCTGGCAGACAGATTAGCTGTGTCGTAACACCAGGTCTGCTCTGAGTTCACCACACAGAGAGTGGTATGAAAATGACTCCCTTACTCAGCTTTTCTACTCTTGGATTGGGTTTAGAGGGTAAATGATTATACTTCTTTTGTTTCTTTATGCTTTTATAGAAAATATTTTTGGGTCAAATTTCAAAAAAGGTCAATTTTGAAGTGTAGGCTCTGTAAAAAAGAAAAATTGAATCAAATTCTTAATCCAGAGGAAGCAGCAGTACTTTTTCTGTTTCCACCACAGTTTCAGTGCCGATTCCTATTTACACCCACAAAACCAGAGACAGGCTGTACACGAGAGCCGCTCTAACTGGCTCAGACTGGTTCTCTGGAGTTTTTCCCCTATTTTCCAAACACTGGGAGTTCTGCCACACTTTCTCCTATTTATCCACCTCTTTAACCAGCAGAGGAGAGGAAATACTGCTAACTTATTGTGTTTAGCCTCACTGAGTGCTCAGGTGTGTGTTCTGTTTCCAGTTGTTTCATTGTGATATTGTCTGAATTCCAGGGAACTCAACAGAAGAGCAGGATGAAAGGGAGAGTGCAGACGCTAAGGCTGAAGCAGCTGAAGCTCCTGGTGACTCTGCAGTGTAAGAACAAACCCGTCACTGAGTTTGTGTACCTCATGGATTAGTGCTGGACGGATGTAGAAAGGTAGGTTTTATTCAACAAATGCATAAATTGTGTTGTGTTTTCCTCAGACTGGATCCTGCAGAGCCAGAGCAGCCTGCCGTGGAGGAGGAGCAGGACTTGAATGTCTCCAGTGACTCCTCCACATCCTCCTCCTCATTATCCGATTCCCGTGAGAGCAGACAGATTGTCACGCTCGTAGAGGACGAGGAGGATGAGGATCTCAGGCAGACTGTCATTCTGTTGGAGGAGGGAGAGGAAGAGGAGGAGAAGAGCGAAGAGAAAACAAGGAGGGAGGCTGACAGGAACCAGTGGGAGAGCCAGACGTACTGTCCTTTCTCCTACTTCTCCTCACTGTCCCTGTCCTGCGTGGCCACGCTGCCTGAGCTGCTTCATCGCTGGTGCTCCGCCAGACTGGCTAAAGAGAGACTCCGCAGCCTCAGGAGGAGACAGCTTAGCTCTCAAACACACACTCACCCTACTGCACACACCCCCGTCCCCACACACACACCTGCACCAATCCCCACTCACCCACCTACCCAGACCCCTCCTCTCACAGAGGAAGCTCCAGAACCTGAGGTTCTTGCTAACGAGGGGACGCCTGTGGGTGAGATACACACCACCGATGTGCAAACCGACACTCAGTCACCAGATCCACACACACCAGAGGTCATCATCCTTCTTGAACCCAGCAGAACCTCCACAATCCCCTCTCATAGCTTTTCACAGGTTCAGAGCTCCCTCACCCAGCCCACCCCCACACACGAGGAGAAGCTGCTGCTTCCTGTTAAAGACGCAGCCCTGGATCCTGACCCCACACCACCCCTCCAAGCTGTCTCCATTCCAGAGACACAGCAGACCAGCAGTGCCATCCTCACCCCTTCTGTCAGCTCTCCCCCACAGCCTCTGTCCTCTGAGAAAGACTCTTCTAGTGTTGTGGTTTCCTCAGTCAAAGATCAGCCTGCCGTGTCTCTCCCCACTGCATTCAGACCCGAGGACCTCAGCCCCCCTCCCACTGAGCTGCCAGCAGCTGTTCCACAGCCTGACACCAACACAGACACAGTTAAGTTAGGCATGGAAACCGGTGGGGACACACAGAGACAAAACCTTCACCTGCCTCAGATCCAGGAGGAGCAGGTGGACCCCCTCTCTCAGACAGGAGAGGACACTGTGGAGGGAGACCTGGTCCACACTAACGGGAACGTCCAGAGGACAGCTACAGACTTTTATGCAGAGCTGCAGAATGCAGGAGATTATAATGGTGTGTTGCTGAACGGAGGAGCCGTTCACGGGTCCAGCCAGAAGGAGAGCGTGTTCATGAGGCTCAACAACAGGATCAAAGCTCTGGAGATGAACATGAGTCTGTCCAGCAGATACCTGGAGGAGCTGAGCCAGAGGTGCAGCATGACTGGATAGTTTAAAACCTTTTTCTGAATGCAGGAGGTTCTCATGAGTCATTCTTTTGTTTTCTCCAGGTATCGTAAACAGATGGAAGAGATGCAGAAAGCGTTCAATAAGACCATCATCAAACTGCAGAACACCTCCCGCATCGCTGAGGAGCAGGTCACTTTGCTTTAACTCGGATAGAAAAGAAGACGAGAAAAGAATAAATGAATAACTGAAGTGGGTTGGGGTTTGTGTGAACAGGACCAGAAGCAGACGGAGTCCATCCAGGTCCTCCAGAGCCAGCTGGAGAACGTAACTAAACTGATGCTCAATCTCACAGCTACAGTGAACCAGCTGCAGCGAGAGGTAATGCTCCTGTGTTTTATTACATTTTAATTCTGCCTTATTGCTTCAGGAGCCAACACTAATCATCATATTTGGGATGAACTATACTTTTCCTTTAGTGTGTTGCTAAAGGTTCTTTGGGCATGTAAAAGATTTTCAGTTAAATTTAAAGTGTTTGAATTGACTTGTTACAGGTAATTCTGTTAATTTCATCTTTAAAATGTCTCACCTATAGGCCACAAACACACTTTTCTATTGTGCGGAGGCACAAAAAAATCACATGTGTATTTTTTATGAAGCAGCAGATGGAAGAAATATTAGTGAAAGTGTGCAGCCAGCTAATGAATGCATAATTAAAATCCTATAGATTATGGACCAACAGTCAAATAAGTTTGATGCACAAACTGATGCACTGAGTTAGAAAACTCAGATCAGACGTTGTAACAATTTTGTGTGCATCTGCAGCCTTTAGAAATAGAGACAAAAAAATCAGACATTTTCCTGGTCACCACTGAGTCACACTAGAAATAAGAACCTTCAGTGCTGCTGTTTTTATGTCCAGAATCAATGTTTTCAAGTTAAAAGTGTTAATTATTGTTAATTATGTTGTGATAAATGAAATTGACTGAAACTGTTATTAGACAGGTCAAGAATCAGAAAGAAAAGTCAGAATCGGTGCACCTCTGGCTAAACATTTAAACATGCTTCAGATCACTTTACTGATTTTACCCATAAATAAATCAAGTTTTAGACTCCTACATCTCATAGCTCACTCACCTTAAAGCTCAGTCAGTGTCAGAGAAATCTGTTCAGAACCAATTTGATGGTTTGCTGTAATAAACACGGTTTTGTGTTTTTCTTCTGTTCATCACCAACCACCTCTTTACCACACCTGACTCCATGTAGATGAAGTGGTTATGAGCTTCTTCTAAATAGTTTGAATATTCTGGAAAGATGTACAGTTAAAAGTTTAAGCTATTACTCAACACACACACACACACGCATGCCTGCAGGGGTTTTGAGAGGGGTGTGTCCTTTAGTAATTACAGGTGTTGTTGGGATTCCAAGAAGGAAAGATTGGGAAACACTGGAATAAAACAAACCTTTCGTTTAGTCTAAAGTTGAGAGTTAGAATTTCCTGACAATAACAAAGGTGCTCTGTGTAAACTCACCACCTTTCTAATAATCTCCCCTCGATTCTGGCTCAGACTGGTTCCCACTGACGAACGAAGCTAGCTCATGAAGACTGGGATGAGAAAACTTCTGTCTTTTTGGCCCGAGCAGATGAGACATACTCAGACATATTTCTGTAACTTTGAGGATGTGGATAAATTCTTCCTGTTGGGTCGAGCTTATGTTAATATACACAGTTTATTATCTTGAGGTAAACACTTGGCTCAGAGGTAGCTGCAGTCGTTTATAAACTATCTGCTGCTGCTCAGGGACCTGGTGTTCAGTTACGTTAATGTAGAAATCACAGAGAAACACAAAGATGAAAATGTTGATCAAACTTCACTTGAGCCACTTTGAGATGTTTATGAACAGCGACTGCACGTGGAATGGAAGCTGCAGTTTCCTAGAAAGGAATTTCTATTAAAATTCTGCACCATCCCCCAAAAATGCCTCAGTGTTACTTAACTAAGAGAGTGTGTTCTGTCCTCACCACAAACATTTGTTCGTTTTTTATGATGTAGTTTGTCAGGCTGTTTGCATTACTGTTCGTGATAGTACAGTGAGACTTTGAGATCATCTAGAATTGTCTTGTTCAGATGTCTCACCGGGGTTTTCCTCTGCAGGTCTCTGACCGTCAGAGCTACCTGGTGGTCGCTCTGGTTCTGTGTCTGTTTCTGGGCCTCCTGCTGTGTCTGCAGTGCTGCCGCGGCTTGCCGCCCAGCCCCAGTGCTAACACTGTTGCCCTCCCCAAGAGCAACCACTACCCCAGCCCCAAGAGGTTAGCCGCTCTTCCTTTCTCCAACACACACACAGTTTTGATATGCTGTTCTCAGGTCTGTCATTTTGAAACATGCATGTTTTTATGCACTTCTTGGAAAGTTCTGGAAACCTTCCATGCTTTCTTTACTTGCCACTGAGTGCATGGTGAGAAGAACAGCTTGTAAATGTCACACATGTTTTGTTCTTATCAGATGCTTCTCCTCCTATGATGACATGAGCCTAAAGCGCAGGGTGACCTGCCCACTCGTCCGCTCCAAGTCATTTCAGCTCTCCTCTCCAGAACGTAAGAGATCCTCTTTCACACACACACACACGGTTCTCCTCCAGATTAACCTTCCTGTTTATTTCCATCTGCAATGATTCTGTCTCTGACAACACGGTCATCACACAGATCAAAGATCTGTCACCCCTTTAAAGCGCTGCAGCTCCCACGCAGTCGTCACCCATTTTCTTCAGCTCTCGCTATGTAAACCTTTGCTTTAGCTCCATTAAAGCCCCAGCCCAAAGCCACACACAGTCACAGCGGGTGGCTGGTGTGATCAATAGAAGAGTGGAGTCTTTGGAAACCTAAAACCTGCTGTCCATGATCCCTCAGCTGTGTGCGCGTGTGTGAGAAGGGTTTTGCCCTTGAGGTTGAGCGGCTGTCATTGCCAGCTTGTGTCCACATTGGAGCGTCGGAGGTGTAATGGTGGATCAAAATGCTTTGCCTGCTCATGATAGACATTTGCAAGTAGTGATCCGTACCAAACTAACACCTGTTTTATTTAGGATTTCATTCTAATGTTAGAAATATGCAATAATTCCTGCTTGCTGCTGTGGTGAGAAGACATAATTACAACTACTTGCAAGGTCACTTCATGCTTGTTACATGTATGTATTCCTGTTTGCCATCATTCCATCATTAACCTGGCCCCTCTCTCCCCTCCCCAGTAGGTCCAGATGACTTGTACATTGTAGAACCTCTAAGGTTTTCTCCAGAGAAAAAGGTACAGTGTGTGTCGGCCGTGACGGCCGCCTTACTTCACTGCTCTTTTGTTTTAGTGTCAGTCAGTTTGTGCAGGTAGTGTGTTAGAGCAGGGAGTCACTTCCTGTGCTGCTAGTTTAAATACCACTCGAGTTTTTTAGAGATGTTTTATGAATTAATTTAGTCAGTTCTAGCTTCCTGTAGGAAAATTAGCTTTTCCATACTCTAACGTTCCATTTGACTGTGATGAGTGTGTGTGCCAGGAGTGTTTTTAACTGGTCCCTGCATCATTCACTCCATCTGTTGTGATGTTGGTAAATAAATCCTTCGTCTCTGTTGTGTTTTTCCTGTAGAAGAAACGTGGCAAGACAAAGTCCCTGGACAAAGTTGAGACCCTGAAACCGTTCGATCCCTCTGTGCTTCTCACAAATGAGGACCTGAAGTGTAACGGCTTCCACCTGAGCCTCCCTGCGCTCCCACCCCCACCGCCACCTCCTTTACTGCCTCCCCCTCCTCCCCTGCCGCCACCTCTTCCGTCTGCGGATAAGGTGCCGTCTTTGCCCTCTTGCTCTTCTAAAGAGGTTCCTTCAGAAACCAGTAGCTGCAGCTCCTCCACCCATTCTGAGGAGTCGTACACAAGCCGCCTCCCTCCGCCCTCCCCCATCTACCCCTCCGCTGACATGTGCAATGGCCACGGCCTCTCCTTTCCCCTCAGCCAGCCCCCCGCCAAGTCACGCCAGGAGAAGCGTTGGACGAAGCGGCGGAAGTCTCGACAGACCGAGCTGCAGTTCCCTCACGAGCCTGGGGGTGGCGTCGGCTCTCTGCCCAGTCTGCAGGAGCTGATGAAGGGAAACAAAGAGCTGAACGTCGGGACCATCAGGGTGACCGCAGTCCCCGGACACGCCTGAAACCTCACTCTTCACCTTCACACAACCTTTGGTTCTCTGGAAGGTAGCAGACTTACTTGGAGAAGAACTTTTAGTAATTTCCAAAGAACTACATTTCCCATGAGCCCCCTGGAGGCACCGTAGAACCTAAGTGGGTTTAGCTCAGCACCATCCCGCCCCTGTCCACTCCTGTAAGAGAACTGTTTACAGTTACGTGCCTTTATTTCTGTTCTAGACACTTAAACCTTCACATGTAGAGAGCTGTTGAAACACTACGGTGGGGAATGACACGTCACATTCATCTGAAAGGTTTTTTTTTTTTCTGAATAAGCACATTGTTCCCAGGCAGCAGAGCATCAGTGAATATGTTCCTCCCCCCCAGCACAGTGAGAAGATGTGCTGGCGTTCCTTTAAGTATTAGCTGCTGTTTTGGATGAAAAGTGTCATTGTAAGAGAACCGTGGAGCACGACAAGACTCTTCTGTTTCCATTCATTCTCATCTATCCTTTTTGGCTGCAGGTGTTTGTTGGGGACCAGACTGTTAGGTTTTCATTGTGACGGTTTCTGTCTCTGTCGGTTTGTTTCAAACCAGCCTCAGGAGCTGAATGAAGAAACTAATGTGATGACGGCATCGACGGGTTTACCCTTTTAGTTTAGAGTCTGGTTTAACCTCACAAGTGCAGCAGCAGCAGTCTGCAGGTCCTGCAAAATCACAGTGCACCATTCCTCTTACTCTGTTATTTGGGCCGGGCCCAAAACCTTCATGCACACTTGTTCAGAAGCTATGTTCTTATTGGATTCAGCACCTGTGATGACTATCAACAGGCCAGAGGCAAACCAGACTCTGTTTTTATTCCTGTCATTCAGAACTGAGCTAGGACTCTTTTTTAAAAAAATGTTGCTGTTTTTTTTTTTAAAGAGCATCGTTAATGTGGAGACACGTGGGGTCCAGTGGTGTGTGTGCGCATGTGTGTGGTACCAGAGTTGAATGTTTACAATAGTTTCACCTGCAGATGATTCTGACAGACCAGTTATATTTATCTATTTATTTATTTAAATCAAGCCTTTTTCTGATGATGGTACTGGTTTGCCGGTCTCCCAGTTCTACACGCTCAAAGGAGTTTATTTGCGTCAGTAGAGCTGACGCGTACGAACGGCTCAACAACACACTTTCCTGTGTGATATCTTTTCTCTTTTTAAAAGCGTTTGCCTCGGCCTGAAGCTCCAGCCATCACATTTCATATCCAGCAGGAATAATTGAGTATTGATTTTAGAAGCCTGGAGGATTATTGGGAGCAGAGTGCTGCTGTGTCTCTTTGTGGAGTTGGATGGAGTTTTTCTGTCTGATCTTTGCTTGTTTGCTCATCTTCTGTGGATGAGACGGCTGGTTGTATGTCGCCCTGTTCAAAATGGTGATTCCTAACTCAGCGGGGTGTTCATGTTTTGTTTTCACAAAATGAAAAGCAAATGATTTTTTTCTATCTGTGGTTTCTGACAGGCTGAGTGTGGCTGCGGTTGTGAACACTGACAGAGACAGAACTTGGACAATGTTTCTCCTTTTGTTACTGTTTGATCCAGCTCCTACAGCTCTTCTTCTGTGCATCCCCCCCCCCCTCCCCCCCCCCCCCCCGGCCCTCGCCTCTCTGTGACTGTGAAGAAACCTTTGAATATGTCTGCCACTCCATGTTTAAGTAGGAGCATGAAATGCTTTTCTTTTTTAACTTCACACATCTTTGTATGTCCTCACTCTCACGTTACACTCCACTTGACACTCGCTGTTGCTCTTTGATTCCACGTGTTCACCCCACCTGGAATGACCCGGGTGTTTTGTGCACAGGAAATTAATTATTGTCGATTAAAGGGAAACTGGGAACGATGAATCAGATTTGCAACACTATTAATGTGATCACGTATATTCCACAAGCGGAGCAAACCTGTTTTTCTTTATCTCTCCTAATCTTTTGGAAGATGAAGTGTGTGTGTGTTTGTTTGTGTAAGAAGAAAAACAACTTGGAACCTTTTTATTAAGCCCAAAACACAACGAACGGGGAGGAAGCACGTGCAAAGGATTTGTACACACTCATTCTGCACTTTGTATGACTCCTCATGCCTTTTTTCTATGTGAAGTGTGATCTGGTCTCTTTCTCTCCCTCCTTTCTTTCTTTCTGTGAGTCTAAAGAGCTGCACAGTATTTTTGACCAGGAGTGAGTTACTACAAAAACTGTAGTGCCATTAGAAACTGTGAATTCTTTCTAAATAAAACCTTTTTTGTTGTCTTTCACTTCGTGTCTGAATATGATTATTGCCTGGCCTCCAGTTCATTTTCTTTATAATAGTGGCTTTGGTTTCTATGGGGCTTTTTAAGGAAAAATGTGGTGTGAAATTAGTTAGAAAAGACGAGTCTGTTGTGTTCTAAGAACATTTCTGCTAGAATCAAAAAATAAATCTTACCTGGGACTTTTTCTTTTAAATTTACAGTTAATTTTTTCAATAAATCCTATGTTATTAATTATATTTGTTGTAGTTGGCTGTAACACTGCAGTCCCCTCTAAAAGGAAACCAAGCTTTTCCCTCTATAGCCATGACTGAACAAATGTTTGCCTGCAAATAAACAAGTCAGTATTACCTTTAATAGTGATGATCTCATCAATGCAGCCCTTTCTGCTGCCACAACCTGTTTGGTGTTTTAGTGCCACGTACCATGGATTTAAAATGATGTTCTTTATGCTGCACAAAGGTGTTATTTTAGCTCAAGGACTGCATTTGGGTTAATTACACTCAAATAAATGAAGCATATAAAAGAAAACCTTTGCAGAAAAGGATATATTTCAAACTATTTATGTTTACCAAGAAAATCCCATTCTGCTGCTACTCACTGATGCTCAATGGTTCCCAAGGGTGGGTTGTGACCTTATGAATGATTCCCAGAAATCAAATAAAACTGAAAAAATGTTCATACTATAACATTTTCTCTATAATTGATGTAAGCTAATAACAATAGCCATGATGGACACAAGTCAAATCTGTGTTTTCAGCTTTTTAGAAATATGTTTGTATATTTCAGGAGTGATATTTGGGTATGCAAGCCTTTACTGTGGGTAATAAATATTTATTACCACACAACAAGCTCCTATTGTTTGTATTTTGCCATGCATGCTGAGTATGTACTCATAAATTCAGTTGTAATACTTGGTTGATGTAAATACATTTTTCTTTACCGGACTAAACTTAGGTGAAATTGTGCAGGAAGACGGATTTAGAGAAGAATAATAGATGAAGTAGCTGGGTTCAAATGTTTAAATATGTTTTATAAAATAATGGTTAAATTCGTTTAAAACGCTTTGTTGTGATTATAAATTTAAACTGACTTCACACCATTTAGACAGAACGGGGACGTCAATGTTGACCAGAGCAGTCGTTCATCCGAACCACGTGGTGGCGCTGTGGCTCAACGTGGTATGTGTTTCTCACCAAAGCGGCACTCACTCACCTTTTCTGTTTACGTCTGTCCGACAACATGGAGGACGAAGTGGATGTTGACATCGAGGGAGACGATTTTGATTGTAATGTCCGGTAAGAATGCTGACTAAAACTTTGGGTAAACTGTCTACGAACCGCTGTTGCAGTGTGTTACCGTTCAGTGTGCTGAGAGAAGCGCTGTGGCTATTAGCCTTCTGCTGTGTTATCTGTTCTAGACTGATTCTTATCTTGCTGTTTATTTTTTATTTTATTGTTTTATCTTTTGATTATTGTACTATTTGACTACTTACGTTTTTATCTTCAAAGATGCTACATTAAAAAAAGGGAACTACCACTTCGAAGCTAGCTGTCTCTTGGGGATGGATGTGTGTGTGCGTGCGCGCGCGCGTTTTCATTCACATCTGGCATTAATAGCTGCTTGTTTTCACGCTGTTCCAGTGAGATGAGTGAAGGAGGTGTAGTCCAGGATCAGTTCGCCCAGTCCGTGGGCAAAAGCAGCTCCTGGATCCTGGTATGAACTCTCACCCAGCTGTTCAGGCAAATTGTGTGTGTGTGTGTGTGTGTGTGTGTGTGTGTGTGTGTGTGTGTGCGTGTGTGTGTGTGTGTGTGTGTGTGTGTGTGTGTGTGTGTGTGTGTGTGTGTGTGTGTGTGTGTGTACTGGTCCTGATTCAGTGTGCTGTTTGAATAGCCCTGGGAACTGGACAACTCCATCAGCCCTGAGAACAGAGAGGTGATAGAGAGGATGCTGCTGGAGGAACAGTATCCTTTCATCGTTCACCCAAAGACTTCAGAGATCTAAAAGATGATTTAGATGTAAAACAACTTTCTGCGTCCTTCTGTTTTGTTGCACACACATTAATTTGGCACTTGCCTGTGTGAAGATGAGGTATATATATCATCATCATATCATCAGCAGGTCGATGGATCAGAAAGCTTTTGTGTCCCTTAGTGGTGTTTTTTTTTTTTTTAGCAGTTCTATTTTTAAGTTGTTATCTCAAGGGGGCATGAATGTAAAGCCTTATTTTACCTTGTTGATATTGATTAAAGGAACCTTGAGTGATAAAATGTAGCATATCAAAACCTCAGAGCCATGTCTGACCTGCTTTCTATGTAAATTAGTCATCTTGAAAAGGCGAGGGAGAGTTGATTGAGTCTGAGAAAAGTTGTTTATAACAAGAAATGAACTATCCACACCTGCTTTGCATATTCCAACTCACTTTAGTGTCTGCAATAAAAATGCTGGTCACAACAATGCTAATCGCAGAACACTACGCTGAGCTACTACTAAGGTCTTTGATGGATGCAAGGCAAACAAAGATGGTTGAAGCGCTCATGTTCCAGAATGTACTGGGACACGTACTCTCTTCAGCAAACCACCACTCTACAACCTACAGGACAGTCACTTCCGACACTAACTTCCTTAGCATGTCCTCACTTCACAACGAGCAAGATGGTCACTCAGCTGGACACTAACACCCCCCCCCCCCCACACACACACACACACACACACGTGCGCGCACAGAAAAAAGAGTAAGATAACTCAAGAAACATTCACATTAACTAGGGTTGATTTTTGCTCCCTTTACCTATAGCTTAAAATGTTTTGGTCGACAGCAAAACAAGTCAATTAAAGCATTTGTCAGCAAACATCCTGAACTATGACTTCAGATATTACCTCACAGGTAAGGTTATCCCTGACAACATTCTGCACAGTGATTCTAACAAAAAGCCTAAAGTGAAGAAGTAAGTCTCTCTGCATTTCCCCTCATCTATTCACTGACTCCTGATTCTGTTTGTAATTATTTGATTCCCCTTTCTGTTGAATGATCAGGTCTCCATCCAAGAACTCAACCTCAACATCTGCTTCATCGTCTCGCTGGTCAAAACAGGAAAAGGAGCGCTTTGAGGAAGGATTAGTAAGTTTTTTTTAAACTCAGAGCTGAGCTGAATCTGAAATTAGGATGTTAACCTGCTGTTTTGTTGCAGGTTCAGATCAATTTTCAAGAAACTGAATTTTCTCCTTTTTTTGTTTGCAGGCCCAATTCGGTCGAAGGTGGACTAAAATTGCCAAGCTGGTGGGCACTCGTAGTGTTCTTCAGGTCAAGAGTTATGCTAGACAGCATTTCAAACAAAAGGTGAACCATATGTGTTGTTTAGCTGGATGTGCAAACACATTTTTGTTTGCAGCACAATTTTATTTACTTTTCTTTTTTTATTCACACTTAAGGAGAAATCCGAACCCAAAGCTGCAGCTTCGTCTGCAGGTCCTGAGCTGCACACACACCCTCCTCCGCCAGCCCATGGCTGTGCTTCTGTTCTGTCCAATGCTGTCCGCATAGAGAGACTTTCTGATGACGAGGATGTAGACATCACTGATGACCAGAGTGAGGATGAAGGGAGAGATGTCCAAACTGGATTCTGTGAGCCAGAAGAGCCTAAAGAAGAACCAACAGAATCAGACCTGAGTGGAGCGGAGAACATTCATGAGACAGAGGACCAACCCTGCCAGAGCTCTCTTCCTCTACAAAGTCCTCAGGGCTTTTCTGATTTAGTTTGCGCTGATGAAGGTGAAAATTTGAGAATAAATGAGGTTATAAAGACAGAAATCCCTCCAGAGGAGACGGCTGAGACAAACGGAGGTCAGAGCTCCCTGTGTGACATTCAGCTGGATGAAGCTGATCACACCTGCACAGGTGATCCACTATCAGGTTTTATCTTTTTCTTGTTGAATTATCATTTGTGTTCATCTGTTAAATATGTTTTATTGCCTCAGACTCTATTGATGAGACTGAAAATGATGAACCGGAAAAGGAGCAGGAGGAAGAATATGAAGAAGAGGAGCTCAAAGCCCCTGAGCGAGAAATTGAGATGGACACAGAGACGATCACTGAGGATGAGAAACAAGCCATCCCAGAGTTCTTTGAGGGACGAACGTCCAAAACCCCAGAAAGATATCTGAAGATTAGAAACTACATCCTGGATCAGTGGTACCACAAACACACACCTTCCACTAAAGTTATGAGACCAGCTACAGATGAGCTCTGATGTTTAAAAAGCAGGTCCAGTTTGATGATGTGCAGTAGGGGGAGGGAGGATGGCTGGTAATTTCCAGGTTGATAGCTGACCTCTACAGATCCACAACAGGAGTGACATTTTTATTTTTTGTGTCCATTAGGCTGAAAAACAAACCCAAATACCTCAACAAGACATCAGTGCGTCCTGGTCTGAAGAACTGTGGGGACGTCAACTGCATCGGGAGAATACACACCTACCTGGAGTTAGTTGGGGCAATCAACTTCAACTGTGGTAACCCCCAGAGTCTTTTTATCATCGTTACTCCTGCTGTTTTGTTTCTCACTAACATTTGTTGATGTTTGAATTCCCATAGAGCAAGCAGTGTATAATCGCCCCAAAGTGGTGGACCACTCCAAACACAAGGAGGGCAAAGAAGTGCTGGAAGCCTATCAGCTCGCTCAGAGACTCCAGAGCATGGTAGGAACACGCTAAAGCACCAAACCGTCACCACAAAGATGCGGCAGACTTGAGCTAACGTTTGATCGTTTGTAGCGGACCAGGAAGAGGCGTGTGCGCGACATCTGGGGGAACTGGTGTGATGCTAAAGATTTGGAAGGACAGACATACGAGGTTTGGACTCGTAACGTGAAAAAAAACTTCAACGGAGCTGAATTTACGTGGGTTGTTCTGCTGATTGTGTTTGTGCAATGTGTTTATTAGCATCTCAGCGCCAAGGAGCTAGCTCTGAGGAGGGAGGAGATGAGGAAGCACCCTAAACCCTGCAAGATGTCAAAATACAGATGGTGAGCATCGTGATGGAACAAGTACTAAATTATAAATAAACAGTACTGATGATTCGCTCTCACTCTGTTAGGTCTTTAGATCCATTCCAGCTGATTCCCTGCAGGTTGTTTGAAGACGATGTACAGGTCAGTAGTCCTCACCGAGTTACCGGTTAGGCTGTTGCTTGTACGTGTTTGGTTTTCTGCTTCTTCTCAGACATCAAATGATTTTACAGGCTATGTGTTTGCAAAAAAGGCTCAAGGTTTAATTTAATATGTGTCCAAAATTAACAGTTTGGATAAAAATAAAGCATCAATCTACCTAAAATGTAGTTGTAAATCTGTAGCAAGTTGCATATTTACCATAATCTCTTAGTTGTTGTTGATAGGCTTATAACAGAAATCTAGATCAGTGTTTAGTTGGTGGTGGTGGTTTTCTGGCTCACAGCCAGGTTTTTAGAACAGTTTAAATGTGTGACTGGGTCAAGGTCAAAACTTTAATAAGTCCTAAATGTCCGCCTGCTTCAGGTCTCGTGTTTCATCTATAAACAGTTTCAGCAGTCACTCTTTTTTCCACATGAAATTTAAGTAACTTCTGGTTTGACTTTAGCAACAAGATAAAGAATGATTCTCAAGTTCTAGAGTCTTAAATGTGCAGTGTGTGAGAATAAAGTAAGATGACATCCTGTGGTCAAATTTAGTTACTGCAATCACTTTCTCACTCCTGTTTCCATGGCTGTTGCCAATTATGGATCAGCACCAGATTATATAACAAGCAAAGACGAATCATACACAGTAAGTTGATGACTAGATAAATACATTGTCATAGCTGGTGCTAGCACTCTTGGGTGTTTTCCGGTAGGGAGCACTGGTGCGTTACTACACATATTATGGTAATATGCCTTCTGCATAGAGGAAGTGTTGTTTTTACCGTCCGGCTGTTAGCTTGCTGTTATTGCTCTAAATGACTCATTTAAGGAAATGCCATGTTTGACTCATTATTCAGTTCACACATACATTTCACTGTAATATCGAGTTGTTAGTAATTGACCTTTCGCCGAGCCCCGCCCCCCTTAGTTACTGTTGCCAAGTCCGGCAATAAGTGGATCAAATACTGCAGCTCCGCAGATTTCCGCGATGGAAAGAAGTAGACAGATGCGTGTCAGCAACATTTTTTGGAGCAATTCGTCCTCAATATCATCCAGATCGAGGCAAAAGGGTTACAGTATGCAGTGGAAGGATATATTAGTGTCTGCTCCGCTGAGCGAAGCGTAGCAGGAAAAAAGGAGTTGGGAGTTTCAGAAGAAGGCGGAGTCCGGGGACGCGTGGATCGGTGAGCGGTGGCGGCGATGCGGTACCCCTGTGAGCTGTCAGATGATCTGAGCTGCAGGCAGCTCTAAAAGCTCCCGGTGCTCTGCATCGCTCCAGTTGATCATCTCAGCTGGTTCTGTTAACAAAAAGAAACTTAAGCCCGTGTTTACTTTCATTTTCAATAGTTACCGGCCGGAGCTCAGCATTAATTCATCACGTGATCATGACACCACCCGCTGTTGCGCCAAGGCTTAATGTGCGTTTATAAGACACACGGTTGAGGTAATATTACGCTGATTTGCCGGCACGGTGTGTCTATAAAGGGTCTTGGATAGTCTGGGAGGCGGACCTCCGCCCAGCCGCGGCAGGGGGAGCACTCATGCTTGGCTGTTGCTGGTTGAGCTCGATGAGGAGGTTCTGAAGGGAAACGAAGGAGACACGACTACTATCGAGGCTAATGCTTAGTATAAATTAGGCTTAGCTTCATCATCTTGTTTGGAGTTGTCAGATAGTAACGGTTGCTATGATGTGTGATTGGACAATAGCCGTTCTGGGGGCGGGGCCGGCGAAAGGCTAATTGAAAAAGTAGCTTGAGATATTTTTATAGCTGAAACTTTGCTTCAAATTCACTGTTAGCATTGTTAGCTCAGTGTTAGCCTCTAGCCTTCTTCACCCGATATTATAGTAAAACAAAAAGATGCAGTGGCTTTTTAGGGATACAAGAAATAACTTTTGGGTCACTCCTGTTACTGGGGTTGCTTCTTTAAACAACTCCGGAGCTTTTTGCCGGCCGTAGTCTAATTACAAATGCCCGCGCTGCAGTTAGCTCCCAGGAGACACGGCAAACCCACACACTGATGGTAAACAGTAGCTACATCCCTCCTTCCTTTATTTTGAAAGGAGAAAAACTGACAACCCCTGCAGCCGGCTGAGAATGAAACCTGTTTCAGTATAACCGTCCTTCTAACATGATTGAGACATTAGAATGTTTTGGGATTATTTTACTGTAGTAATCTTACTTTATTCTTACACACTGCACCTTTAAAATTATTTAGGAATTTTGGGCATTAACAAGTTTATAAATGGCATGAATGAATGTTTTATAAAAGCCATAATGAATCAAAATGTTTGCACCAGGTTCTGCAGGAAAAAAGATTCATGTCATACCTTAATTTATATAAATGTTTGTGTGTGATCTCCTGCAGGAGCCGTTCCGGGTTGTTGTGTGTGCAGAGACTCTCATCATCATGGACATGGTATTTGCTGCACACAGGCTCATCCCATTCTTGTTGTGCTTTCATACTTTCACTCATTACTCTATTAGATTCATATTGTTTTATTGATTCTACACTGATTAAATGTCCTGCGATCCTGCATTCAGCACGCTCACGTGTCACGGGGGGAAATCATCGGCCTGCTGGGAGGAACATTCAGCGAGGAAGCTAAAGTACTGAAGGTAAAGAGAGAAGTGGCAATCACAAGAGCTAACGAGTAGCGAAAACTGACTGGATAGAGAAATATTTTGAAACTAATTGAGGATTTTGTGTGTAGATCTGTGCCGCAGAGCCATGTAACAGTGTGAGCACAGGTCTACAGTGTGAGATGGACCCGGTGTCTCAGACACAGGCGTGTGACATGTTGGCGTCCCTGGGCCTTGGTGTGGTGGGCTGGTACCACTCGCACCCGTCCTTCCAGCCGAACCCGTCAGTACGAGACATAAACACACAGGATCAGTTCCAGGTAGAATAAGACAAGAGCTCACACAGGGTTCTGCGGGTGAACGTGTCTGATTCTCTGTGTCCTGACTGATCCAGAGCTATTTTTCCCGTGGCGGAGCCCCCTTCATAGGAGTGATAGTGAGCCCGTATGACCCAGCCAATCCCTCCCCCCACTCCCAAATCACCTGCTTGCTGGTAAAAGAGAGCCAGGAGGCTTCCAGTCCCAACAGTATGTCAAACACACACACACACACACACACACACACACACACACACACACACACACACACACTCACAAACGGAGACACAACTCAAACATTTTCAACGGTTTAGATCAAGAGGATTTAAAATCAAGCTGACAGTGTAGGTCAGTGATTTTTGTTCTCACTCAGTCCCAGAGTCTCTGCTTCTCCACAGAGCTGCCTTACAGATTCAGTTTCCTGACATCACAAGATGTCCCTGACTGGGATCAGACCACGAGGCGGGCTCAGTGGATCGTCCAGAAATACGCTCAGGCACCCGGGTGAGTGAAAGACAGGACTAACACATGTGTGATCTTTATGCATTATTAACTGTCCTGGTGAGGTGTCTAAAGAATGCTTTTTTTCTGGTTGTGCAGGAGTGTCCAGATGGACAGATTGTTTCGGAGAGACTCGAATCTCACCTGTTTGGAGAAGGTCGGTTCGACGGCTTTAATGCATTTCCAAAATATTTGCTCCTTTTTACACATCTGCATCTATTTACTCGTCCTGTTTTTTCTAGATGTTGGCGTCTTTGGCAAGATACATGGAGCCCCTTCCAGATGGGGAGGGAGACCTGTTTCTCACTCAGATCCAGTCCCTTTTCTTGTCAGACTTCATTTCCAAGCAGCAATTCTCAGATTTAGAAGAAAGGAAACCTTTAGATATTTCCTCAAAGACTGTGGAGTCAGAAGACATCCCTTTTGATCAGCTGATCTGTCAGGATGGGCCTCAAGAAGAAGAAGGAGGAGTCTCAGAGACAGATGGCTCCACGATGCTGCATCTTGGTTCTGTTTTATCGACTGAGCATGACTATTTACTGTGAAAAGTTGTGTAACAAACTATACTGGTTCTTTTTGTTAATATAACAATTTGTTCTGTAAATACACTGAGATTTAGCATCAGTAATATCCACGTTCTTATTTAGTTTTACATTATGTAACATTTTATTCCATTTTTCAATCCCCCAAACATCAACAGACTTGTCTGTGATTGTGGGTTTGTGTGTTAACTTTGTGAAAACCACGAGCTTTCTGGTTTTAGGATTAGAGTCAGGTGAAGGTGATGTTCTAAAAACTGTACAGTGTTTTATATCAGTTATGAGTCCTCAGAGAGACAAAACATGTTATCAGTTCCTTTTCTAGCAATAAATTTCTACTTTTATATTTTGAAGTCTGTAGTGTTTCTTTGCCACCAGGAGCATCCCAAACTGCTGCTTACATTCTATGTAAGGGGTGTGTGCTTGTAGTTTATGTGGAGCTTAAATATAAACTTATGTACCGGTAGTTGGATATTTTTTATTTTATTTACAGTCTGTTTTGTTTCCAGTTACAAACAAAAAAGGTCTGGGAGCAGGTGAGCAGATTAAATTACAGAGACCAGTAAGAAGAAAAGATGTTTTATACAGAATAGCGCCTCAAGATAAAAATTACGAGGCGCTTCACAAGAACAAAAAATTTAAAAGTAAATAAATTTTTAAAACGTATTAAAAAAATATTTAAAAAAATGGGAAAAGAAAAAATTGTGAAAAAAATGTGAGGAGAGGAAAAAAAGGAAATGAATAAGAAAAAGGTAATTAGTGGCTCCTGGGAAAGGCATAAATGGTAGTGATTAAGAATCAACCAAAGGTCACACCACAGTCAGCCTGAACAGGTGAGTCTTCAGCTGCTTTTTAAAGGAGACCACTGAGTCCACTGATCTCAGGCTCAGGGGGAGAGAGTTCCAGAGTCTGGGGTCACAGCAGCAAATGATCTGTCACCTTTGGTCTTTAGCCTGGTGTGCTGCACAAATAAATAATCCATTGTGCAAAAAACAGCAAGAGCAGAGACAGATTCTGTCCTGTGCTTTTAATGAAGAATATAAATGTGCAGTGTTTGCCCGATGTCTGCTGGAGATAGGCACCAGCCCCCCGCGACCCTGCTCGGATAAGCGGTTACAGAAAATGGATGGATGGATGGATAAATGTGCAGAAAAACCGGTCAGATGAAATGCTGACTGGTGTCACTGAAGGGAGAACAACTGACTAATCATTCTTTCTCACTACTTTGGTATTAAAAGACTAGGTTTTTAGCCCAAGGATCAAGTCTCAGAATCATATTTGCTTCACTTGGACACCTTTTTTGATTTTTGTATCAACACCCCCCCCCCCCCCCCCCGTATAAAACTATTCGTGTGGGTTTATCATTCATTTTGGTAGAAATGAGCAATATGGCCTAAAATCCATATCGCGACATATTCTGGTGAAGGTCATCCAGGTCATGGTAGTCCAAAGGGGTTCGAATGCAGGCAACTGGACTTCTTTGGTTTCTTGAAGATGTTTTGCTTCTCATCTGAGGAGCTTCGTCAATTCTAACTGGAATATGGGAGGGTGAGGGTCAAGCTTATAAACTGTAGCTGTCTGTTGATGCTTAACTTGCTGAAACTACCTATGAATTCCCCTCCTGCCCCCAAGGAGCCGTTAGACTATTGTGTGGGAATAGTTGTTTTGATTAGATGCAGGAGGGTGTGTCCTAGAATAAACTGTTTTGGAATTAGTTTTAATGCTGTGTTATAGGTGCTGGAAAGGTGAAACCTGAGGCTGCAGCCTCTGTTTAATGTTGGTCTTTCCTATTTTACATAGTTTCCTTTACTCTCTCAAATCATCTAGCTTCTCTGTCCAGAATGTGTACTTTGTCATCTTCAAAAGATTGTCCCTTGCCCTTCAGGTGTAAGTGGACTGCAGAGTCTTGACCTGAAGAGGTGGCTTTTCTGTGTTTTGCCATGCGCTTGTGTAGTTGTTGTTTGTTTCCTCTATGTAAAGGTCTGGACAGTTGTCTATATGTTGGACTGCACAAACGACACCACTAAGCTTCTGTTTGGGTGTCTTGTCTTTTGAATGGACCAATTTCTGTCTGAGGGTGTTGTTGGGTTTAAACATCCTGGTCTATGTATATAATGTCTGGGAAATTATCCTTTTCAGTTCTGCCTGATTCTCTGAAGTGCATGCATACACCATATACAAGTAAACTTGCAAGAACACGCAGGCATTGTGGGAATTGTATTATAACAGTAACTATATTGACAAAAAGGTTGCACAGTTAAAACACATGTATAAACAACACAATATATAGTAAAATAGTTAAAAATCAATAAAAAATTATAAGCAATCTAATGAAACATTTGCATGTTAGTTGACCTCAAAATTTCTTAGTTTAGATTTAAAAACGCTCAACATTTTCCAGCCTGCAGTTTGTTCCAAGCAGCACCTTTTATATTTGATAAAATACATAATCAATGAAGTAAACAATACACATTATTGGTCAATAATCATTAAAAATCACTGTGGAAATGAGAAAATGGTCGTTTTAGCGTCCAGTCCTGCGCTGAGCTGTTTGGAACTATTCATGGCTACGTGAACCGCGTAGTTCAAAGTATCCGAGCTGAGGGTGCTGAGTGGACAAAAGCTATTTTGCCAAGTTCAGTGCGTGTGAATGGAACACAAAGCAATATGTTTTCTTGCAGACGAAGAGAATAGCAACCAGCATTTTTCATTTCAAATAGCAAGTATAAAACATAAGAACTAACGAAATATACAGAAGAATTCACCATTTATTCAAATAGCCAGGGCTGCTGTAAATCACATATAAGAACTGTTGCGAGAGCTTTTTTGGTACAGTCTGATGTTGATTTTATGTAGTTTTACATTCTTTACAAAACGAAGACAATATGGTGTTTTACTAACCTATTACCGTTATAAAGAAACATATATTTAATAACAAACCTGCTAAACTCTTTCCAAAACCTATGTATCGAAAAAGATGTGCAACGTATTTTGTCCGAGTGGCTTTGCCGTAGTGTGACGTCATCGGTAGGCGCAGGCCCCCAAGCCGATGGAGCAGATTCACCGCACCTTGGGTAACCAAGGTTACGAGCTCGTCTGACTTTGACAGTTGAAATCCGGAAGTGCTGCGCAAACATGACCTAAACCGAGTTTAAACCTCTTTGTTATTTTATTTTTTTAGTCACGAACATTTACTTTGTCTTCCTGCTGTTGTAAGTGACCCAGTCGTATGTCAAAGTAATGGCTTTACTTTGCGGTAACATTTTAAGAAACAGTCGCTTTGCTCTTCACCTGCATGTAGCTCGAAACTTACATTTACGTAAACAAATGACATGTCCAGTGCGAGAGATTCGTTCAGTTTGTTCTCACGTTAACTTTCAAACAACCTCTACTCATCTGAGATTGTTCGCGACTAGACAGTTATGTGGCAAAGCATGGACGGTGTGTCCCCAGATTGGTCCTCATGTCCTCATACAAGGGGGACACCACATCCACACCTCGGACCCCAGAAGGGCTCTTCCTGTTCCTCTCATCTGGATGGTTCTCAAGCCTCTACAGAAACTAGTTGCTATACTACTGGGCAGGTATGTCGACATGCAAAATTACTATAAACCTATATTATCATGTAATGCAGTTTAATATATTTCAGAGTTTAAATGATTTAGAAAACATGTTTTGTTTGTTTATTTTTTTCAAACATATTCACAATCAGTGATATTCATAATTTGTATTTACATATGTATGTTTGAAAGGGAGGTAGACATATACACTTATTTAGCCCAACTTCTTTCCTTTGCATTACAAGTTAATATTCATTAAAAAAAACACTAAGAAACCATGAAAACAGAACAGCTGTCCCCTGCAGAGGAGTAAATACATACTCGAACCACAAGTAATACAAATACTGTGATTATTATTTTCAACTAAGGACATGTTTTATGTGATAATAAAAACAAAACTCCACAAAAGCATCCTAATTGTTTTACTAGCCAACGTGCAAATTAAATGTTACGTTTAATGCAAAAATGAAGGCTGTAGAGTGATCTTAACTGCTACAGATGAATCACAGACATGATATCTATGATGATTAATTTGTAGAAAGGTAGCACAGATAAATGTTCAATTAAGTTACAGATATTTTGGTTCAGTTCAGCATTTTAATATTCCATTTGAGTGCTCATAACAAATGCTTGATCATTTTATTCATTGCACGTTGCTGTTAGACAATTTTAATAATGTTTATTTTTCTTTTTGCACATTTTAGAGAACATTATTAACCTTAGTTTACATTTACATAATTTCAGCTGAAAAAATATTGAAAATATAGAGGGTTGCCAGTGCAGATCCTGTCCACATTTGTTTGGATGTTCTCCTCATGCATGTATGGGTTTTCTCTGGATGCTACTGACCAAAAACATGCATGTTAGGTTAACTGGAGACTATATTGTCTCTAGGGTGGAGTGAGTGTGTTGATGCTTGTTTGTCTCTGTGTCCCTGTGCTGTACTGGAGGCCTGTCCAGGGTGTCCACTGTCCCCCACCTTTTGCCTGATGACTGCTGGAGATAGGCATCAGCTCCTCACGACCCTACTGAGGATGAAGCCATTTATATAATGGATGAACTTTTTTGCTTTAATTTTCTTATTTCATTCAAACCCACACATTGTCCCAACATTTGTTGTCAGTGTTGGCCAGTTTCGGATTTTAGACATGCTGCATGACGCTTTATGAGCTACATCTGAAAATAAAACCAACCTGATGGGCTCCCTCTGTGTGCAGGAGCATAAGGAAGTGGTGGACGGCTCTACCACAGAACCGCAGGCAGCTCATGCGTGAATGGGTCCGAAAGCATCGCTGGCATTTTGCAGCAAGTGGAGGAGCTGCCTTGGTGATTATAGCCCTTCTACTCCTAACACACCTGGACGAGTCTCCAGTGACGGGACGTGTCCGCCTCCTGGTGTTCAGCAGAGAAAAGTATAAAGAGCTGGCTGCACTCACTTTAGAGATGGTGAGAAAGAAAAAGATCAAACAGTATTAAATGATGTGGAGAAAATATTTTGTTTAAATGGCAGATGAGATTATTTCTAATATCGGTCATTACCTCTGTGCTTCAGCACTTGGAGGAGTTTGCAGAGAGCCTGCTCCCAGACACTCACCCTCTCCACCAGATGGTGGAGCAGTCGGTTCAGCTCCTGGTACAAAGGAACAAGGACATCCCTCAAGTGTCTGAAGTCCCCTGGAGTGTCCATGTGGTGGAAAGTCCTCAAATCAATGCCTTTGTACTGCCAGTAAGTAAAAAAAATAGCAATAATAAATGTGCAAATTTTAAAATGAATTACAATATCTGCAAAAAAACATGCATCTAAAAATATAATATATGCTTGCAGAGTGGGGAAGTGTTCATGTTCACTGGGATGTTAGAAGCTGTAGCGGATACTGACCAGCTGATGATAGTCCTAGGACATGAAATGGCACATGCTATACTGGAACACTCTGTAAGTACAAAACTGACATTTTTCTATTTTGGGACCTTGTTTCTGGGTCAAGCTGGATTCCCTTTGGTTCAATTTACTGCACAGATGTTTCTTACACCTTTCTAGTTTAGCTAGTTCTGGTTTTTAGTATTCAATAAATCAACCAAATAGTTCAAAGATCTAAAGTGTAGCTTGTAAAAAGAGAAGATAGAACAAATTCTAAATAGCAGAAAATGTAACAACAACCTGCTTCCCTCAAATTAAAGTAACGTCTGAGGGAAAGGGGAGCAATGTCGTTTACATCATGGATCAGCCTTTTATCCATGCTAGGGTGCTGGAATGGATATGGGAGTTTTCCCAACTATTCCATGTCTTTTATGGAATGTGTCCCACAAGATGCCTGTGGGGGACACAATCCTAAGGAAGGGTGGACTGGACTCTGTACCAAAGGTGTGTGAGTCTGCTTCTTTCAACCAGCAGTAAGTTAAGCCTTTTCCCAATGAGAGTGGTACTCTACCAGGGTTCATTTCAGAACTGTCCTAATTCCTAAGGACGGTCTCAATCTTTTTGTGGAGGATGTGGTTCTCTTAGCTTCTCCAGACTATGGTCTGCTGCTCTTATGAGGCTTGGCACATCCATATCCAAGGCCATGATTTTTACTGAGCTGGATGGACCGCCTACTCCGTGTAGAGGGAGAGGTCCTGCCTCAAGTTGAGGAGTTTAAGTGTTGTGGCGTTTGGTTCACAAGTGAAGGAAAAATGGAGCAATGGGCGAACTAGGTCAGCAGATGCATGCTGAACTGGTATAATGTGTTGAAGAAAGAGCTAAGGCAAAATGTTACAACTACCAGTCAGTCCACAGTCCAACCTTCATCTTGCCGTGGGTGAGGGTGTTACAATGAACCAAAAGCAGACAAATGAGCCAGGCGGCTGAAAAAAAAGCTGAGGTGGTAGTAAAGACAAAATAAAGTAATAAGTAGCATACAAAGAGCCATAACAGGAAAAAAATCACGGGGAGGCCAACAGTAGGGTTTGATGAGGAACTGATTAACCAAAGGTGTGTAAATGCAGGGACGGGTGATTAGTGGGACGAGGAGCAAAACTCAAGAGATCTGGTGAACAAAACACCAGAAACAAAAGCAAATCTAATAAGAAAATCATGACTGAAATAAACACCAAAAGCCAAACATCATCTATCATTTAACACCGCGATGCGCCTGCGTCATGAGCTTTGGGTCGTGACTGAAGGATCACCACTCCAGGCAGCAGAAAGGAGTCCTTTCAGTTTCAGTCATAAATAGTTTGTTAGGAGGTCAGTTGTGCACATTTTCAAACTGATACAGAAATGGTCAGTAATGTTGTATTGTTATTTATAACCCACTGTTACCTGAAAATAAGTCAGCTCATGGTGCATCTCCAGAGTTTTCTATAGAGTGCAGCAGCATCCGTTACAGTGCTGTTGCATCAGCGGCTGATAAAAGACTCACTGACAATCACCTCCAAACATCCATTAATCATGATTTATCAGTTCTTCTTTCCCCCCAGAAATCGTCCTCCTCCTGTTAAAAAAGTCCTTCCCTTTTTTGTTCTAAAACTGTCTCTAAAAAAAGTTGTGGGTATTTCAATTCTTAAAACGTTCTCAGAGGAAATGCTTGGAGGAGATTTTAATTAGACGAAGGGAATGAGCATCGACGAGCTCGGTATTACAGAGTAGGTTTGCTGTATTGGATTGGCTCCTAAAACCTCTAAATCTGTTACGGCCAAAATGTTTCAGAAAATAGATGAGAACAATCAATATGTTCCAGCGACCTCGTTCCCCTCCCAAAAACTTTTAATTGTTGTGTTTTTCTTTCTGTTTCTCACTTATTCTCCCCCATCAACCCCCTCCAGGCAGAGCAGGCTAGCCTGTCTCACGTTGTGGACTTCCTGTCTCTTATTTTGGTGACAGCCATCTGGGCCTTGTGTCCTGGAGACTTTCTGGCGTTGCTGGGAGGATGGGCAAAGGACAAGCTCACAGAGGTGAGGCGTTAAAAATCATTTGGAGACATGAAAGCTTCAATGGGTTTGATAGAAATAAATAAATCATACTGGGATAGTTAAAGCTTAATGGTGTATGGGTTTGTTGAATTTGACCCACTTAGACATGAATCCACTCTTGTGTTTTTTCTCCTCTGCAGCTGATGTTCAACCATCCTTACAGTCGGAAGCTGGAAACTGAGGCGGATCAAGTTGGACTGCAGTTAGCTGCCAAGGTATCCTAATCACCAGTTTGTCATTACGTCAGTGGGATGGAAATAACTAGAAACACCTGAAAAGGCAAATTATTTTAATTTTTTTTAACATAAGGACACCTTTTGTTGGTTTGGTTTTCAGTATTAATATCGTTTTCATGTGATAGGGGTTATTATTCTTAGAGTTTTGAAATTAAAACCATCGGCTAGGTCTGAAAGACAGTAAGATGTCATCAGAAACTAATGATTTTCCTTGTATGAAATGTAGAATCTATTATTTGTAAAGAGTCAGAGCGTTGTGAAGACCCCCATTGCCCTTTTGAAACATCTTCCCTTGATTTTAATGTAAAATGTTTAATATATGTTCTAGATTTAGAGCTGCTCTTTAACCTGTCTTCTTGGTGAATGTAGTATGCCTCTAAAACACAAAAATATATGCTGAATGATCGTCTACTGGCTTTATTTTTATGACTTATCATTTAAAACAGTAAGAGGAAAGAAATACGGACAATGAGATCTCTCACACTACATTTATGTGAATAAAAATACTATTTTCAGAAATCAACTTGCTCCAAATAATGCCAGAAAGGACCTGCATACCATCACTTCTTTTACTTTAACAGAAAATGTTTTATGCCAACTGAGACAAGAGAAAAACATTAAAATCTCTCTTTGTTCCATTATAAATTCATGATAATATTTAGTTAAGTATTTCCTAAACTGAATGTAATGATGGTAAATGCATTTGGGTTGCTTAGAACCAGCAAACATAGAACTGGACACTAGAGGGCACTGTTGTCAAACTAAATGAAACTCAGAATTAATCAGAAAAAATGTTCATTTTGGCACCAGACAGAGAGTTGTCATGTTCTGTGTGTGTGTGTGTGTGTGTGTGTGTGTGTGTGTGTGTGTGTGTGTGTGTGTGTGTGTGTGTGTGTGTGTGAGTGTGTGTGTGTGTGTGCGTGCGTGCGTGCGTGTGTTTCTAATTCTATGAAGTGTGTGTATATGTCCTTCCCAGGCATGTGCAGATGTGAGAGCAGGCCCAGTATTCTGGCAGCAGATGGAACTCGCAGACCAACTCACAGGAAAGCCCACTTCGCCCGAGTGGCTGTCCACACACCCATCACACAGGAACAGATCCAGTCAGCTAGACCGCCTCATACCACAGGTACACACACACACACACACACACACACACACACACACACACACACACACGACAGAGCCCTGAAGTAAACAGTCCTTTTGCACGTGTTTGTCTCCCGCCACAAATTAAAACCAACAGATCTTTAATGTCTTGCACACATCTTTAGTTGTAGAGAAGCCATGTAGCTTTAGGAGCTGTTGGAACTAATGAAGTGTCTGGAGAGATGTTGATCCACCTGCAGACATGGAGAGGAGAGTAAAGAGGAAGGAAAGACTTGAGGGACAAAAGGAAAAGATGCAGGGTTTTAGGAAGACATTCAAAACATTTCCCCTCGCCAGGGCCTGGATGCCAGCAAAACTAAAGTGCCATGATTTGAGCTGAGGACCTGAAAGAAAACAGCACTGTCATTAGAGACCCAGTCTCACAGGACCAAGCAGTCTGCTGGCACTGTAGCAAGACAATCAACGGTATCTTAAGGTTGTAAGAAAATCAAGAGGCAACTAATTTGGAGGGTTGTGGAGAAATGAGACGCCTTTAGAAATCTTCCAATTTCAGGCTCTGAGTTTGTGTCTGAGAGGTTCTCAGTTCACTAGTTAGTGGTACAATTCTTCCTCTATCAGATGCTCCAAGCACAACAACCTAACAGATGGGTGGACTGCTAATTGTCCATCAGGTGGCTGAGTGTGTGTGTGTGTGTGTGTGTACGTACTCATGTTTGTCTCTGTGAGGTAGAGTGACCTCTATCAGCAGTTGTTATCAAGGCCATGCTCTAGCCAACGGCAATGAAATGATGAATTGTTTTGTTGGGTATTAATCGTCCGTGTGTGTGTGTGTGTGTGTGTGTGTGCGTGCGTGCTGATTAAACTCACTGTTTCTGTTGTGATAATGTAACACCCTGCTAACACAAACAGTTTGATTCAGCCCAGCTGCACCGACGAACCAGCTAACAGCTGAGCTCAGTCAGGTGAAAGTGATGCATAATGTGATGTTTTTAACCTTGCAAAGGGGTGACAGCCTCAAGCTACTTAACCCGACTCTTGTGGGGGCACTCCACCTCCACAAGTGGGCTCATCATCCTTAAGCAAAGTAAATTAAGTCCACAGGTAGCATGAGAGGGCGAGGCTGTGGAGTGGTTGGCCAAGTGCATGTACAGATACATTTATGTAAGTGAGATGAGAGGGAACGCGTTTAACTGCTGAGAAGAGGTTGTGGTCGGTGTCCTTTAACTAAGTTTCTGTAACCTTTAGAGCAGCTGCTTCTGGCGACTTTTTTTAGTCAAACTGCTATCTTTTATTTTGATGGTCTTCCATTTTTAAAAAAATATCTCATAGCAACAGAAGGTAGGAAGCATTTACAGCTAAGCTAAACAAATCCAACCTCAATACGGTTGTGCTTTATTTACAACAACAGTCGCTGTTCTATTGAGAATAGCTTTGTCTTGCTGTTGTTCTTTTTAACAAGAGCTAACCGGCTAAATCTGCAGCAGTTGTTCAGCTTACTGAGATTACAGAGACAGGTGGTTTTCTGGAGGGTGAGAGGGGAGAAAACAAAAGTGTAAGATAAAGTAGAAACAAGGGTTTGACTCCAGAACGATACATGATATGAATAAAAAATGTTTACAAGTGTTATTCTGAAAGATATTCCAGGGAGTTTTAGAGGACCTCATTTAGCTTAAATGTTATTCTGTGTTCTGCTTTAACATTAATAAACAGATTTATCCTTTGACCTCCAAACCTCTTAAGTTTAGGATGATTGTGAAATTTAACCACGTGGTTTTGCTTTGGGGACACAGTTATGTCTTTAATGTTTTGCTGTGAAATCTGGTTAGAAACTTGTATTTTAGTAAAGATGGCTCTCTCATATGCACATCTGTACATGGTGGTACATATAACTAACATCACAACGCCTACAGTTAAAGGTTGAATATGGAACATGGACACTATAGCGACATCTAGTGTTCAGAGGTGGTATTGCAACAACAGAACAAATTTTCGGGCCATCGGGATGTTGGTTCACTGCTGACACATTAATTGACCAGCCAGCACCATGTCCAGTGACAAATCATACAGGGTAATGCCCGGATCACACGGTGCGATTTTCGGCTGTCTAAGCCAAATCTCTCATCGGGAGCAGAATCGTGCCAAGAAACGGTGAACGTGAGGGTGATTTGCATATCTGTGGTCATCCAGTGTGACCGGCTCTGCGACAGCTTTTTGAGCCGGTCACGACCAAAAACAGCCTCGACAGTCTACAAGCACTGCTTGAAAACCTACGACTCCCGTTTGCAGTTGACCAATGAAAACACACCTTTGGGACGCCGCAGCAGCAAGACTCCGCCTCTCTGAGTTTCCGTTTCAAATTTTGTTTCAAAAATGCGGATTAAAAACTACACACCAGTTTTTATTTGTTTTATTTGTTAATAGCCCAAATAAAACCGGAGTTATATAAAAATAATTAAACTAAGAATGGGTTCATAGCGTTTTGTTGCTGAGGGACAGAGGATGGTTGTGCGATCTAACAGCAGGTGTCAAAAGGTGCGCTGAGGCGCTGTCACGGAGCAGAGAAAACACTGAGACAGACATTGACGGCAAAACTTTAGATATTGGAGCGATCTGTGACAGATAGTTACTTCCCTGTAGTTTAGTGTTTTTATGTATAAAAGAGGATGAGAAGGATGGATGTCCAGCAGACAGATCAGCTGTTTAGCTGGAAGACGGGAAAAGGAGGCGCGCTGCTGGAGTCTGAGTCCAAAGCGGGTTTTGAAAATATGGAGTAGATCAATTCTTCCTCTTTGAGGAAGATGAGCTCGGTCATGAGCTGACACTAAAAAGAAGTGTTAACTGTGGCGTGTTTTTCTCTTTTTAGCTTTGTTTTAGTTATTTGTCTAGTGACGTATGCTTTTCGGGGGGTGTGCCCGGGGTGCGCTCATGACGTAGCGTGTCCTCTTGGAGCGAGATGTTGTGCAGTCTGGCTCACTGAAATCTTGCGCCGTACAGTGTGGCACCTTTCTGGAGTTCTCACAGTGTGACATGAGCAGTCGTGTGAGACTGCCAAAAAACGCACAGTGTGATCCCGGCATAAGGACTAATTTCTACTAATAAGTTTATTTTACAACAGTAAAATAAACCTCTTCTGGGCTCAGAATCAGCTGCTTGACTTGTCGAATCCACCATCTTACACAGTCCCAGCCTCGCCTTGCCGAGCGGACTTTTTACTGCAATGGTGCCCTCTAGTGCCCTCTAGATGTAAACATAAACCCAGTGTTGTGCCAGTCAAAATAAATGTTTTTATTTATTTATTTTTAAATATAGCTTTGAAATGAAAATATGTACATTCATTCTGCACACCTCTACACGCCCCGTGGAAGTATGCTCAAATTAACACCGTCAGAGTTGATTTCAACACTTTTAAAGTGTCTATATGGGTCCACACCAGAAAGAGTTAATTTAACTCTTTTTGGAGAGTTGGTACTTTAACTCTGATTTAGTGTCAAAAACCAACTCTTGTGGAGTTGACAATTTAACACCGGTGCTAGAGTTAATATAGTAACTCTTAACTCTGGAGTTACATTTTTAACTCCAGAAGAGTTAATTTTTGACACTAAATTTAGAGTTAAAGTACCAACTCTCCAAAAAGAGTTAAATTAACTCCTACTGGTGTGGACCCATATAGACACTTTAAAAGTGTTGAAATCAACTCTGACAGTGTTAATTTGAGCATGTTGTTGTGTAACAGCCACACTGAAAAACACCTGCTAACTCATGCTCTGTACCCCTCATGACTGTGGACAACCAGTGAGAGAGAAACACAAGGAGCAGAGTCCTGAGCATTTAGTGTGAACCATGCTCCACTTCTTTACTGTGACAGTGGAACGGCACAGCAGTGCCATTCCTGTGACCAGCCTCCTCACTTATGGTGCCAACATGACACAACAAGTAACACCACATTTGCAACAGTGAACAAAGTAGTAACTAAGAACAACACAACTCCCCCCCAAAAAACATGCATAAACACCCCAAAATAGAACAAATTACCTAAAAACATGACTCCCACAATGCACCTTGCCCACTGCAGCTCTCTGCAGCCAATCAGTCACTACCAGTCCAACGTTTAGAATAAAGGGGTGGAGTCTGCGAATTAACTCTGCAGGTGTTATAGATGCTGTGGGAGTTCAGAGTTAGCTTTTCAGGAGTCATTTTGTCCAAAATTACTCCTACAGAGTTGATTAGGAAACATTCCTTTTTAACACTTGGGTTTAACTCTCATGTCAGTGTTACATATCAACTATGTAACTCTTTTAGTGTTAAATGAACCATTTTTAGTGTTAAATTAACTTTTATTAGTGTTAAATTGGACCAACACCCAAAAATTAACACTTTTAAATTAGCTGTATAGCTTTTTATTAAATTGTTCCATATTCAAACTTTAATTTTGAATTAAAAGTGCAGTTTTCACATTTTATAACACGTTTATTCTGGTACAAACTCAGAATATATGTTTATGAATTCAACAGTTATTTACAAAATCAACCAGTTAAAGTAAGAATAAACTGTTCAAGAGAAACCAAGTCAATCTTATTCACTAAATCCATTTTAAGGTCCAACTAATGATATTTGAAGTAAAGTAAGTAAACCTGTGTTTCTTCTGTCCTTTCAGGCTCTGGAATTGAGGGAAAGCTGTGCATGTCCTGCTCTGTCCCCTCCTGACCCTCGAGTGGTCTTCTCTAAGACGGTCCGCTTTATGCTGACTAAGGAGCAGTTTGGAGGAGGACTACAGAGGTCCCATCAACTTCAGCCTGTCTCAGACCTCACAGCACCACCTCCTTCCCAAACTGTGCTCACTTCTTCTACCTTAGTAGCGAATCATTTAATCCAAAACGAAGCTCCCGTCGCCGCCTCAGAGACAGTTGTAGCATCTATTGTCCCTGCTGCTGTAGGGGAAACATGATCCCAGCATGGACAGCAGAACACCAGCCAACAGGGGGGCTAAATCCTCACAACCCTCCAACAAAAAGGTGTTTTTAATAGAGCGTAAAATCTGTTCCTTCTTGTCCATTAACGTTGCTTTCAGAGGTAAACAGGTTAGCATCTCACCCTCCATCACACAGACCCTCTGACTGGTCAGTCAAGCTGATACCAAAAATTAAGATGGGGCAGGAGGGGATGATATGTTGTAAGTTGGGGGTATAATGTCAGAAAACCCAAATGAGGATGCTGTCCATGTCTAGTGACCACAAAGATGCCACTTTAATTAGATAACCTTGAGCAAGGAAATGCTGAATTAATTAGTAAAGCTTCCATTCTTTGCCAGATTAATATGTGCATTATTCATTGACACACTGCAGCAGAGGAGAATACGCACTTATGTGTGCATGTTAGAGGTTGTGTCCATCACAGGGCGAGGAGGGCAAAGACGCCTTCGTTGTGACCACACAGCATTCTCATGCAACACACACTACATGGAGTTTATGCATCTTCTTGCCTGAAAGACTCAATGTTGAAAACGAATGCAGGGTGGTTTTAAAATGCAGTTCTTTGCACAGAAATATCAAGCTTTGAGACATTTTTCTTGGGGTTTATTTTTTATTTTATTTTTGGAAATCTTATTTAACGAGGCAAACCGAGTGAGAAAACATTGATATTTACAGCTTCAGCCTGCGGGAGCAATCACGCACTGAAGAGGGGAGGGCAGTTCTGGTTCAAAGCTAATGGTATTCTTTTATGTGTGCGTGTGTGTGTGCTGAAATTAAATGCTACACTTGGATACACCATGAAATCAAATTCTACAAGTGTGTTATCATCGGTGGAAATTATTTTATTTATGTTGCGCTTTTTAGGTGCAGAGGCTGTGTCGGCTTCCAAAGCATCTGTAGAAAAGTCTCCCACTTATTTTACTTCAGACAGAGAAAGTCTATAAAATAATCTAAATCTATGTTAGATGAAGTTGACAGTGATTACTGTTATAGAGGTCAGTGAGAGCATTACAAAGCAGAAAAAACGATTTCATTTTGTCTTTTCTTTTACATCGACATTGATACTTTGATGTGGATCAAAGACGCGCAAATAAAAAATTAACTGTGGATGAAAAGACACTTGCATTGAGTATGAGTTGTGTCTGTGTAGCAGCTTTACTGAAATCCAGCTAGCATCCCTGATCAGAAAGATGTAAAGTTCTTAAATGTGACACCGAGTCCCATACGAGTCACTCGTAAGCAGATGGGAGCTACCGGATCTCTGGTGAGTCAGCCTCGGCGAGGCTCTTTGTAGCGTCTGCCAACTGTCACAAGTTCTAGCTGCTCTAATACAGGATCAATCTTGTGATTTTTACGTGAATCAAACAGCTGTGGAAACACACACCTGCAGCTCCCGGTGGTTGTAATGGAGACTTCCCATCTCCTGGTCACACTGTTGTTGTGCACAGCGAGGCGGCTGGATGCAGCTCCGTCTCCACTCAAAGAAGAAATTGGAACATGAGCAGACAACAGATGACACACTTAGACCCAGAGGTAATCGTAATGAGTGTGATACAACACACACACACACACACACACACACACACACGCACACACACACACATACACACAGTGCAGTGAGTAATTGTGGTGTACTCTTGAACCACGACAGAAGGCCTAATCAAAAAGAATGGAGAGACAGCAGCCTGATGGATTGAAAGCACAGAAATAGAAAACAGGTAAAATGGAACCATAAGGGTCTAAAAGGAGCAAAGATAACATTTTATTTCAAGTGTGTGAATGAGAGCACCTTTTGTGTAATCATATTTAAATCAGATGAATCAAATGTTTGATTTCCAACACATTGTTGGTACAAAGGATGTAAGCAAAAGTCCTCATCTTTGTAGTTTTCCAGATGCTGCCTTGAGCAAAACTTGAAAACTCATATATCTACTTTATGCCTATAAATCCACCTTAAGTCTCAGTTTGTTTTGTATTTTCTTCCTCCCACTAGAGACACGAGACGGCTTCTGAGACCTCAGACAAACTGCTCCCAGGTATTTTGAGGTATTGACAGGCACGGTAGCACTGAGAAGAAGAAGGAGCAGCGGCGGCAGCACACCCACCAGAGGAAGCAGGATGCGTGGTAGTCGGCAAACTCGAGATGCTGTTTCTCCAACAAAAACACTCCCAGAGAGAGCCGGGGCAGGGAGAGCGCAGCCCAGCACATCTGCTGTGTAGGTGGCTGAATGACGTCCCAGAATGCAGGCTAGCCGCCCTTTGACCTCCCCGTGGAGAGACGCTAAGAGTGGCTCATCCTCAGCTCCCTTTCAAGGATCTACCCAGACAAACACACGCAGCAGCTGTGTGTGGTGTGTAGAGGGAATTTGGTGAAAGAAAAGTGTGTGTGGTTGTGGAAAAAGTTGCCATGTCCTTCCACTGTGCATTAATTATACATGTGGCATGTGGGTGTCTGACTGAAATGAATATTTTACTGCATTTAATCACTGCCATTGCCAGAGTGATGGAGCATCTGGCTGTATTACCTGGGTAATTAAAGAAGCTGTCTAACGCAACTCTCAGAGGTTGTGTCTGCAATATGAGACAGAAGTACTCAGGAGGCTTACTAATGAGTCCAAATTAAATTTGGAATGTTTTGAAGCGGTGGAGCCGGCGGAACAGTGACGACTGCTCCTGCGTTGCTGCTGTTGTCTGATTCTGATAAGCAAAACGGTTTCCAAACAGGTCAGTAGACACCAGATGAGACGCAGCTTTGAGGCAAACAAGCACTTGTGGTTAAATTTGGTAAAACAAAGTAGATTTCTTAAGCTAGGAAAAGCTACGAGCTGCCATTGAATGTTTCTTAGTGCTAAATGGCAGCTGGAGTTAATTGTCATGATAAGGTTCATCTGTCATTGTTCTGAGTGCTGACAGCAGATTTAATCTATGATGTGATGTGCATTTGTCCACAAATACCTGGAGCTAAATTTTTATTTTTTAGCGATCGTGGCTAAACCACGGGGTTCCACAACCATGAGCTGCTCTTCTCTGGTGAGATCAAATAACACAAGGTTTTTTATTTCTACCTAATAAAAACTTGTCTGTTGCAGCGTTAACACTTAACACCCTGCAGATCCATGCGCTCAGACCAGCTTTTATCTGCTACTGAGAAGCAGCCTACAGCCATTCTTTGAAGATTGCTAAGCATGGCACATCCAGTCAAGAAGCCACCTACAGGGCAGCTTCAGTGCTGTGAAAGAGTTTCCCCTCTTCCAAATTTCTTCTGTTTATGCTTTTTTATTTTTTTTGAAAGTCAAATTTATTTTTCAAATGATCTAATTTATTGGGGGAAAGCCGTCCAAACTAACCTGGTCTTATGTGGAAAAGTAATTGACCCCAATAAATAAGACAAAAGAGTGAAAGGCAGACCCGGGGGTCATCAAGGCCATCTAGGTGTTCTCTTTCAGCTTAAAGCGCAGGTTCTCCTCTAATGGTTCCCTCTGTTGTCCCCCTCCTCTGGCTTATCTCCATAATCTGAGCACTGGGTGTGTGCTCATGGTTGAACTGGTGGAGGCTTTATAGTGTGACTGCTCTGATGCTATTAGAGATTAGGATGTTAACACAGTCCCTCATCTGACTGCATCGATCCCAACTCTCGCAGAGGAATCACATTAATACTAACAACGTCAGGTACAAGCGTTACTCCTCTCTCTCTGTTCTACATCTGCCTCTCTGTCAGTGTTGATTTAGATTTGAATAACCAGCTCTCTTTCTGGTCTTTCAACATGGGGAGGGGCCAATTTAATAACGTGAATGACGGAAAGAAGATTGCAGAAGCCGAGGGGGACCGGAGGATGTGGAGATGAGATGAAATTGTTTAAATCTGTATTCCTCAGCTGCTTTGACACAATTGGCATTTTGTGCTGGAGTGCATATATTAAGTAAGAAGTCAGAGCAGGTGTAATAAGATGATGTTATATAAGTTCTTTATGAGATTTTGTGAAAAATGAACAGAGTGCAGGAGTATAGTTTAGTCAAAGACAAGGAGTGAAGAAATGTAGTTATTTATCTTATTACCAAACTTGATTTGGTTGAATTATGTGTGATAACCCCAAACTAAAAAGATGCCTGGTCTGTTGGGCTTAAAAGAAGAACAAACAAAGAAAAAACAAACAAAATGAAAGGAGTATATGCCCCCTTCCATCTCTGTCAGTGCAGCAGTGCATTATTCTCCTCCTCTCAGCTTCTCTCTGATCCCTGTGAATCCACGAGAAAAACATGGCAGAGTAGAACTCAGACCAAAACACTGTCAGTCAATGTCAGCCAAATTCAGCAAGCTGTGACAGACCCTGCAGTAGATGTACACCTGGAGTAAAGTACGGCTAGTGAGCACAGCCAGCAGGTTTTGATGACTTTAGCAGGACATATGCAAGACAGACAGTTAATGTTTGATTTCATTCATTTACACAGGCTATAGGTAGTTGTATGCAGGATTTGGACGTGCTTCAGCAGCTTCTGATGCACCGTTTCCTGGATGAGTTTGTTGTTATATGGGGCCTTGTGTTAAACCACAAAGCTCAAACAGAACAAATAATACACTTGGGATTGCTTTTTCATGTTTTTAAGTCTAATTTTGAGATTTTATTATTTGGTCTATTTTTGTTTGTTTCTATTTGTTTTGGTTTTCTCCAGGTTTTCTGATTGTGGCACCTACTCTCCATGCAGCCAAATTAATATTTGAACATACAGCTGCAAGGTAAAATCTATGCAAAAGAAAAACAAACAGACAAACAATAAAATAACAACACCAGGTAAATATCATTCAAGACAAATTTTCACATTTTAATCTGGAAAATATGTTTTATGTGGAGGGGGCGGGACTTAAAACATATTCTGGAACCAGCCACTAGGGGGATGGCCCCTTTGTGGGTACAATAAACTGGTCTGTTGTCCTGGCCCAGTTCTGGGCCCTCACTGAAATATGGAAAAAACATTAAAAAGGTAATTTTCAAAATAGGTTTATTTAAAACTGATGTAATATTTGAGTTATATAAAAGTTTTATTTGTGTTTTATCCCTAATTTTCCTTGCCATAGTGGACATACCCCCCAACACAAAAAAAGTTTGGCCACTGATGATGTCATTTGATTTAAAGTTCAGAGCGCTCCAAATATCTGGTATGCAAAAAAATCAAAGAAAAGAGAAAAAGAAAATAGAGGCCTTATCGCTTTTCTAAATAAATATTTAAAACAAGCTGGTGATGGTGAAGCGGCATTTTCAGCTTTGTAACACAAGCTAACATGTTATATTGTTGCTTGTTAGTTTGTAAGATGGCCGAACAAAACAGGTGACTTTGATTTCCACATCTAATATCTTGTCTCAGCCCCAGCAAGCCTGTTGTCTGGCCTGCCCTGCGTCACTAGTGTTATAATCAGTGATGGACTTACACAGCTGTGTTCAATAATTATGATTAAACAATCAATTTTGAATGGTGCTTTGCCCTGGACTGTCTTTATGAAACAAACTAAACACAGTTTACAGTTGTGAAGATTCCTAGTTAATAATCATAACAACAAATATGTTTAAGTTGGAGGTGAAGGAGCGACTCTTCCCCTGTAACAGCCTGAGTTTCTGCAGCTGACAGCCAGGAGGGAGAGGTGAGTGAGCTTGTAGTACCGCGAGCTTTCACTGGGGGACTCCTATGAGCTGAAACCCGGTGGGAGTAGTGAGTGATCCATACCGCGAGCAGCGTGAGTCATGACTCATGAGCTGAGCCAGGGTAGGGGTTAGTGATTCGTATGTAATTACACAAGCTTCCACTGGGGGACTCATACGAGCTGAAACTCGGTTGGGAGTAGTTGTGAGTGACCCTACCGCGAGCTACGTGAGTCATGACTCATGAGCTGAGCAAGGATAGGGGTTAGTGATTCGTATGCATTTACATGAGCTTCCACTGGGGGACTCCTATGAGCTGAAACCCGGTTGGGCAGCGTGAGTCATGAATCATGAGCTGAGCCAGGTTAGCGGTACTGCGAGCCTCCACTCCAATGAGTGACTCGTTTGAGCTGAAACCCGCGAGGGAGGGGGTGAGTGACTCTGAGTGAGGCCCGCTACGGAGGAACTGAATGATTCGTTCATGCTACGATTTAGCACCGGACATTTTAAGCTAGCTTTCAGGAAGGGAGGGGGTGAGTGATTCGAACGTGCTGTTAGCAGAGCGATGCTACTGGGAACTAATGAGCTTCCAGGCCAGAGCAGGTAAGAAAATGCTTTTATTAAGAAACTGGCTGTTATTTTTTTCCACAATTTTAATGATAAGCTAGATATATTTGAATTTCTACTAATGAAATTAGTTTGCTAACAGTAACAGGGACGAGTCAGTAAATGAGTCAGTTGGGATTGTGACTCGTGATTCGTGAGTCAGTAAAGTGATTCTCGAGTATTGAACGATTCGTTCATGACTCGCACATCACTACCGCTGAGCCGCATTTCCTTCAGCTTGAAGCAAAGCCACGTTGCATGATGATGAACGCCTACAAACTTGAGGTATGGTTTTATTTGTTACCTTCAGAATATAATTCTAAAATAAAAAAAAAAACATATTAAGTTTGAAATATACAAACTTATATAAAGGCTATGTTTACAACAAGAGTTGAGCCTGAAGACATGCTAGTTAAGCTGACTATGCTAGTCACTTACATGCTAACAACATGCTACAAAGTTACAGTGTTCATTTATGCATATCATTAAGAGTCATATGACTTAGACAAGGCAAATGTAATGAATGAATAGACTTTTGACAATATAAAATACAGCAAAAAATGTATTTTCTCTCTTTTTACCCTGACCCCAAAAACCATTTACAGTAAGATCTGACTTATCAAAGAAGAGGGTTTCCAGCAAAAGGTAACTAACTGGAGGCATTAGTGCCTTAGTGAGTGTATGTGCATCTGCCTGCTTACAGCTACTTATGAGGGATATAATGAGGGATTAGGCCTGGAATAAATTAGAATAAATTCACATTAATCCTTGTACATTTGTTCTTGTGAAGTTGATTTTAAATTTGACATTATAATTCTAGCTAACTGCCGGAGGAAAACGGCATAAAATCTCAGGAAAGCTTAAGCCACTACATGCTGCTAGCGAAGGTTCATAAAACAGATTTGATGCCAAAATCCTGGTGACTGGGAACCACTGCATGCTTTCTGTTGGTATGGTTCCAGCTCGGTTCTGTGGCCCATATACGCTTAATGAGTAACTTTGATAGCTAAGACTTGGAAATTATCAGGAAACCCCCATTGAGCCCTTATTAAAACTAAGCACTGGCTCACATTATGCCTCAAAGTCCTGCAGATCTGCCAAGCAAATGAAGTTGGTGCAGCACAATATGTGTGTCGGTGTGTGCTATGCAGACATGCACATAAAAAGAGGGAGGATGTTGAAAACCAGTGTAGAGAATCATATTCTCTTTCTCCCACGTATCTTCTCAGCTCACTTCCCCTTCAGTCGTCCTCTCAGAAAACCCCATCCAGCCGTGGATCCATCCATCCTCGCTCACTCTAAGCAGTACTGTCTATTTGCTGTCTCGTTGCCATGGTTTCCATTATGCCTGCTGCCTACTCTGGTTTGAAGGACAAAGCGTTGATGACGGGTTGCATTTAGAGAGAGAGAGAGAGAGTGGGAAAGAAAGTGACTAAATATTATGGGAAATTACCTATATAGGCTGTACTTTTACTTTTTTATCACAGGTTATGTAAGGTCATTTTTCTGACGCACACAAACATCTTGTGGTCTTCGATCCACATCTCAGAGTTCTTTGGTAGGTAGAAAGTCAGCTCTACGCCAACACCTCCCTTAGGGTGTGCTGCTAAGCTGTAGCAAGCCTTATCTTTTAACTGATCAATAATCAGGCGGTACAACATTCCCTGTTTTCCCTACGGTACAAGCAGCAGCAGCTTGACAAGACTGCACCAAACCAAGTCAGCCTGCATCGTGCCTGTATAGTTTGCACGGTGACCGTGCTGCACGCTGCTTAGTGATACAGAAATCTGTTACCTGCGACCTGCGCACATGATGGCTTTTTTTGTGTGCTCGCTTGTTTCTATGCATGTGCGAGGGTTTAAGCTGTCCAAAAATTAGGCTGAAGCTTTGGACTTTATTTAGCTGACCTGGTTAGAGACTGAGAAAGAGTCTCTGCAGATGAGTGAGGAGGAGGGTGGCCGTGTAGTATGTGTGACAACAGAAAAAGAAAAGAATAAAGAGAGCCCAGGAAAGAGAATTTGAGCTCAATCCCTTTGCTGTCACACATGCCACTTCCCCGCCGTGTGATTCTCTCACCTCCCCAATCTTATTTTAAGGTTCTTAGGGCCTGCCTTAACTTTTAATAAGAGTCTTTAATAAGTCCCCAGATCATGGCTTGGTCAGACAGTGCTTCTAATTCCACACAGCTCTGCTTAAGCTCACTCTAAAATAGATCTTACACTACCCCCCGTTTTTCTCATCAGCCTCCTCTCTATTTCTCCACCACATTGTAAAAGTATATTAGAACTATCTGGAGGAATGGTGGGATGACCTCTCTGATTTGCATTTGCAAAAGAAAGTTATTTCTTCAGCCGTTCATAGAGGGAAAGTACTATAGTCATTACAGATAGATGTTTTCTAAAGATGTGACGTCAGAATTAAGCCTTGTTGTGATCTGGTTGACTGATAATCTCCATCGTGTGACTGTGCAGCTGATTTACAACAATATCTGCATTCACACGAATTGAAAGCAGCTCCTGAGAATGTGTTACCTGTTCCTGGACGCCACGCACTCTGCATGGCGGCGTGATGTTGCTCGTCTGCATGTTGTACTTTAGTCGGTCTCTTTGGCCTACTTAGGCATATTGTAAGTAGCACACTGAGCGGCTTGTCCTTTCCCCGTGGACCCAGGCAGAATAATTGAGTGGCACTGAGGCAGGGTAATAAGCTACACTGCCAGTGTAATAACCTGCTGGACGATGTACGTGTGAGTGTGCGCTCATGTTGCTTGGTAGCGGTAATGACTGCTATTACTCGAGGGCTCGGGAAGCAGACACAGGCTGGTTCAACAATCAGACATGTTATGTGAGTTTGTGTTTCCTGCATGCAGGCCTCACGGTGAACAGCCTGCTTTGGGTGGGTTTCAACTGGAGGAACGCTTTTCCAGGTCTTTGTTGTGGCTTTGTGGTTTGAAAGGTGAATATTCTCAGTTTCTGTCTCAGTCATCTGAGGTAAATCTACATAATTAGTGTTTGAAAACATAACAGCCATTCATGAAGAAGATTAACACCATCATTCTGCAAAGTTAAATCCTAACTTCACTTACTCATTTTAGATAAAAGTGGGCCCGCAAACTCTTCCGCTCCAGGTAAAAGAAAGAGAGAACTCCCATAAAGGGTTTTCTTTTTAGAGTTTTGTAAATTCATGCAAATTGCTTAATAGTTTGTGTTCTGAATCACAAGTAATAATAACCTAAATATGCACAAATTAATTTCATGAAGTTTTAACTGAGTCAGACGTACATGACTAGACCACTTTGTGTCATAATTTAGGGTCCTGGATGGTTTCCGTGTCTCTGTACTGAATCACCAAACCATCCTCACCTGTGCCTGGTTGATTATTTCCACCTGTGATCAACAAGATATAAGATCTCTGCAACCACAGAGTGCCTGATCATCCAGAAGCCTGTTCCAGTCACGTCAAGGACGTCAAACCAAGTAAGTTAAGACAAGCCATTTTAAAAAATTTTTATTTTACTTTTTCTGAAGCGCCTCGTGATTTTTATCTTGAGTGGTGCTATATAAAAGATTGTTTCTTCTTCTTCTTAAGTCATTTCTAGTCAAGTCGTTCAAGCCAAGTCAAGTTTGCTGTATTGAGTTAGTCAAGTCGCACCACACCAGTCCATCCTGTCTTTCCTGTTCATAACATTTTAGTCATTGTTCCATTCTGCGTGTGGGTTAAATCCTTGGGCCCACGTCTCATGACCATGATATAATGTTAAGTTTTTTTTAAAGTTAGAAGAGGTTTGACTTCCTTTTCAATGGTTACAATAAAAATCAGTAGAAAAAAACAATTAAGTCTGAAATCACAATTATTTGTACGAGTTGGAATTTTTATAAAGATTCCAGTCCCGTGACACCCTGAAACCCCCCCCCCCCCCAGCTCCAATCTGACTTCACCGCTGACTGAACTCCTCCCCTGCTGCCGTCTCAAACCAGCATCACTTAGATTTTATAAATTCTTAATGCACACTTGTAAACCTGGAATACTCAAAATGCACTCACATTTCATGCTACCTGCTTCCTTTGCGTCCGTCTTCTTTTGGATGACTGATAATTAGATACGTTTGGTGATGCTCATTTGGTTTAGACTCAATTAAAGCAATGTTCTTGGCTTCAACACACTTGTTTTTCTCCCTCTGTGCCTGTTGTGGGCAAATGTTCCTGTTGCTGTAGCTCCTTAAATCAGACAAGAAGTGAGAAAGTCAGAGCTGGCAACAGTGTTTGGTGTAAGTCTGTGTTTTTTTCCAGGTGTTTTGCATACACTTTAAAGCATGCATCACTTGTTGCTTACTCAGTATGAACAGAAGGACTAGAAATATTGCTCTCCTGTTAGTTTGGTGCAGACAAGCCTCTTGCCATCCTACGTCGCCCTGCCTCTATACTTGATGTCAGTCTTTCCTTGTCCCCATTTTTCTGTCTGACGTTTATCCTCTGCTTTATGTTGCCAACGAATATAATACTCTGTCAGTCACTCGGCTTGTATCTTGGCTTTGGTAGCTCTGGCAAAATCACCCTGTTACCCCACTAACTAACTTCTTATATCACACAGAGGCACACACATTGAGTTTTAGCTGTCTGTGTGATGGATGTGCCCTCTCAGACAGAACTGCCGTGTGTTGCATCCCAACCTGCACCTTCACCTTCAGGTTACAGCACATCTCCAACCAAGGCAATGCACCATGTTTGTGGAGAGGGAGAGGCTTTGATAGTCAATGTGTTTTTGCAAAAACATAAAGGAATGCAATGCAGTATGCGTATATAGAAAAAATAAGGAAAAGACAACATGAAGACACAGGGATTCTGCCCCTTTCATTCAGACTGTCTCTCTCTCACACACACACACACACACACACACACACACACACACACACACACACACACACACACACACACACACACACACACACACACAGGCATGGGCAAAAATACACACACAATGGATTATGAAGAGTGTGGATAAGTCGCCAACATCATCTCAGATATCCCCTTACAGGACAATGACAGACAGTCGCCCTCCTGTCCCAGTGTCACAGTCATGGATAGTGTGTGTTTGCGCTTCAGGCTTGGTGGGAGTTGGGGGGATACTGCCTTACAATTGATCCATTTGTATTTGTTGATCTATCTGTTCACAGCTGCTGTCATGGAGAGGTCATTGTGAGTGTGTGCTGGCAGTTGTTTTTTGGGACACCTTAACAGACGTAACAGCTGACACCTTATGGGTGCAGTTTTCTAACACACACACTGCAGTGGTATTTATATATGTACTTCTGCAGTGTGTGTGTGATTAACTGTTGGTGCAGACTTATGTTACGTGCCGTGTTCAGTGAAGACAGTGTGGGTGGCTGTTGGTTTATGGCTGTTTCAAGTTGGTGTGTGTGTGAATTGTTGTTTCCATGTACTGTCTGAGCCTCCAGGCTGTATCTGTTCAGCTCGGTGGTGAATTATTATTGCTTTATCCTCAGGGAGGGCAGAGGTGACACACAGCAATACCCACCTCCTCCTCCTGCCACGTGCCACAGCGCGCACACACACACACACACACACACACACACACACACACACATGCACAAGGCAAACATGATGCACACATGCAGATATAACTCACTGAGTCAGACCTGAGGGACGTTTTTAAACAATTGGTAACAGGAAGTCCAAGATTTACTTAAAAAATTCTCTACTTAATATGACTATCTCCTTTTAATATGGTTTTGTGAAAGAAACTACTAAAATTTAATATTTTTTAAAGAAATTTCAGTTGCCTAGTAGATATAAATTATGCAATTAGTGCCATCATAGGCCTTTGTGTGTATTTCATTAAGATTTTGTTCATTTAATGTCCACTTTCTCCTACATCTCATGACTTTATTCAAGCTCCAGGACCTCCTTCATCATCCAGCTCTTCTTTCATAACACACAAAAACAGAACTTACCCAATCCAAAAACTGTGATTTTTATTGCATGATGAGATTTGTGATCTCATCTCTCTGTAGAAAAGAACAAGTGGACTGGTTGTCCTCCAGTGGGCTTCGATTTAATCAGATCGAAAAACACCCAGCGTAGGCTCGCCGTGCTCCATAATTGGTTGACCTCAGAAACACTCTTCCTCTTGAAGGTTTGATATTTTACAGCTGAGGGTAAAATGCAGATCATTTGTTCCTCTGCTTTACTGTCTTAATTCATCAGCTTGTCCTCTTATATTTGGAGCGGTTAGGCAGCTGGCTACTATTTCACAGCAATGTTAGCAATGAAATGGCTCATTAATGACTGCATCTGGGGCTGGGAGAGATGGAGAAGCATAAAGGAAAGGGTTTTTAGAGAGCAACAGTGGGAAAGCTCTATGCTGAACTCAAGGACACCGCTCAGTTTGTGCAGTTCCTTGCCAATTGTTTGTGTTGATTTCTGTAGCAGAGCAGATGTTGGAGGCTGAGAATATCTTTTTTTCGTATCTGTGTCTGCTGGGTGGGCTGGTTCTAGAGGTCTTTGTGGGTTGTCTGATTGCAGCTCTGGTGTATCTGCTGCATGCGTGTGTTCCTTTTGTCTGTTAGGGGAGTTGAGACGCATCTCTTTAATTTGGTCTATAATTGAATTTGGCCCATGGGCATGCCATGCTCTTCTGAGAGATGGCAGCTGATGAGAGGGGGGAAGAAAAGAGACAGAAGGAAAGAGAAGGGAACAAGACAAGACATGGCTGACTGAGGCAGAGTGGAGAGCGAGGAGATGGCATATGGAAGATCAGGGGAAGGAGATCGAGAAGGAGGAGGCTGGGGACGACATAGAGTTGCATCCTCAGTTATCTGTGAGACTTCATAAGTAGTGGTTGCGTGGCCGAGCGGCTGGCAGTCAAGTCAATATGACATATGAATATTGCAGAAGCCATTCTCTCGCCTCATGCCCTCCTCAATTATTAATGTCTGGCTCAGAGTTGGCTCAACTTTTACTTGAGGCGCTCCTTTCTAATACTCATGAAAATGAGTGGGAAACACACACAGATGGACCAAAAGATAAACAAAAGATTATAAAACCCTGAAAAGATACAGGTTGGCAGGCAGGGAGGCATGAACAGTAGAGATTATTTATTATAGACAAGACCACACTGTTTCTGCCATGCTTTTGCAGAAATGCAGCCATATGTGAGCTTAGCCTGTAGATTATTAAGATGAGCAAAGCACAGCAATCACTGTTTGATGCCATGTGTGCATTAAAAGCTATATAGAAATGTAGTCTGAAAGAGGTGTCAGGTGTTAGTGGCAATCTGACACACCAAATAAGATTTAAATATATTGAACAAATGATTAAAATGCATTAAATAATCAATGCAACTACGTTATATTCAGTGTTTTTCCATTTGCACACCAACAAGCACACTGAAGCCAATATAGAATTTCATGTCATGATCATTTTGATGGAAATACCACAGTTCTATCACTAACCCATGCCCACTGCTTACTGAATACTTTAGTTGCAAAAAGTTAAAAAAATTAAAGCTTTTGTTTGAAATCTAACCATTATCTATACTGATTAGGGATGCAGCGGTACGCGGTAAAATCCCGGACCGTTCGGTCCTCCCTGCACGGGACAATCTACCCTCGTGTACCGCGGGACTTCGGTTTTGCCATAATTTTCACGCTGGTCGTTTATTTCATGCTTTACACGGCACCAGGGTGCGTTTGTCTGTCCAGGCAGATGAATTTCATTCCGTGTGCCCGCTCTAGTCTCGTCTGAAGCTACTCACAGCAGACCCCCTCTCTACCCGCGAGTAAATATCCAATCACAGGTTTGACCCGCCCCACTGAGAGCTGAACTGAAAGTTTTAGCAAAACAAGCACTACAGAGAGAAATTTAGCCATGGCGACATGTGACGAGGGGCAAACAATTCAAGACGCGCTGTCTTCATACAAATCTTCTGTGTGGGAACATTTCTGGTTTGCAGTTGAATATAAAGACGGGGAGAGAAAACGGTGAACAGTAAATAGACTGTCTGCAAGCATTGTATGACCCATCTCCCATACCCAGCGGTAAACACTATAAACATGGCCTCCGACGCCCCCACCCCAATGTATCGCTTTCTGGAAGCAGAACATTCGAGCAGGTAACACCAGGGAAAAAACGGCAGCCTCTCGCTAATGCCTCAACAAACGACAGCATCAGCTCAGATAAGCACAAGAAAATGAGCCACGCTGTCGGCGTGTTTACGTTGTTTAGCTCATTTGTTGGATGTTTACAACTGAGCATCCCTGAAGAGACGAGTTGATGTAAAGTTGCACAAACACAAGGAAAGATGATAGCCGTGAACTCAGAGGCTCACTTTATTTTACGCCACAACCCCTCACACATTGCACTCCCGAGTCGGGACCTTCCTTGGACATCCTACAATTACAAATTACGCATCCCTCCCAGTCCCACTTCGGTCGCCCTAGCCTCTCACTGACACCACATTGAAAAGGCATTTTAAAAGTGACATTTCTGTTTATCTCTGAACATATTATTATACACTAGACTACAAGTAATACATCTGAAAAGTTATATTATTGCGTGAATAAAATAAAGTTTGGAAATTTCAGATTTTCTACAATTCAAAGTGGACCGAAACCGTGACCCAAAAACCAAGGTACGGACCAGACCATGGGGAAAGTGGACCGTTGCATCCCTAATACTGATACAGGATCATTTAAATCTTTTATTCAGCAGATTAAAGACCAAGGTCACTCGTTTCTTCAATACATCTGCAGTGGTGTCTAGTATAAATGAATGCCTTGTGAGTTGAACACTGTGTGGAGCATCGCTCTCACGCTCCTGTTTCAGGAAGTAGAAGTTAGCCAGAGGAGTTGGGAGCAGAAGAAGGCAGGATTTGGAGTCTTATTTTCTGATATTCCGACATCTTCCCTCTGATTGGCTAACAGCAACATGACTCTACCACTGACTCAGTTACACAACACAAGCCTGAAGGAGTTCTGCCATGTTGTGGAGTTGCTAATGCTAACAGTTAGCTTCTAGTCGAGACGCACTCTGCTCTGTCCTGCACGCTAAACCAACAACAGCCTTCCTCGTCGCGAGCCTAGATGGGTGAGTCCATGAATGGTAAGTGACAGTGTGACGTAGATCTGATTCGCTTTTCTAATCTGAGCGTTTCCCCTGTCAATTTCTATTGGTGGCTAATGCAGGAAATAGGGCTAGGTGATTATTTTGTGGTTGTCTGTCTTGTTTTTCTGTCTGTGGTCCTTTCTGAAGGACTAATGATCTGTCCAGTTGTAACCCTGTTTCTGGCCCAATGACTTCTGGAGCTAGGCATCAGTGCCCCATGACCCTGAATAGAATCAAGCGGGTAAATAAAATTAATGAATAATTAAATGAATCAGCTGCCAGACAACATCATCTCTTAGTGAGAACATTTGGTCATTATTGAGGCTATGAGGAGAAATTAATATTGGACAGGTTGAGTCAACTTTTCACCTGAGTAATCAGTGTTATAGTCTATGTGAACAGGAAATCTGGTTTAATTTGGCTTGAATCTGTTTCTCATGTATTCCAAATGAACGTTTTATGTCGAATAGTAAAATAGAACTTATTTATTCATGGCTTGGTGGTTTTATTGACTTTGGTTGGATTCTATGTAGAGAGGTGAATTCAGTCAACTTGTAGGCTACTATTGCTTCATACTGAACATTACACTCTATTGAAGAGAACTAATACATTTAATGATCATCCTCATCAATTCTAATTAGCATTAAAAGTTACTAAAATGATTTAAAGTGTGACTTACACTAATGAGTATATCTCATCAGACATGTGAGAACTAATGACTTTAAATTGAGTGAAAGCTCGATTAGTTTTGATAGTTTGAAGAAGCAACACTCCATCAGTGTGCTTGTTGCAGTTCAGACTGATGCCCATGAAGCCTGCTAGGTCGCATGCTACTGCTGACCTCACTAGCGTGTGAAAAAGCAGCTATGACAGAGGGAAAAATTGGGCAAAGAATAGCTGTTACATGTGTGTGAAGGCCAGAGGAGGGTGGGGTCAGTGTGATTGACAGGATGTTGGCACAGCTGCAGGGTGGTCAGGGTACATCAGATAACCCCCAGCTGGGTTTTAGATGCAGAGAAAGGATGTCTAGGTCTCCCTTGACAGACACTAACAAAACCCCTCCTAAACACTTATGCCTGCACAAATTCACAAACACACGCACTGCTCACGCTGTGAATGTTGACCTTGTTGGGCTGACGGAGTCAGCAGGCACGACACCTCTCTCTGGCAGCATCGTCTGTTTGCTTTTCACAGGGGAGTATCTCTCTGTGGCCGTGTGCATATTTCGGAGAAATCACTGTTGGTTTAGTTGAACTCTCGTTGGACTTGATGAGTCATCTCCTACATATCCACAAGTTCAAAAAACAAGAAAAACAAAATAAGAAGAAAGAACAGAGAGCAGCAGAGGGATTTCAGGTTTGTCTGCTGTGGGCTTACAGTACAGCCTGGAGGAAGCTTGTGGTGCCGGCTTAGGCAAGAATTATTCTCGGATTTAAAAGGAAAATCGTTATTTGAACTGATCTGATGAAAAGAATTTCTAGTTGCAAATATGCAAGTTTAGAGTTTGGAACACAGTCTTTACTGTTTCCTTCTGTAGAAGGTCAGTTAAAGTGGCAGATGGATGTTTCGGATCATAGAGTAAAGCGCACAGAAAAGGACCCATTCTGTTCAGTGGCTCTTGGCTCATTGTATTCATTGGCCTCGTAGCCTTAGCTAAATAAGTGCCTCCGTTATTTCCTTGTACCGCTTTGATGATTTCTCATAAGAAGTTCCACCCACAAAACTCCGATAGATGGACATCTGGTGTTCTGTTGTCTTAAAGTCAGAAACTATGGGTTTGCTAACGCTAGCTTTCTGGAGCTCTGTATGTAGATCTTTATGGTTGCATTGGAAGTGACAACAGAGATTTGTTATTTTTCCCCTCGTGGTTGCCACATATGCTTGGCATGTCTTGCAAAGTACCTGTGTTTGTTGAACATTGTTTCTCTTGTAACCAAAATATCTTCAAATAAGAGACGTGCTGTTGTTTTATTCTTTCTCGCTAACATTTTCCGCACATGTCTTGCCCTCAGCCATTGCGACGCGCTCTAAGCTAACTCAGGTGTTTGTTTGCTAGCCATCTAAATTAAGTATTGTCTGCCTAGGGGGCGGGCATCTAACGTATAAGAACCCACCCAATTGGCCAAATGCGTGAACGGTTTCATTTGATTGGTCAAAAACTTGATGCTTCCATGTGATTAACAAAATGCATTATGTGTAGCAAACATTTGAGCTGACCATTTAATAAATTAGTATTTTATTTGGCCATATATCCCTTAGACACAAAACATTAATACAACCAGCTTTTGTCAAAAAAAATTTGTGTTTTAAACTGGTTAAACCTTCATTTAAATTTTTTTAGGAAGATTAATAACTTTTCAAAAATAATTGATTACAAATAATCACTCATCACAGTTTTTTTTAACACTGAGACATGTGATGTCCAAGTTTAACAAACAACATTCATCAGTGAAAGCAATAGAACTCATCTATAAAAGTAAGTCCTTCATTGAGCACTTTCTTTTCCCCAATAAAACTATTTAATGCAAAAAATAAAATCGGCAGTGCCAAAAAACTGATAGATAAAGTTAAATAGGCTTTACTGTTTTCTTTAAGAAACCTCACACAAACTCGAATAATACAGGTATTCAGCCTGTCAAAAATATTTTGTTATTGTGTTCATACCAAATACTGCAACATTCATACAAATCAGGTACAACAAATTAACAGCCCAAAAGGGGATGTAAGCCCATATGTCATCAGGCTGTATGATAGCAACTACCGGTAGTTTCAAAATAAACAGAAAATGCTAATTTTCTCACTGAATTGGCATGAAAATCAGATTAGGCATATTACACTTGCATATGCATTTTACATAACAGCAATGAAATTGCAACTGTGGCACAAATTTTATTGTTCTTAAGTCCCAAAGCTGTTGAAGAGTTGAATTTGTGTTTCTGATGCAAGCAACACCTTTCTCTTGAAAATAATTTGAATGTTTTGAATTACAGCAATACAATAGTGATGTCCTGGGATGGAAAACTTCCTTGCACCACCAACCATTGCACCCAGTGACATTTGAGATTATATGTATACAATTTAAAGAGCTGGTGATTACCAGGTGCTTTTTATGTTTTTGCAAAATTGTGGGACTGAAGAAGTTACCAAGTTACCAGAACTCAATATTCAATTCAAATCTAGAGTTCAATTTTGAACAAAACACTACAAAACAGGCCATATTAGCAACATTAACAACAATAATTAGGTCTTGTGGGATCGGTAAAGTAAATACATTTATAAATAATGATAATAAAGCTGTACGTAACAGTGCATTGCCAACTACACTTGATTAAAGGGAATCTTTTAACTAAATCCAATTAAGCCTAATATAGATTTATTGCATGCCACTGAAAACTGAATTTGTAACTTTGAAGCTGGTTGTGAAGCCTGGTCCCATAGAAAACCTTAAGTGCATCGAACTTAAACTGTGAAAAGTCTAGTTAGGTAGAAGCCATACCTCATTGCTTCTTTACGTTTTTTGAATAAAGACACACAGCTTCCACCCTGGCTGTGTGCCGTGGCAGCTGTAGCGGTGATTGACGAGGAACTGTGAGTGTGCTGCAGGAGCAGAGCTCCACCCCTTCTCCCTGATCTGTAAATGTTCCTGCTTTCTGCTGCCTCAGCAAATCTCTGCAAAAGCACGACGTATGGATCACATTGGCAGGACACAAGTAGAGGGGGAGCAGGGAGTGTGGGGTAGAAAAAGGTAAGAAGAGAATGAGAGGTGAGGGCAGGGACTGGAGGAATGGCTGGAGAAAGGGGGTGGCGTGGAGGGGTGTTAGAAAATAAACAGAACTAGAGGAATGAGGCCGCAGAACTCCTCATCAGGGCTGCAACACTGAATCCTCCGGCTTTGCTGGACGTCAGCCAGAACCACATAGAAGCAAACCCAGCGGATCAACTCCATCTTCCTCTCTCTGTTGATGTCTGACAGGACATTCCTCTGTCCTTCCATGTGCTATACCTTCATCAGTAAGGTTCACCACAGCTGAGACAGAGACAGAAGAGATGGAAGGTGGAGAAAAGACTCCACTCATGTTGTTTACTAATTTAAACAGGAAAAGGTGAAGTGTGAATACAGAACATGAAGACAGAAGCAAAACTTGTTCCATCTCTGTTTATCAGCTATTCCTAGCTGTGGTGGTGAGAATTAAACGTTTAACTTAATACAAAATGCACATAGTAATATTAAAGGTGAGTCAGCATTTCTAAGCAGTTTACCAAAGTAAAAAGAGTTTTTAGTCATGACCTTTTAAAGAATTGGTTTCTTTTACACAAACCTGTCTGATGCACTCATACATACTCACATAAATGTTTATTCTCTCTTCCACAACCTCAAATTCTCGTTTCACAGCAGTGACATGCCAAGTCTTTTGGTGTGGAACTAAAATCTTTTAAAGCCATTTTGTTAGGGTGGTCCACTGGCTTATTCCATTCAATGTGAAATAACACTGTGAGCTTCTGTGAGGCATGTCCAAGTCTTGATTCAAAGGCCTGCAGCTTCTTTAAAGAAGGATTTAAACAGAGAAGAGGTCTGGCACAAAGTGCTTTTGTTGATTGTGTGAAATTAGGTCTTGCACAAAGGCTTTTTACTCTGCTCTGCTCTTGAACTTGATGCTGTTTCCTTTTCACTTATATAAACCCTGCTAGCGTTTTCAATATTCTTATGGCAAAAGTATGTGACAATAGCTCTCCTGTGTGGTAAGATGATTACATTAGCGTTGAAGGAGTGAGCTTGTTGCTAACAGGAAGCTAAAGTTTAACAAACTGCACTACAGGTACTCACAGATTAAAAACAATCTTAGATTCACATTGCAGATCAGAAATGGAGAAAGTGTAAGAGGGGATGTGTTCATTTTTTGTTCACTGAATAAATGAATACATATTTAATTTTCAGCAAATCATCAGCAAATTACTGCTTTTGTTGTACATGATTTTTTTTTTGCAAAGATTGCTTCTTTTTTTTTGGAAATCTCATTTTAGAACAGGACTGTTCATATTTTGGACAAAGAAGATTAATGTAAAAAGGAGTAAAAGAAGCCATCTTTGTGAGGTTTTAACTTTCCAGAACAATTCAGCACTGGACCTGATTTCCAGACTCCTTCAGAAATGGAATCAATACGTCTTGTCAACCAGGACGTCCAACAACCCTCTAGAAAGAGGATCAGGGATTAACGTTTTATTGTTGCTTGCTTGCTGTAACAAAGATCTCACCACAGATTAAAAGCTTGTGCAAGTTTATGCTTGATTTGAAAAAACAAAACTTCTGAGATGCAAAGTAAAACATTTTTAAAGGCACACTTGTTAGTTTTGGCTTGCTTTTAATCCCCTCTAGTGTCCAGTTGGTAAAAGCAAAAGTAAAACTCTCCTCGCTGTGCGTTTGTCTATTTAACACCTTAATCTAACTGCTGAAATGTCTCCTCAGCCTTCATTAGTGTCTACAGAAGCGGTTCATCACTAAATCAAACAAATCAGCTGTGTTCATGATCTAAAACATGCAGGATACATGCTGGAAGCAGACTGCAGCGCCAGCTCAATTTTTCTAAGTCCAACAGAAACCAGACTGGCACTCTGAAGTTGCAAGTGTGATATTCTGGCCACAGTATTTCATTAATCCTGTAAAGGGTCGTTTTAGCACATACTGGCTCAAGAAAATGATTTAAAAATATGAAATAGTTGCATAGTATGGCTTTAAGGAAGCTGCCTTTATTCTTACCGCAGTAATAGTTGTTTCAGTTATTTCCAAATGACATTCATTACAGACTGATCAAACCAAATTCATCTTTATTTTGTAATAAACAAGTCTCTGGGAGCAGACCTGTACTGGGTCATTGTATGACATTGGTCATGTCATCTACCATCACACACTAAGAGCTCTTTCTGGTGGCCCTTCTAAATGGGCATATGTGTACAGGTGTGTATATAACACACAGCATAATAAAAGATGATTAATCAAAATCAAAAACTGAATGTCAACAACGTGTGTTCGGTTGTGTCTCTCCAGCAACTCTCTAAACCAGGGGTCCCCAATCCTGGTCCTCAAGGGCCGGTATCCAGCAGGTTTTAGTTGTAACTCTGCTTCAACACACCTGATTTCAATTAGCAAGTGATTAGCAGGCTTCAGCAGAGCTTGATGAGCTGCTGCACAGGTGATTCAACCACTGAATCAAGTGTGTTTGAGCAGAGAAACCACAAAACCTGCTGGATAGCGGCCCTCCAGGACCAGGATTGGGGACCCCTGCTCTAAACACTAAATACTTCAGAACAGTTCTTGAACTGATGTATTTTCTTCATGTTTGGGTTGAAACAGGCTGTCAAAACACCATCTAGAACTCAATAACAGCAACTCTCTGACACTCATCTCTATACAAAACACTCCAGGACACTATGGAGACATCATTATAGGAAGCCATCAAAGGAAAACACCGATGCAGGCTCCGCCATGCATATTCATTCAGCTGTCATCTTTTATTTTTAACACACATTTGAGTTGTTTGAACAAAATGGTTGCAGACACATAGAAGAAAGTGTTTCATGTCTAGAGGAGACAATATGAATTGGTTTACAACTTTTTTCTGTTGGATACAAAGTTCCTGAAAAATATCTGTGATGTGTAAAAGTCTTGGGTCAACCCTAGTTTATTTTTCTTTTTATTCATATTTTTATATGTTCTTGAAATGTTTTAAAAGTGACTTCCTTTCTGAAGGTTTCCCAAAGCTTTTCTTTGAACTTCAGTTTTTGTCACTTTTTCTGTGACTTTCAGATCAATATGGACCATTTCAAACAAATGTTTTTGTTGTTAATCCCCTTAACTCTCACCTATGAATCATTCAAGAGTCACAAAAACACTTTTGTTCCAATGTTTTAGCTAAATGTATATAAAACAATATTTTACCTCCATCAAGGTGATTCTCAAAATGCTATTAACAGAAAACTTGTAGATGTCATAGATGATTTGAAATACTGTTCATTTACGGATGTAAATTTTTAAGCAGGACTCCTTTTTGTCCTCTGCTTTTATCATATTTATCATTTTTAAAACATACTCTGCACAATATGCTGCCGTGGTCTAAATTAGCCACTGTAGCGTCCCAAAAAGTGTTTGGGTTGATGATGGGCGATGATGACAGAGGAGTTAAGTGCCCGTCCTGCAATCGGAAGGTTGCAGATTCATGCCCCACTCCTGTCTGTCGCTGTCGTTGTGTCCTTGGGCAAGACAATTAACCCACATTGCCTGCTGGTGGTGGTCGAAGGGACCGGTGGCGCCAGTGTACAGCAGCCTCGCCTCCATCCGTGCGCCCCAGGGCAGCTGTGGCTATGATGTAGCTCGTCACCACCAGAGTGTGAATGTGTGTGTGAAAGTGTGAATGACTGATTGTGTTGTAAAGCGCCCTGGGGGGTTCTAGGATTCTGGAAAGCGCTATATCAAATACAGGCCATTTACCATGGTTGGGTCCAAGTTGTGTCCCAATGAGACCCAATCTTTTATTTTTCATGTAAAATTTTTATTTCCCATATTTTGGATTAGTACCTCATAGACACAAGAGCATTATTTTTTAATATTTAGTTTTTCAAAATAAAAAAATTTGACAATGTATTCAAATAAAAATGAATATTGAAAAAAACATTAAATTAAAATCCAGCCTCTAAATGAAGATGAAGCTCATAGGGATTAGCTCATCTGGAATCAGGCCTGCCATCAGCATTTTAACCAAAGATCCTGAATGTTTTCATTTGCTAAAAAATGCTATTTTTTAGGGATGGGAATTTAACGCGTTAATTATGATTAATTAATTAGAAAAATGTAACAAGTTAATAAAAATTAACGCATTTAACCCTTAGGGCCCGAGGGCCCCCCAACTGGGGGGCATTGAAGTTTAGCAGCAAAATTCATGCCCTAAATATCAATAAATATAATCAAGCTGCACCTCTAGAAAAAACATCAGAACTGTGGCTACAAGACCATGCAAACCATTTTCATGTGCTCCAAACACAACTAAAACTACAATCAAATGAGTGATTGGAAATCCCTCTTTGTGTGAGTGTTTTTGCCTTCATTTCTGTCTCTAACGCTCCTAAAAATCAAATTCTTCACACATTCTATCCACCCATTTTGAAGCAAAGGCCCCACTGGTTCTACATATGTATCTCTCAACACTCTACACCTACGTTTCACAGCGATAGAAGCCAGGGAGCAACAAAAGCAGAATAGTTTTTTTCCAAAAAAGTTTCATCTTGAATTGTTTGTTTTATCCAGAGTTTCTTATTGTTTACTATTAGCCCTACCTCTTGTGTCACACTGAAAACAGTTTAGATGGAAAACAAAGCCATTTTGACCAACAAAATAGGGTTAGAACTCAAATGTGCAGTAGGATTTTTTTCTCTTTCCTGGTTTGTGAATGTCCGTGTCATGACGAGTGTCATTGGCTGACCAAGCTGTCAGTCTAATTTTGGTGAGTAATGCTTTATTCAATTGACCAATCAGTCACGGAGGTAGAAGGCTGCATAGTGAAGCTTATGGAATAGCTCCAGCCTATGCCAGCAGCGTCTTTTACGCATGACTCACAGCAGCTGTTCAAAACAACTTTGAATTGAAATACAATTTAAAAGCATTTTTTCTGAAATTAAAAGAGCTTGAGTTTACAATAATAATGTCCATGTCTATTGTTTGATTCTTTGCCTCAATTTTTTTTTTATTTAAAAATTTACTTTTGGGGCAAAATTCCTTGCGCGATTAAAATGTGATTAATTAAGATTAATTAATTACAAAACCTCTAATTAATTAGATAATTTTTTTTTAATTGAGTCCCACCCCTACTATTTTTATCTTGTGATTTTCTATCTTTGGGTTCTCTACGTTTTACGGAGGTCTATCTCAGAGCTTCACCTTCAGCTACTGTTTATAAACACTCACAAAGTTGCATTTTTGGTTTCTGAACCATTGTAGTTATACAGTAGATCCCACTTATTAGAGTTCAGAACTGTGTTCACAAGTTTTTCCTGCAGCTGAACACTGTTGAAATCACATTTTAGATGGTTTTAAACCTTTCTGGCTTAAGGGTTTGATGGATGTCTGTGTGTACTGTGACAATGTTATGTAGTTAATAAAACCACAGAACTGTAGTGGTTCTTCTTACATTTGAGTAGCTTCGCTTTCAGTATTCAACACTCCCACATGTGACTGTGTGGGTGAGTGAAAGGAAGGGGGTAGGGGGCATTGTAACCTCAATATGACCACAAGTTTTCCTTGTAATTAACAGATAACCTTTAATGAAGCTTTGCCCTCACAAGCTTACAGCCCCCGAAATGTCACATTAAATCTGACAGCAACACATCCAGGGCCTGCACACACATACATGCTCAAACGAATGTAAACACACATCCTTATGCACCTACACACGCAGTGTAAAAAGTGTAAGAAGTGCCCTGTCAACCCATAAATGTCATCTGTCTGTATCATTCAGGAACTGCCTCTGTGCTCTTTACAGATGGTTCGTGTGGGAGGGATAGAAGGAGGCTGGGAAAGATCAGCCTGTCACAACGTGTTGTCATCTTGTTCTGAGGAGAAAAGTGAGCTCTAGTCATGAACAAATTAATCCTTGGACAGTTTTTTATAAGATCAGGCATGTTATTGTATAATTTATGACACATAATTAATAATCTGATTATTGAAGGGGATTTTTGACAAAATAATTTCATAAACAAGGACAGCGGGAAACATTTTCTCTTCAGATTTGGTAAAAACCCTTCAAGCATGATGCGCTGGAACCATCAGACCCAGATCTCCCTCTGGGTTCTTGTTCTTTTCTCCACTCAATCTTCTATTGGATTCTTGTAGTTTCCATCCAACACTGTAAAACTCTCACTCATTTACTCTCATACCCACAGAACACCTCCACATCCATCAAAACACCAACAGGGAACCATTGTAACTAAAATAAAATAAGATTCAAGATTTTCCTGGTTTTGGTTGTGTAGTGCTGTCGTTAGCACAACCAAGTTGCAGGTTTCAATCCTGGCTAGAACCTTTCTGCGTGGTGTTTGCATGTTCTCTGCAGTGCATGTGCATGTTGGGTTAGTGTTATACCATGTATACAAAACAGATGCCAGATACAATACCCTGACAACATCACCCCCCCTCCCCCATCCATCACAGAAAATAATTGAGAAACACTGGGTTAACTGGTAAATTTAAACTGGTGTCAATTAGGAAATGGCGATATGGCCTAAAATCTATATTGCGAAACATTTTGAAGCACATGAGGTAACAATATGTATCACAATATATTCTTCTGTTTATTTATGTCAAAATTACTGCTTTTGAACATTTTAACATACTAGAACAAATACTTCTAAAAAAAAGTATAGAATGCAATTAAAGAACACTCAATGATCAAAACTCATTTTAAAAAATACAAAACATTTAAAGTAATTTTTATGTTGTGTTATGATTATTTTTCCAAACAATTCAACACAAAATTTCTCATAAAATGAATAAAGATGAAGATATTTGAAATAAAATATAAGCTAAATGTGATGAAAACAAAAATACTAAATTGTTTGAAGTGAAAAATGTAAAAACAGATGAAACATTTCTTCTTGCTTTCCTGAATCCTGATTCATTTATTCACTTTTCATGTTTTTCTTTTGCTCATAGAAGTTGAGTGGTGCTTCAGTAGTGAATAAATGCAGGTAAAACGATGCTTTGCTGCATTTTTTTGTCAACAATATTAAAATAAGGTTGGAGGTTTATCCTTTTTCTCTCCGTTTTGGTTGAGCTGCGCTCAGTTCAGCTGATTATCGGGTCTGACCGCTGTCCGCACAGGCAGCATGGAGTGAGAGAGAGGGGAGCTGCTTTCAGACTTGTGCTTTATTAATAAACAGGAGAATCAGCTGAAACTGTGGGAGGAAATTTGTTCAAAATCACAGGATATGTCCAAAAAGTTTAAAAGTTTGTGCGTTAATCGCGTGTTAAAAAACAAACAGCATTAAAGGGAATTTGCGTTAAGCTATTAACCCAGATAAAACTTTTGTCGCCCAGCATATTTTACTGACAATGTTTTTCTGCCCAACATTTGACTCCTTAAACCCAAACCAGGCTTGTATAACCGACATTGCCCCTTCTTTACAAGTACTCCTTCATCCACATGCTCCACACTGCAGCAGCAGCTTCCGCAGCAGCTTCCGCTACTGCCTTTGTCCAAAGTTGAGGCAGCAGCTTGATGACATTCACAATCGCGTTTGGCCGGTAGAGTCAAAACCTCTAGCGGTGGCTAAATTTATATTAAATCAACCATATACCATTTATACCCCGCATTACTAGTATAAATGTGAGTGTGGGTTTGACTGATGAAGTGATGATGACCTGTCAGCAGTTCACTCCATCTATCTTTTGTGTATTGCTGCAGCACCCACCACCACAACAACACGCACACATATGAAAAACTTTATAAACTCTCACTTGAGCTCTTGACAAAGCTGTGAGGGCTTTGTTTAATCCCTCTAAGGCAAAACAATTTCTAACTATTCATGAATATTATGGTGTTAATGTTACATTAAAAAAAGAAGAAATACTCGAAAAACTTTAAATTTACTTTCAAAGACTTACAATAAATGCTTTTAGATATACGTGTGAAAGATAAAGATCATGTTTTGAGTATAAAAACATTCCTTTCATGTGAACAAAGTAGATGCCCTTTATTTCTCTAACAGACATTCAATGAACTTTAGCAGAAATTATCATACAGGAGAATAAAAAAGCACATTTTACTGCCTTTTATGGGCTGTATGCACGCTTTAACTTCCGCATTCCACATAAGACCGCACTCCTATGTCCGGTTGTCATAGTCATCGGTGAAGCTGTGACATGGCTGAGAGTTTGGAGTTCACCTGGTGCTTACTGGAGTTACCAAAAGTTACAAGCAATGATGTAAGGCAAATTTTCTCTTTGTTTAGATGACAAAAAAGAATAAAGTGGTTCTCTCGATTTTTAAAAAAAACCTCTACCAATAACACGTCCGACCAAAAAACCATAAGCAACTAACCTCCAGGAAGCACCGGGTGAACTCCAAACTCTCAGCCATGTCACAGCTTCGCTGGCGACTATGACAACCGGACATAGGAGTGTGGTCTGATGTGGAATGCGGAAGTTGGAGTGTGCATAGAGCCCATTGCCTCCATAGCAGCAAGTGGGACTTTTCACTGAAAATGGGTTTAGAAGTAATGCTGTCAACTTGGATGAAACAGATCTGTGACACTTGATGAATCTTGAGGTGTGTGTGTGTGTGACACTTGGCCAAGTTTCTGCTCTGCAATCTAATGCCCAGATTTACTCTTATTCTGTATCAACTGTACTTTAGCATGTGTGTGTTGGCACACACACACATACACACACACACACACACACACACACACACACACACACACACACACACACACACACACACACACACACACACACACACCGTCATAGTGTCAAGATCTACAATCCACATAGACATTCCCCCCACATCTTGTGCTCTCGTCACGCCTCCCTGACATTCTCTCATTGTCTGAATCCATGATGAATACACTCTCAAACACGCGTGCACACACACACACACACACACACACACACACACACACACACACACACACACACACACACACTGCACAACAACATTCTTTAGGTTACAGGACAATTTGTTCAGCATCTGTGAAATTAGACACGGGTTTACAATGTAGCCCTTTCAATAATGATCACTGTCATACAACTCAGACTGTGATTTTGTGTTTGTGCACTTTATGTTGCAAAGAGTTCAAGAAAAGTCGATCAGACTTTGAGTTCTTTGTAGTGCTGAAACTCCAAAACACAAACAAAACATAGTTTGCACCTACTTTATTAGATTTTATTAAACATTTCTTTTAATACAAGACTGATCTTTTTTTCTAAAGAAGTCAACATTTTATACACATATTACCATCACCTGACAAACCCAAATATTCATTGAAGACAGCTTCTGTACTGTGAATCCATTAATGACAGTAGGCCATAGCAGGTTGTCTCCAACTCTGCTGTCTCAAAAACACGTTTATGCATTTTGCAGACGCTTTTATCGAAAGTGACTTACAATTGAACCTAACATGTTTTGTGTTTTTGCCTGTGGGAGAAAACCCACGCATGCATGGGGTGAACATGCAAACAGGTCAGACAGCTACAGTAGATCACTCACTATTCCTCTTGAGATTTATCCTTAACGTTGCTATATTTTGCTATTTATGTCATTTGTTGGAAACAAAACAAGTAGCATTGTTGAGGGTTTTAAAGTAAGAACAGATCTGGTCACACTGACAACACCTGTGAACGTTCAGATTATCTGACATTATTTAAATTTTAAGGCAGAACAGAAAACTAATTACGAGAAGGACTTCACTTGGAGTAAATTCTCTTTTGTTTGCTTGTCTCTGCAGTTTTCCACATTTACTTTGTAACATTCTTCTTTAGTGATCAGAATCGGGAGAGGTTTACCGCATTTGCCTCAGGCATGTATGAGTGAATGGATTTTCTTTTATGCAGCCATCAGTAGTCTTTAACATTATAAAACATTAAATTACAGCAAACAATATTTTATTCTTAATTTAAATGTTATTTCTATTACTACAGGGTGTATCCAAGCATATATTATCCAAGCTGTCAGTAGACTTAATCACATTTTCTTCCAGTGCTGGAGGCAGGTACCTTCACACGTCATCAACAGCTGTTATCTGCTGAAATAGTCAAACTTTTGAACAGACACCAAGTTTAAAACCTGTCTTTTTACAGTGTTCATGGAGGTCTTGGGTCCTTTTAACTGGAACAACCACATCCAGCTAACTTGGCTATATTTTACATAATTTTTCTTTTCAGAGGAACACAGACTGCTGTTAAAGGAAACATTTGAAGGACCATATCAGAGAACTGTAATACCAGCTTATGTGTGTTTGTGTGTTAGAGAGCAAGAAGGAGACCAGACTTTGAGTTAAATTAAAGCTGCCTCTGTGCTCGCTCCTTGAATCCCCTGTTGGTGAAAACTAAGTTTGTCTGGGAGCAAAGAAAGGCTGGTGAATTATTAAAGCTTGCTGAGGCTTCACTCATAGCGAACCAGCAGACCATTGAGACGCCACAACTCAGAGACACATGCTGAGAGGCCAGTTCGATGTAATACCCACAGGGTACCATCCTCACAACTGGTACACATGAAGAACTTTGGCTGCTCATGCTGAATGAAGCTTGTGGATTTCACTGTTTGCAGCTGTTAATAGAACACTGGAGTCTTTCAAACATCCAGCTACAGGCTACTTTTGATACAACTCACTACTGCAGAAAAATTTATTATTTTAACCGAATTACAACATTTGCACTGCAGTGAGTGACCAGATTCAAGGAATGTTGCTGCTATCTCACACTTTAAAACATTTTAAAGAGTAGCTAAGAACAAAATTCTGCCTTGATCAATTGTTGGTAAGCAAAAGATAATCTACATCTTAATTGCAGCTAAACTCGTGCTTAGTTATAAGAAATTTATGGTAATATAAAATGCATCTATGTATTGTCCGGCACACTCTTTGATACACTTTCCATGTTAATTCAATGCCATTGTGCTGTTTTGGCTTGTTTTGGAGCTATCAGAGCTTCTTAGCTTATAGCAGCCTGAGCAAGGAATGGGTGGACGTGGCCAGCTCCAGCTTGTTTTCTTAAAGGTGTGGAACACTGAAAAATTTTTTTAACTATTATTTCTGATTATAATTAGTCACTTAGAGTTTTTCATGAAGGGCTGAACATGAAAATAGTCTCCTACACCTATCTCCTGCATTAGCTTCTGATAGAAAATAGACGGTGAAACGATTTGAAAAGCCTGACAGACCTATGTCACAATGTCAATTAACATTCAAGGACTCACCCATCTTGACTCACGACAGGGACGGCTGTTGTTGGTTTAACGTCCAGGAAACAACAGAGAACGTCTTGACTAGCAGAAGCTAACCGTTAGCATTAGCAACTCCACTACACAGCAGAACTCCTCCAGGCTTGTGTTATTTGTGGAGATAAAACATCAACGTTGCAGAGCAAACAGAGTCAGTGGTAGAGTTGCATTGCTGTTAGCCAATCCAAGGCGAGATGTCCAAATATGAAGAAATAAGACTCCAAATCCTGCTGTGTTAAGCTCTCCTCTGTTGTGACATTCTGCTAGTTCCTGAAACAAGAGCATCTGAGCTTTTTTCCCCAGGCATTCATTCTTACTAGAGACCACTGCAAATGTATTGATTAGACGAGTTTTCCACACCTTTAAAATGACAGAGTCCTGAAACGACTCATTCTGGAAAGTACTGAAAATGTCAAGAATTAAACTGCTGAAATTGCTTTATGTGAGAGGGATTTAGCAGAAAGAACTTTATGAACTTTATGAATTGGAGACTGAACTAGGAACAGAGATTCATCATCTTTTAAATGATTATTCTTCTCTGCATCACATCGTTTGCAAATATGTCTTTGTTAATATCATGTAAGATGCAACAATACTATTCACTAAGAAGTGCTAATATTTAATTTATACCAGAATAACAAAAGTCATTTTAATTGTATCAGGTTATGAAGTGCTCAAAAATACAGTTTAAATCTGGTTGTGCAGATGTTATACAGATTTATGCCTCAACTTTAAGTTCTTTTTTAGGCTTAACTGATTCTAAGGTCTGTTTGAAAATAAGGGGAGGCTTTCCCTGACAAAGGTCAGCTGAAAAGAGAATCTAAGCATTGCAAGAAAAACAAAGAAACAGTCTGGAGAACTATTTGCTAAAGAACACTTTAGAAGTTTAGTGGAAAGTATGAATCACAAGAAAAAGAATGAAATGATGGTTTGTGTGGTGTTGGTTGCCATAGTTCTGACACTAACAGGCACAGCTCTCTGCTGATAAAGTTGTGTTCATGTATGATTGATGTGGGATGCTCTGCCAATTCCTGGAGTCCCAACCTGACTTTATACAGCGACTTCCTCATTTTATGCTAAGCTAACATAACCTTCCTCAGAGAGCAGGTATTCTGGTGCTGTGAGCTTGTGGGTGGACAGAGCAATTGCTGTGACAATGTTTTACTACAGTAATCCACTTGAGGAACTGTGAGCACAGAGAAGAATAAAGCTACACTTTATGGTGCCCAGTAGTTTAATTAAGCTGCTAAACTGGAGCCAGCAGTGTGGGTCTCATGCAGGAACAAGGAGTCATTTGTGCCACCCAAATGAGCTGATGATCAGCTGATTCCTTTTAGTGCCATCTTCATACCCATTCAGATAATAGAGTGGCTCTCTAAAACACTCGGCTCTATACATCTGCTCCTTGCCTGCTGACTGGCCGCTGCTGCATTGCAGGCTGGAAGTGCCCAGCTTTCAGTTATTCAGTCAGATTCATAAATTATTAAGCAAGTTTTGCATTTAAATCCACAAATGTACACTTTGCCTATTTATAAACATATTTAGATGTAAATGTGTGGCTGATCTTGCTTAATCTGTAATTTCCTTGGGCTGTTTTCATTAAAGTGTCCATTCATTGCTTTGCCAGTATTGATTATAGTGGAGTAAGTTAATGACTAAAAATTTTAACAAAATTACTTTAAACTTCCAGTGACTCGTTTTGTGATCCCGTGTGACAAATGCCTCCAATCAGCTTTTCTAGAACGGCTTAAACAAATGTGTTCAATTATTGGCTAAAGCTGTTTGATTAAGGTCCAGCGTGCAGTAATTGGCCGTCTTTCATGCTGCAAAGTCCACCACAGTTCCTTCTCTCTCTGCGTCTGTGATCATTTTCTAGTCGTGAAAGATTGCAGCTTATCTATTCTTTCGAGCCAGTGGCGAGTTGCAGCACTATCTGCTGTGTGAGACGGCCTCCATTGACTGCTACTAGTCAAGCTGGCATTCATTATCAAGCAGGTAATAACACAGAGCACTGGGCCTAACTCAAGCAGCAGCGGGCTCATTAATATAAACAGGACCCTAAACCCAAACTCAATTTACTTGAAAGCCTCTTTGGAGTCGGGAGTTCAGTGAAGAGTCTTTGCCTGAGTGTGTGTGTGTGTGTGTGTGTGTGTGTGTCTGTTTATGTGTCTAAGAAAGGTATTAATCATTTCTCTCTCCCAACACACCAGTACACAAACAGGGCTTGTTTGTGTGTGTGTGTCTGCGTGCGCGTGTGTGTGTGTGCGCAATACAAAGCTCCAATTATATGGCTGATCAGTGGTGTATGTTTAAGTAGTCACTCACCTCTCTCCTCTCCCCCACCCACTCGTATCTCTGTCATTAATGAGTCCAATTAGCACATGCAAATATTTATTTCTAACTAACATTTGTGATTTATCACACTGTTCGGTCTTTAAAACAAACAGTGTTAGCAATTTGTGTATTTTGTGCAGGCATGTATGTGTGTGTGTGTGTGTGTGTGTGTGTGTTCTGTCTTTGTTTATGAAGGCACATCAGCTCATTAGGCCCTCCTGTAGTGTTAGATCATCACCAACGCAAGGAGAGGAATCAAAAGACAAGAGGAGAAAAAATATAACACCACAAACTCATCACTGGAATATTCAGCTGCTCACACAAACCTCCTGTGTATCAGTCATCGATTTAGGGTGTGCGACTGTAATGGGTACCACTCCACTGCCATCAGATTAATGACGCCCAGACATGGCAGAAGGGACCGAGGAGAGGGGGAGGCAGGAGGAGATTAAATAGAGGAAAACAGAGATGCTCTTTTGGGGAGTTATTGCTGAGAGGTACTTGAATCTGCTGCACAGAGCGTTTTAAAATATCAATACATCACAGAGAAATTTGTTATGATGCCGTGGTAAAACTGACAAGAACAAATGGACGCCTTTGTGAATGCTCGTGTTTTTCAAAATAAAAACACATTTCCTTTTAATACGTTAAATCCCATATTAGGGACACTCATTCATTTTATGGTTTTGTAGTTTCTAGATTAAAGCCAATTTGAAGAAAAAGCAAATGTTATTTTAAAAATAAAGTTGAAATGCTGAGAAAATGAGCAACAGCAGGTTTTTCTACAAATAGCCCAATGAGGCATCCCATTGTGCTCTGAACCTAACTGCATTAGTTCTGTTGTTATCATTTCTGTAACTGAGGGTTCTGCGTGAGCTTTTACTGGGTAAAATTACAACACAAGGTATTTTCTTGAATGAGGTGCAGTCTTTTATGCACTTGGCAGACTCTAGGGATGTGAATCTCCGCCACTGAGGCTGATTCGATTCGCATCTCAATACGCTACCAGCGATACGATACATTAACGATACGGTGAAACCCTCTGGCAACACGATTAGATACGATTCATTCCTGCTGAAGATTCATTGATGATTTGACAACAATTTTTATTTCCATACAATTCATGATGTGATTTGAAACGATACAAGCCCACTTCTGGTTTTAAACATCATCACAATGATTTTTCCTCTCTTTCTCTGTGAAGGAAGAATTTGATCCTTTATTGTTTTTGAGTAATCAATAAGTTCAACATGAAAATGAACTTCATCAATGATATTTACACATTATATATATTTTTATCGATACAATAATCTGTTGAAATAATTTGAACAAAGAATGTGACCATGAGGTTTAGACAGTTCCTCTGCTCAGAAAAATCAACCAACAGAATCAGAAATTTTTTAAAGTTCATCATATAATTATTAGGAATTATTTTGAAACACCGCAAACATCTTAAAATATATTGTAATAATCCATATGGGACTCTTGTGAGCACTTGTAGCCTAATGTTACTGTTCCTTTAAGAGAAAAGTGAAAGTGAACACTGGAGATGCAGCGAGATGTGGGTTTATCTCAGCTGTTTATTGGACTTCTCTGATAAACAACTGTTAAGGGCAAAATGTCATTCTGTCTGGTGTTTTTAGTTCTGCAGTTTGTGGTTTTCATGAAGTTGATTTTATTTTGGCAAGTTAAGACGGGATGCACGTACATCAGTTAATATGTACGACGATGGTTGGGTTTTCTAATTGCGGCTGCGCACCACCTGGCTTCTGCTAAAAGAGACTAATGATGCGTTCAATGCGTCTCAAAAAATGAGGACATAGCAGGTAAGTTATGAAGTAATCGATGGAACCATTGTTTTTACCAATGAGAGGCAGGGCTGGAAAGATACATTGACAGATAGCCGTCAGTTGTATTTGATGCACTCTGAAGCTACCGGTGCAGTCGCGTCGCTAACGTCATGAACGAACCACCGGTTCAGATCGGTGAATCTCTCCATCCCTAGCATACTCTGTTATCCAAACTGATTTACTAATTAACATAACATGCATGCTTTTTGCTTGTGGAGAGAAGTGGGAGTATCTGGAGGAAACCCACACATGCATGGGGACAAAAGCTTATCACAGGACGGCTTCAGCTGGGATTCGAACCTGCAACCTTCTTGCTGCACTACCACATGCACCAACATGCTGTGACAGCATCCACAGAGCAACTCACTGAACATTTTTCTATCTCTCATTATACAAGTCTCAAACATACACACATAATTCAAAATACCCACAAAACACCAGAAGCTTCTAAAAATAGTTTATTATTTTGTTCTGAGGAAAAACCTACACTGCATCCTAAACCATTAGGGATTTTGAGAAGTAATTTACGGGTTGTGTCCTTCTCCAGATGCAACTTACTGTGCATGTGTCAAAGTAATTGTTTATCATAACAATTCTTAAGCATACAGTTACCATAGTTTATTTACACAATTCATTGTGGGTGGATCTGTGCACCAGTACTGGTTCAGTTATTTAAATCCCCTTTAATTTCAAAATAGCAAACATGTTCTCATTATTTTTGACTTTATTCTTTAAACATTACTTTGACTTTTTGTCATTGTAACTTTATTATGGAGATATTTTTCAACTTTTTTCAACTTTTTGATCATAAAAGTAGGAACCAAGCAAATAAACAAAATATTCTTACTCATTTTCCTTTTTACAGTTTAACAGTGAAAGATGAAGTGGTTAAATGTCACTTGACCGTACATAAAATACATTTTACATACTTGAACTGCCTTCTATTAATCTGGTGGTCACTAAATCTTTTGTCTAAATAATCTTCCTGGTGCTTTCAACAACAAAAATCTAGAAACTTCTCCATTTCATTACCAGCTCAGCACAGCCACCATCATTTTACCTTATAGGCTCAGACAGAAGTGGTGTGTTGATTATGCTTTTGATCAGCTTGATCAAAAGCATATGAGGATTGCCTTAGTAATATTAAGTAGATCTATGGAGCTAGGATTGGGACTTTAATACATGTAACCTGTACCAAGTTTTGTAACTGAAAACATGTTTCATGACACGTAACTCTGGATTTGTAACTTGTAACTTTAGTTTTGTAACGTGTAATTCTCAATTTGTACATGTATTTCTCGTTTTGTAACATCAAACTTTCGTGTTGTACATGAAACTTTTGTTGTGCAACTTAAATCTAACTTTAGTTTCCTAACATGTAATTCTCAATTTGTACATGTATTTCTCGTTTTGTAACATCAAACTTTCATTTTGTACTTGAAACTTTTGTTTTGTAACTTACATCTAACTTTAGTTTTGTAACATGTAATTCTCTCGAAAATA
>SSNS01000662.1:9903-24213 GCA_006937985.1 Aphyosemion australe
GTGTGTGTGGGTGTGTGTGTGTGTGTGTGTGTGTGGGGGGGGGTGTGTGTGTGCGTGTGTGTGTGTGTGCGTGTGTGTGTGTGTGTGTGTGTGTGTGTGTGTGTGTGTGTGTGTGTGTGTGTGTGTGTGTGTGTGTGTGCCTGTGCCTGCTCTGTCTTCTCAATCCCCAGTGAGTCGTAGTGGATGGCTGCTCATACTGAGCCAGGATCCTCTGGAGGTTTCTTCCTGGTAAAAGGGAGTTTTCCTCTCCACTGTCGCTACATGCTTGCTTATGTGAGGATTGTTGTAAAGACAATGACACTAGTCAGTGACGTGATGCAATCTGCTGGGTTGCTTATATAGGAAACTTTTACTGATTGGCTTAATGAACTGAACTCTACTGGAATGTTTACTTTGTGAAGAGCCTTGAGACGACTCTGGTCGTGGTTTGACGCTATAGAAATAAACTGAATTGAATTGAAGTGGAGGAGTTTAATTATCTCGGGGTCTTGTTCATGAGTGAGGGAAAGATGGGTTGTGAGATCGATAGGTGGATTGGTGCTGCGTCTGCAGTGATGCGGGCGTTGTACCGGTCTGTCGTGGTGAAGAGAGAGCTGAGCAGGAAGGTGAATGTTATGACAACAGATCCAATATCTGTGTCATTCTGGAAGCATCATTGGAAAGTAAAAGATGCGTGAAAACCGTGAATTTTAACAAAATTCTTTATCTAGAAAAAAAAGTCAATACAAAAAATAAACATCACCTAACAAAATAGCTACTCTATTTTCCTTGGTTTCAACAAAAAACCACGGTAAACACGATCAAAAACTAACCCTAACCCTTATCCTTCTAGAATCTCCTAGTTTCAACATAAAAAACTGCCTTAACCAGAAATGATACTTCAAAATAAAAGCCCGTACTTCAAAATAATAGTAACTTAAACTGATATTAACCTTACTTACTAAGAATGCTAAAGTTCACATATAAAACAAATTTTCACAAAAATATTACTTAAACAATTCTTATGTATGGCTCTAACAGTGAAGCTCTCGATTTACCGGTCGATCTACGTTCCTACCCTCACCTATGGTCACGAGCTTTGGGTAGTGACTGAAAGAACGAGATCACGGATACAAGCGGCTGAAATGAGTTTTCTCTGCAGGGTGTCTGGACTCTCCCTTAGAGATAGGGTGAGAAGCTCGGTCATCCGGGAGGGGCTCAGAGTAGACCTGCTGCTCCTCCACATTGAGAGGTACCAGTTGAGGTGGCTCGGGCATCTGATTAGGATGCCTCCTGGACGCCTCCCTGGTGAGGTTTTCTGGGCACGTCCAACCGGGAGGAGACCCAGGACACGCTGGAGGGACTATGTCTCTCAGCTGGCCAGGGAACGCCTTGGGATTCCCCCGGAGGAGCTGGCCCAAGTGGCTGGGGAGAGGGAGGTCTGGGCCTCTGGATGGATAGATAGATAGATAGATAGATAGATAGATAGATAGATAGATAGATAGATAGATAGATAGATAGATAGATAGATAGATAGATAGATAAATAGATAGATAGATAGATAGATGATTGATGGATGGATGGATGATGGATGAATGGATGAGGGATGGATAGATGGATGGATGGATGATGGATGGATGAGGGATGGATGATGGATGGATGGGTGGATGATGGATGGATGAGGGATGGATGGATGTTGTTTAACAACAATCTCATTGAGTGTATTTGGTGTCAAGTGGCTTTGTGTGTTACTGGACAGTGCACCATGCTTGGGTTAGGGCTAGTAACGTTAATAATGTTTAAGTCACCTAACAGATGTTTAAACACCAGTTTACCATCAACACCCCAACGTTCCTGAGGAGATACGATCATCCTCCAGGAGGAAATGACTACCATCTCACGTTTTCCCCATGAGAAACGACTCATTTAACTCTGTGTAACTGTAACTTTTGCTGCCTCTTGGCCAGGACTCCCTTGAAAATGAGGTTTTTAATCTCAATGGGACCTTTCTGCTTAAATAAAGAATAAATAAATAAATAAATAAAAATTTAAACTGAGCTGCAGCTGTCTGCTCATCCCTAACTCGTCTCCTGTCTAATGTAACCTCCTCGGGGGTTAGCTTGTTTTTTTTTCCCTACTATCTATCAGTATGTTCTCGGTAAGCTTCTGGAGCTTGTGGTGAAAGGAACACTACAGACAACGGTTTGCATTGAAAAGTAAATTATAATTATAAACACCAACTTAAAAACGTCTATTGACCAGGGAAAAGGAACAAAAAATTCAAAGTTCAAGTTCAGTTCAAGTAAAGTTCAAGTTCAGTTCAAGTTCCAAAGTTCAAGTTCAGTTCTTTCCTCGGATGGACTGGGGAAACAACCTCAGGAGTTCGTTGTCCAGGACTCAGTCCAGGAAGTGATTCAAGGGGGAAAAAATAACAGTCCTACCGGCTCGCCACTCTACTAGAGGGGTCAGGGGTCCATGACAATTGAAGAACTCAGTCTTAATGCTGTACCTCTCTAGTAGAGAATCTGGGGGTATTTCCGGGGTCCAAAAAAACCTGACCTATAAATAAGGTAAGAGAAACACCATTCAGAATTCACAATATTGATATATACACACTAGCAGCTGCTTCTTATTTACATATTTACAACCCATATTCATTATCCAAGAATAACCAAAATCGACTTTATAATTTAGCAATTAACAGCAAAATAGAGAAATCAAGAGAGAATTCAATACATAATCATTCATATGCTCATATTCATGCTTCATATTCATATACTCGAGTATCAACAGTTACTGTAGGTTCATGAGGGTCAGTAACATAAATAATGTCGGATCTTAACCAACAACCAATGTCATTGTTGCGCAACAACGCAACGGTCTGATCGTTAGGTGGTTTTTTTTCTCTGTCTTTACTCCCACACGCCACATGGCTGCTGCCATAAACACACTACACGGCTAATGCCATAAACACCACAAAGGCAGAGACTCACCGCCAAGTTCGCTTTGTTTCTTTAATTTGATTTTGTACGTCTGCTCGGTACCGCGTTTCCAGCCGTGCACTGCTTCCTGCGTGACGCCGGGAGTACGAGCAGCGAAGCTTGAGAAAGAATTACAGCGTGTGTTAACAACTGACCGTCGCCAGTAGAGACGGAGTTAGACCGATGTTTCCCATTTACTCACCACCAAGTGGATGGCGTGCTTTGTTGTGTCCAAAGTGTTCCGAACGGCCGAATTGCACCCGACGTGCACCACTCTGAGCGTGCCAACATACCAGGAAGGGGGCGTGCCGGACGAGTCTGTTTTTTTATCAGGCTGTGCGTGCATCGTGGGAGGACGCGTCACCGCCCAGTCAACCCCACGTGGGTTACAGGATCCCCCCTTGACATCATGTACGTCCCTGTACATGGTCGAGGCGAACCTCCGGGTTTGCCTGTGACACTGTCACTTTCCTCATTCAAGAGGGCGGAGAAAATGACACTCACCCCACCGAAAAGTGACTGCACGCTCTCTAGCAGAGGCCGTCCCAGTTGGCTGTATCCGAATTGGTCTGGCATGCGTCTGATCCTGGTAGAGGCCCTGACTTGCCGGCCTGGCTCCAGGCCTGAGGCCAACCCAGTTTCTCCAGAGGGGGACAGATCAGCTGCCGGAACTAACAGCACTAAGGGGTCATTTTCTGGCCCAGCAGGTCCAGCCAGTTCGTGGCTGAGGGTGACTCCCTCCATGTGGGTCTCCCTCTCCGGGTCAGCAAGGGTCCTACCCAAGCCATCAAGTGTGGCGTCGGCAGTCGGTTCCGAGTGGGACTGGTCTGTGAAAGCCTGCGGTCTTGGTTCCACCTCTGTTACAGGAGACAGCTCTGTGGCCGTAGGCAGTGGCAGTCTTTTCTCAGGAACAGACTTCATACTCAATCTAGGGATGTTCATCGTAGTGGTAAAATGTACAGGTTCTGAGGCAATTGCACTGTGCCAGTGTGGGGAGGTAGTAACGTCTTCCTCAGACAGAAGTTCCTCTTCTGAATGACCTGGAGGCGAGGTTCCTTTCCTTACTCGCTTTAGTGAACGGTCCACTTGAGATGTGGCCGGCAAATAACCACATGGCAAGAGCAAATCACGGTGGAGAGTTCTTAAGGGTTTGTTCGCATGCTCTGGTCTCACAGTGTAAACAGGTATATCCCCGGCCTTCTTGATGACTACATAGGCGTCAGACTCCCACTTGTCAGCAATTTTATGCTTTCCTCTGATCCGGACGTTCCGCACTAGCACACGGTCACCAACCTCCAACTCGGAAGCAACAACGTTCTTGTCAAACCGGAGTTTGTTCTTTGACATGGTCTTTTCAGCGTTCTCAGCTGCCAGACGGTAACTTCTTTCGAGGGTTGATCGCAAGTGTTGGACATACTCAGAATGGCTTTGATCAGGTTCATACAAGGGCAGGCCAAAAGCAAGATCTATAGGAAGTCTGGGTTTCCGACCAAACATCAACTCGTACGGAGTAAATCCAGTGGTGTCATTGCATGTGCAGTTGTAGGCGAGTTGTTTGACGAAGTCTTTCCAATGGGTCTTTTCCAGGCCTTCTAGTGTGCCAAGCATGTCCAACAATGTCCTGTTGAATCGTTCAACTGGGTTTCCTCGAGGGTGATATGGTGTGGTTCTGATTTTCTGGATACCTGTCAACGCACAGAGTTCCTTTATTGTCTTTGACTCAAAATCTGGCCCTTGGTCAGTCTTTTGGGAAAACCGTAGTGCACAAAAAAATTCTCCCACAAGCATCTCGCCACAGTTTTAGCTTTTTGGTTAGGCGCAGGCACTGCGATGGCATATTTGGTGAAGTGGTCGGTAATGACCAAAATGTGTTTGATTTTGCTTTTGTCTGGTTCCAGCGACAAAAAGTCCATACAGACAAGTTCTAGTGGGTGAGTTGTTTTGATGTTAAACAGAGGTGCAGCTTTTTCTTTTGGTGCTTTACGTTTTACACATCTCTCACAGGTTTTGATCTTTGTGTGGACATCAGTAGCCATCCTTGGCCAGTAAAACCGGCTCCGTACAATGTCCAAAGTCCGCTCTATGCCCATATGGCCCATCTGATCATGTAAACTGACCAGAACCTCAGCTCGGAACTCCTGTGGCAGGACAACTTGATGATGTAACTGGCCATCCAGCCATCGTTTTCTTAGGAGAATGTTGTCACAGAGCTCCATGCGTTGGATGTCTCGCAGGTAAAGAGGTAGCTCGGGCAGTGCTTCTCTTAAAGAGGGGGGTGGTGTTGTTCCATTCTCCAATTGTGCTATCACATGCTGTAGGACAGGGTCAGCTCGTTGTTTCTCAGCAACTTCTGATGGACTTAACTGGGGTATAACCAACAAGGCAAACTGGGTGTCCCAAGCGAAACTGTCGGGAATGCTGTCAGTGCCTATAGACAATAAATGAAGGATGGCTTGTCCAACATTGTCAATGATCGGGGCACCATAGATGAGCTGTCTGTCGCATATTGCTGTTACAGCGTGCTGCTCAATGGATATCCTTTCAGGGCCTTCAAGATGTAGCCCTGTGAACTGAAGTATTCATTCTCTCTCTTTCTGGGACTTTAGGTCTGTTAAGAGTTCACCATGGGGTCTGCGTGAGAGACCGTCTGCATCTGCAGCCTGTTTTCCTGCATGGTAAACTATTTTAAAGGAGTAGGTGGACAGGGCCGACAGCCAGCGGTAACCAGTGGCATCAAGTTTTGCCGTAGTTAACAGGTACGTGAGGGGATTGCTATCAGTCACTACGGTGAAATGAGTCCCGTACAGGTAGTCTTGGAATTTTTCCGTCACAGCCCATTTCAGAGCTAGAAATTCCACTTTGTGAGCTGGGTATCTGGATTCACTTCTGGACAATCCACGACTGGCGTACGCAATTACCTTGTCGTGTCCTTTCTGTTTTTGGTACAGCACAGCACCTAGACCAGTAGAACTGGCATCAGTGTGTAGCAGGTAAGGCTCTTGGGGGTTGGCAAAGGCAAGCACCGGGGCAGAGGCAAGTTTGTCTTTTATGGTCTCAAAGGCTTCCTGGCAAGCAGGCGTCCATCGTTCTCCGAATGCCTCCTTTTGGTGAAAATAGTGCCCTGCTTTGGCCACCGGTTTGAATCGTTTCTGTGATGGTGGGTATCCAGAGGTGAGATCATGCAAGGGCTTGGTGATGTGGGAATAACCTTGTATGAAGCGACGGTAATACCCAGCAAAGCCAAGAAACATTCTCAGCTCTTTTAAGGTTTGTGGAACAGGCCAGGTGTTTAGGGTGGCTATCTTGTCTGGGTCTGTCGCAACACCATCAGCAGACACTACATGTCTGAGGTATTTTACAGAGGTCTGGAAAAAAAGTACACTTCTCAACAGAGAGTTTCAGCCCAAAATCTTTCAGTTTGTGCAAGACTCTCATGAGTCGCTCCTCGTGTTGCTCCAATGTGGGTGAAAACACAATCAGATCGTCTAGGAAAACCAGCACTTACCATGCATTTCTCCATCAGTCTTTGAAATGTGGATGGAGCATTGGTAACCCCCTTGGGCATGCAGTTCCACTCCCAAAAATCCTAGTGGGCACACAAAGGCAGTCTTACTCTTGTCGCCCTCCTGCATCTCGATCTGGTAATATCCAGATTTTAAGTCCAAGACTGAAAACCATTTTGATCCAAATAGGGCAGTGAAGGCATCTTCTAACTTGGGAAGAGCATATGCGTCCTTTATAGTTTGCGAGTTCAGCTTCCTGTAATCAATACAGAGCCTAACACTGCCGTTCTTTTTCCTCACGACCACAATCGGAGATGCAAAAGGTGAGTCGGACTCCCGAATCACTCCTGACTCTACCAAGTCTTGTAGATGTCGCCTTACTGCATCCAAGTCCTGAGGATGGATAGGACGAGGCCTCTGCTTTAAAGGGGTTGGATCCAGAAGCCTAATCTGGTGTTTCACACGATCAGTCCTTCCAAAGTCCAAGTCATCCTTGGCGAAGACCTCCGGGATCGAATTGAATCTTTGGATGATTCTCTTCTTCCAGTCCTGTGCGAGAGGAGATTCACCAAAGTTGTAATCCAGTGACGGTTCTGATTGGAATGATTGTGTGGGCTCAGAAACAGGACGTTTAACAGGAAAGACAGAATGGACTGCACTCAGCTCTGCGAGTGTGGCTCGAGGAGGCAAGACTATGTCATGACTTGATTCGTTTTGCACTAGAATGGGTAAAAACACTGGCTGATGCCTGGAAAAGTCAATGAGGCATGTTTGCACAATGATTCTTCCAGGCAAGTGAAACGATTTGGGGTGCTCTAGGACAACAGCCTTTTCGGTTTGCAGGCAGTACGAAACTGCAACGCCCTCCAAAATGATTGTCTGTCCAGCTGGAATTGTTTGGGGGGTTTCAGCGTGGAGTTTAACGACTCCTTGATGGTCTTCTTTGGTTAGCCTGTGTCTGTGTTCCAGGACTCTTAAGACAGTCTGGTATCCATGAGATGAGGGTTGGTAATCAGGGCCTTGTTCATGGTACAAGGAGTAAGCAGTGTCCAGGGTATTAGTTCCAATCAAGACATATTGTTGGTGTAGCTTGAAGTCAGGCACAACTAGTGTGAGAGTGGCAATCCTTATTGGGGTTCCCAAGAAGTCAGGGGGAAATGTGATATCAAGTTCTAAATAGCCCAGGTATGGGACTTTCTGTCCATTTGCCCCTTCCACTTCAAGGTCACTTACACCAGACCTACTAGGACAAGACTTCAAGGTTGGAGTTCACAATCTGATAGATGCTCCTGGTAGACAGAATGAGGAATGGTTGTCACTTGCGACCCGCTGTCCAACAAGCAGTTGATAGGCGTTTCTCGTATCATAACCTGAGCAACACATTGGGTTCCAATAAGTCCTCTTGGTATTGAGCCGTAACATTGGGGTTGCGTCTTGTTCTGTTGCTTGGGTGGGGGACTCTGCGATGCTTCGGCCTCTGCCTGTCCCGCCGCAGAGGCTGCACTCAGTTTAACTGTTTTCCTGGGGGGTTTTCTCGCTCCCACTGCTCTCGTGTCTGCTGCAGTTGAGCTTTCTTTTTCAGGACAAGTGATGTATTGGCAGGTTGAGTGCAGGTAGGAGCTATATGCCCATCTTCTCCACACTTAAAACAAAACCCCGGCCTGGGGCGCGTAGAGTGCTTTTTACTGCCACCCTGGGGTGATTTGTGGAAGGGAACCAGGGTGCTTTTAGAGTTCATGGCCAAGAGAGTAGATATTTGCTGCTGTAAGGTTTTCATCTGTTGTTTTAGCTCCTTAACTGTATCACTGTCCACCACATCATGTCCACAAGAGCATGTGCTTTGTTTATGTATGCTTACACGTTGTCGGGTTGAACTCATACGTTTCTTCATCAAACTATCTTTTGCCAATTGTCTGTCCTCTTCCGTTCTCAAAACCTCGACAGAACTGTTTTAATAAATGCTCGTCAGTGTCAGAAGGCGTCACGCCACCCCGCTTTGCCACTGCATTTATCGTAAGCAGCAACCGATGTAAATACGCAGAGGGCTTTTCGCCTGGATCTTGGAGTGTGTTCAGAAATTGAAACAGTTCCTCTCCATCCTGCACAGTAGAGTATGCCGAATCCAGAATCCTCAAATAGGTTGCTGGCAATGCATCCGATTTCAATCCCTTCACAACATCAGCGGCTGGGGAGTGAAGACTTTCCAGTACTTTCTGGGTAATGTGTATCGGCGACAAGTTAACATCTGTCAACAACAGATCAATTTGGGCCCTCCATGTTTCATAATCCGTTTCAATGGCTGGCCTTGGTACCTTTCCTGAAAATGGCCGAAGTCTTATGGGGGGTGCTGAGTGAGAGGACAGCTCTTCGGCTCTCACAATATGCTCCACAACCACCTTTTGGACTTCAGTTGGGTTTATACAAGTTGCAGGAAGAGACAGTCTCGGTGGGGGTGGCAAGGGTTCCTGCTGGCCAGGTAGTGGATCCTTAGCAGAACGCCCCAGTAGCCTTTTGTGGTCCGCTTGTGAATGAAGAGGCACTGACCCCAGGCTTTGGTCCCCACTGTCCCCTTTTTCCTCTTCTTCTCCCTCGTCGGGCTCCATTGTGTCCAAATGGCTTTGTATCTGGGACATGACTTCCTGCAAAACCACCTCAAACTTCTTTCCAATCCTCCGTGCTTCCTTCTTCAGGTCATCAATGTAGCTCGCCGGGGCATCAGAAGAGGCAGCCCCCAATGTGGTGCAGTGGTCTGGGTGCAATTCGACGCAAAAGATTGTGTCACGATTCTCTCTAGACTCGAGAGTATATGGCAGAATAGGCTTAAGCGCATTTACAGCACTATCATGATTGAACTCAACGATCAGGTTTTTGTGAAACCGATTCTCTACGTCTTCTACAGCGCTTATTTTTTTAATGGACCCGTATTGGTTCAGAAAATCCATTATTTCCTCATCTTTGGCTGTCAGAGTCACACCAGAAATAACAACACATTTCTGGGTGTCCATACTGAAAAACACTGTAGAACACTCATAGATACCTGTCCGTAATTCCTTTCCGTATGTCCTTTCACGACACAAGCTCCTGGCTGGCTCGCCAATTGTAACCTCCTCGGGGGTTAGCTTGGTTTTTTTTTCCCTACTATCTATCAGTATGTTCTCGGTAAGCTTCTGGAGCTTGTGGTGAAAGGAACACTACAGACAACGGTTTGCATTGAAAAGTAAATTATAATTATAAACACCAACTTATACTTGATGAAGGGGGGAAAAAATTAACAATAACCCACATGGTCAACAGACCTTTAACCACAATGTACACGTCTCTTGACCGGGGAAAAGGAACAAAAAATTCAAAGTTCAAGTTCAGTTCAAGTAAAGTTCAAGTTCAGTTCAAGTTCCAAAGTTCAAGTTCAGTTCTTTCCTCGGATGGACTGGGGAAACAACCTCAGGAGTTCGTTGTCCAGGACTCAGTCCAGGAAGTGATTCAAGGGGGAAAAAATAACAGTCCTACCGGCTCGCCACTCTACTAGAGGGGTCAGGGGTCCATGACAATTGAAGAACTCAGTCTTAATGCTGTACCTCTCTAGTAGAGAATCTGGGGGTATTTCCGGGGTCCAAAAAAACCTGACCTATAAATAAGGTAAGAGAAACACCATTCAGAATTCACAATATTGATATATACACACTAGCAGCTGCTTCCTATTTACGTATTTACAACCCATATTCATTATCCAAGAATAACCAAAATCGACTTTATAATTTAGCAATTAACAGCAAAATAGAGAAATCAAGAGAGAATTCAATACATAATCATTCATATGCTCATATTCATGCTTCATATTCATATACTCGAGTATCAACAGTTACTGTAGGTTCATGAGGGTCAGTAACATAAATAATGTCGGATCTTAACCAACAACCAATGTCATTGTTGCGCAACAACGCAACGGTCTGATCGTTAGGTGGTTTTTTTTCTCTGTCTTTACTCCCGCACGCCACATGGCTGCTGCCATAAACACACTACACGGCTAATGCCATAAACACCACAAAGGCAGAGACTCACCGCCAAGTTCGCTTTGTTTCTTTAATTTGATTTTGTACGTCTGCTCGGTACCGCGTTTCCAGCCGTGCACTGCTTCCTGCGTGACGCCAGGAGTACGAGCAGCGAAGCTTGAGAAAGGATTACAGCGTGTGTTAACAACTGACCGTCGCCAGTAGAGACGGAGTTAGACCGATGTTTCCCATTTACTCACCACCAAGTGGATGACGTGCTTTGTTGTGTCCAAAGTGTTCCGAACGGCCGAATTGCACCCGACGTGCACCACTCTGAGCGTGCCAACATACCAGGAAGGGGGCGTACCTGACGAGTCTGTTTTTTATCAGGCTGTGCGTGCATCGTGGGAGGACGCGTCACCGCCCAGTCAACCCCACGTGGGTTATACTAACCCCGACTCCTGCAGTCTCACTTCTCAGAGCGAGACCCACTGAGGGGAGGGGCTATGTCGGTAAAAAGACTCCTGTGACTTTCAAAATAAAAGCTCGTGAGTAAAATATTTTAAAATCAAGACCTTTTTCACCTTTTTTGAGGAGGACAAATGCACGTTTCTCCTGGGGGGGGGCACGTCCCCCCCGTTCCTACGCCCTTACACCAGACCTACTAGGACAAGGCTTCACCTGGAATAACAACGTATCCTAACACCTATGTAACTACAGCTGATGTGTGTTGGTGTCCATAACAATGGTCCTGGAGCAAAACCAGGTGAGTCATGGGGTCAGGTGTCTTTAGTCTGGGTTTCTGCAGCTCCCAGATCAGTTCTGGGTTCATATGTCCTGCTGCTGCACATCTACAGTCCTGATGGTTCCTGTTGGGTTTGATGGTCCTGGTCCAACTGGAGCAGTTCTCTGTGATGCAAACATCCACTCCTAACCCACAGCAGAACTGCAGGTGTCCAACATCAGGAGGACCAGCAGGTCCAGAGGTCATCTCATCTATGTCTACAACAACACACACTAGACCGTCCACTTTTGTTATTCTGAATATTATTATGGATATAAACTCTGGAGCCACTCAGGCGCAGGTGTTCAGCTCACACCTGGTTACCTCTCTTATCTCCTTACCTGTCAGCTGATAATCCTGGACTACGTGGCCTAGATCCTCCAAATGACCCCCAAACTCATCACCATGGAAACAGAGGAGTCCCCCCACACACACACACATGCACATACACACACACCTGGACCTGAAAAGTCCCACAGAGAGGAGGAAAGAGGAGGAAGCAGGAGGATGGAGGGAGGAGAGCAGGAGCAGAGTGGATTCAGAGGGAGTGTCTCCTCTCTCACCCTGAGAGGGATAAACGGATTATGGGAGGGATGAGACGGGGGGGGGGGGGGGGGCGGGGGGGGGGGGGGGGGGGGGACGGACTCGGGTATGGACAACCAGGTCCTACAGAAACCGAGTTCTAGAACCAGCTCCGGTGGCCTAGTGGTAGAGCGTCCGCCCCGGGACTGGGAGATCAGGGTTCGATTCCCGGTCGGGTCATACCAAAGACTTTGAAAAAATGGGACCCAATGCCTCCTCACTTGACACTCAGCACTAAGGGGTTGGATTGGGGGGTTAAACCACCAAATAGTTCCCGAGTGCGGCCACCAGTGATGATGACTAATGGGACGTCTACAGGGACCAAGTCCTACAGAGACCAAGTCCTACAGAGACCAGGTTATACAGAGACCAGGTCCTACAGAGACCAGGTCCTACAGAGACCAGGTTATACAGAGACCAAGTTATACAGAGACCAAGTCCTACAGAGACCAAGTCCTACAGAGACCAGGTTATACAGAGACCAGGTCCTACAGAGACCAGGTCCTACAGAGACCAAGTTATACAGAGACCAAGTCCTACAGAGACCAAGTCCTACAGAGACCAAGTCCTACAGAGACCAGGTTATACAGAGACCAAGCCCTACAGAGACCAGGTCCTATAGAGACCAGGTCCTACAGAGACCAGGTCCTACAGAGACCAGGTTATACAGAGACCAGGTCCTACAGAGACCAGGTCCTACAGAGACCAGGTCCTATAGAGACCAGGTCATACAGAGACCAGGTCCTACAGAGACCAGGTTATACAGAGACCAGGTTATACAGAGACCAAGTCCTACAGAGACCAAGTCCTACAGAGACCAAGTCCTACAGAGACCAGGTTATACAGAGACCAGGTTATACAGAGACCAGGTTATACAGAGACCAAGTCCTACAGAGACCAGGTTATACAGAGACCAAGCCCTACAGAGACCAGGTCCTATAGAGACCAGGTCCTACAGAGACCAGGTCCTATAGAGACCAGGTTATACAGAGACCAGGTTATACAGAGACCAAGCCCTACAGAGACCAGGTCCTACAGAGACCAGGTTATACAGAGACCAGGTCCTATAGAGACCAGGTTATACAGAGACCAGGTTATACAGAGACCAGGTTATACAGAGACCAAGTCCTCCAGAGATAAGGTCCTACAGAGACCAAGTCCTGAACTAGTTGGTCTGGAGGAGTGACAAAAAATGAATGAAGATGTGATGAAGAGCAGATTAGAAACAGTTCCTTTGATCCTCCTGAGTCAGCAAACACCGTAATCTCACACACACACACTGTACACACACACACAGAGTAATTCCTAATAAGCCAGTGTTACAACCCTGGTGATGTTAAAGCGTTGTGTAGGGGAACATAAGGACCAGGAAGAGGAGGATGGTATCTAACAAGAGTGTTTTATTAGACAACCGAGAAATAAAAAGGGGAAACACAAATTCTCAGCCCTAAAAGAGGGAATAATTTAACTAAAGATCTACTCGAACCGAGGATAGCAAAACGGACGCTAGTTCTAAAGGAAAACACCCGAGGCAAAGGCCTCGGGGAGGAAGCAACACACGAAGAGCGAATTAACAAAACAAAAACCCCAAAGGGGGAGCCGGAGTAACTCGACGGCTGAGTCACGATAAACAACTATCAACACCCGGAAACAAAAGAACCTAACTAACAAAACGGGCACAACTTAAATTCAAGCTCCTGGAGCAGACTAAACGAAAACGGCTATCAACAAAACATGGCTATAAAACCCCAAGGCCACTGCCAATCACTATCAAAACCGTTTGTAGCGCACGAGGAGAGAACAGGTGGTTAGTCTGGTAGTCTCTCTCCCCCTGATGGTGTGACAGCTGCAGCCTTTTGTATCCACGTCTCTCATTAGGTAAGTTGCTGCAGCTGGCAGAGGGCGGAGGAATATCCAGGGTGAGACGGTCCTGGAGGGGAGCTGTCCGAGGCTGAGGGTGCTGAAAGAGGTGTGATTGGTTTCCAGAGCTCGGCGTTCGTAACAGCCACTCAAAGCTGCCCTGTGTGTTTGTGTGTGAGTTTGTATATGAGTGTGTGTGTGTGTATGAGTGTGGGTTTGTATATGAGTGTGTGTGTGTGTGTGTTTGTATATGAGTGTGTGTGTGTGTGTGTTTGTATATGAGTGTGTGTGTGTGTTTGTATATGAGTGTGTGTGTGTGTATATGAGTGTGTGTTTGTATATGAGTGTGTGTGTGTATATGAGTGTGTGTGTGTATATGAGTGTGTGTGTGTGTATGTGTGTGTGTGTGTGTGTATATGAGTGTGTGTGTGTGTATATGTGTGTGTGTGTGTGTGTATATGAGTGTGTGTGTGTGTATGAGTGTGTGTTTGTATATGAGTGTGTGTGTGTATATGAGTGTGTGTTTGTATATGAGTGTGTGTGTGTATATGAGTGTGTGTGTGTATATGAGTGTGTGTGTGTGTATGAGTGTGTGTTTGTATATGAGTGTGTGTGTGTATATGAGTGTGTGT
>SSNS01000662.1:36787-40261 GCA_006937985.1 Aphyosemion australe
AAGTGTCCAGCTGCATCACAAAGAGACAGAGTGAAGGATAGGCTGACTGTTACCATGGCAACAAGGTCCAAGTTCAGCTGCTTCCACACATTCTCAGACTCACCAGAACTCTGCCTCCTTGTTTTAGGTGGATCTGAACACCGGACTCGTCCAGTATCAGGGTCACACTGTCTAGGAANACGCGGCTCTGCAATATCGCGTGGACATCGGGGGCAGTTCCACTGGATTGGCAGACCGGGGTGGTGGTCCCCCTATTTAAAAAGGGGGACCGCAGGGTGTGTTCCAACTACAGGGGGATCACACTCCTGAGCCTCCCTGGTAAGGTCTATTCAGGGGTTCTGGAGAGGAGGGTCCGTCGGATAGTCGAACCTCGGATTCAGGAGGAGCAATGTGGTTTTCGTCCTGGCCGTGGAACACTGGACCAGCTCTATACCCTTGGGGGGGTCCTGGAGGGTGCGTGGGAGTTCGCCCAACCAATCTACATGTGTTTTGTGGATTTGGAGAAGGCGTTCGACCGCGTCCCTCGGGGGGCCCTGTGGGGGGTACTCTGGGAGTATGGGGTACCAGGCCCCTTGATACGGGCTGTTAGGTCCCTGTACGACCAGTGTCAGAGCTTGGTCCGCATTGCCGGCAGTAAGTCGGGCTCGTTTCCGGTGAGAGTTGGACTCCGCCAAGGCTGCCCTTTGTCACCGATTCTGTTCATAACTTTTATGGACAGAATTTCTAGGTGCAGCCAAGGTGGTGAGGGGATCCGTTTTGGTGGCCTAAGGATCAGGTCTCTGCTTTTTGCAGATGATGTGGTCCTGTTGGCTTCGTCAGAACGTGATCTCCGGCTTTCGCTGGAGCAGTTCGCAGCCGGGTGTGAAGCAGCTGGGATGAGAATCAGCTCCTCTAAATCCGAGACCATGGTCTTGAGTCGGAAAAGGGTAGAATGCCTTCTCCAGGTCAGGGACGAGGTCCTGCCCCAAGTGGAGGAGTTTAAGTATCTCGGGGTCTTGTTCACGAGTGAGGGAAGGGTGGAGCGTGAGATCGACAGGCGGATTGGTGCTGCATCTGCAGTGATGGGGGCGTTGTACCGGTCTGTCGTGGTGAAGAGAGAGCTGAGTCGAAAGGCGAAGCTCTCAATTTACCGGTCGATCTACGTTCCTACCCTCACCTATGGTCACGAGCTTTGGGTAGTGACCGAAAGAACGAGATCGCGGATACAAGCGGCCGAAATGAGTTTTCTTCGCAGGGTGGCTGGGCTCTCCCTTAGAGATAGGGTGAGGAGCTCGGTCATCCGGGAGGGGCTCGGAGTAGACCCGCTGCTCCTCCACATCGAGAGGAGCCAGTTAAGGTGGCTCGGGCATCTGATTAGGATGCCTCCTGGACGCCTCCCTGGTGAGGTTTTCCGGGCACGTCCAACCGGGAGGAGACCCAAAGGAAGACCCAGGACACGCTGGAGAGATTATGTCTCTCGGCTGGCCTGGGAACGCCTTGGGATTCCCCCGGAGGAGCTGGCCCAAGTGGCTGGGGAGAGGGAGGTCTGGGCTTCCCTCCTTAAGCTGCTGCCCCCGCGACCCGACTCCGGATAAGCGGGAGAAAATGGATGGATGGATGGATATATATATATATATACACAGTTAAAATCCATCCAATATCCAGAAAAAACAAACCCAACAATACCAAGAGCAACACGTATAAGAACACTAACACAGTAACAGACTAAACCAATCAAAGAAAACTCTAGGTCCTCATTGATGCCTGGATGTTTAGTGGCCTGCAGTTTAAAAATCCAAAATGTCTCCTTCTGATTTAGCTGTCTTTGTCTGTCCCCCTGTCTCGAGGCCTGTGGGAGATGACCAGTCCCACAGGCCTGTACAGTGGACGGGTCACTGTTCTGATGTTCCATGAAGTGTCTGCCATTGGGTAGTTAATGTTAGCTGTGCTAATATTTATGTTCAGCCAGTCCATCTAGTAGGCGTCGTTTGGTTCTACCAACATAAAATACTTTACACACAGGGCACTCCAGTCTATAAATGACAATAGTTTTACAATTAATGAAATGATTCATCGTAAAATGTTTATGGGAGACAACATCTGTAAAAGTTTTAGTATGCACTACATGACTGCAGTGGTGACGTTTATAACACCCCCTGGGTCTGGTGTTCAACCACGTCTGCTGGGACTCTGGTTTTAAATAACTATGGACCAGTTCATCTTGTAGAGTGGGGCGTCTTCTAACGCTTACCAGAGGCGGATCAGGAAAACACCGGCCTAAAAGGTCGTCACTCCCAGTGATACCCCAGTTTGTTCACTCTCTGTACTGTACCTAGTGAAACATATTGGTCTGTCTTTCTTCTGTTTCTCCTAAGTAGCGATGTTCTCTCAGTGAGCCTAGCTCTAACGTAAGCTTTTTGTAAAGTCGTGTTATTATAGCCCCGTTCTACAAATCTTGACATCATTTCTTTGGATTTATTTTCAAAAACTTTGTCTTCATCACAAATTCTTCTCACCCTCTGGAACTGCCCGTATGGGACACCGTCTTTCAACCAGTTAGGATGGAAAATAGTGTTTCTATCTGTAGGTTTCCTATATGGACCTGGGCTGCTTGGCCACCCTGTGGCTGACTGGCTAACACGCATGACCCTCACCCGGGAGTCTGGGGTTCAAATCCCGCCCAGGCCCTCGTTTGTCCACCTTGCCGTGTGTGTGTGTGTGTGTGTGTGTGTGTGTGCTAACATGATTATGAACTTGTTTCTGATGCAGAGGGTTCTAGGATCTGCTGGCTCAAAACAGAGGTGGTGGTGGTGCTGCTGAGTCAGGTGCAGTGGTGTGGGCGGGGCCTAAGTGTGACGTCTCACCTGCAGATCTGGGATCAGCTGATTGTTTTAGACACAAAACAAAAGTCCAGGTTTCATTTTTTTCATTTTTATTCTGAAGTTCTAAAACATCAAAGAGCAGAAACCCCAGCACCATTAAAGACATCGTGACCTTTGACCCACCACAGATTTATCCATCACCACTAGCTGCAGAACCATCAGAGAGGAACGCTTAGTTCTGGTGATCGTCCCAGCTGATCAGGATCAGAACCAGGTAGAACCAGCAATTGCTGACAGCTTGGCCTTTAAACAGAACCAGAACCACCTCCAGCAGCTTTAATCAGTCCAAACCAGGCTGATGAACGTTGAACCTCCATGTTTGGACCTGATGGAGCGGCGTCTCCGAGCTCCACCGCACTTCTAGAAGACAAACACAGGAAGAGATTGTTTACTTTGGTGGAGGACAGCTGGTGTTAGACAGGAGCATACTGATCCAGGATCCTCTGGAGCTTTCTTCCTGTTGAAAGGGAGTTTTCCTCTCCACTGTCGCTACATGCTTGCTTAGTATGAGGATTGTTGTAAAGTCACTGTCACTAGTCAGTGACTTGATGCAATCTGCTGGGTTCCTTATATAGGAACCTTTTTACTGATTGGTTTAATGAACTGAACTGTG
>SSNS01000662.1:59685-83008 GCA_006937985.1 Aphyosemion australe
TCTACAGCACCCATGGACATCAGACCATCTACAGCACCCATGGACATCAGACCATCTACAGCACCCATGGACATCAGACCCTCTACAGCACCCATGGACATCAGACCCTCTACAGCACCCATGGACATCAGACCATCTACAGCACCCATGGACATCAGACCATCTACAGCACCCAGGGACATCAGACCATCTACAGCACCCATGGACATCAGACGAGAGCCAGTGGATGTGACCCTTGATCCACATTTGTCAGTAAGCAGAAAGGTGTGTGACCAGAACCAGCATATTTATAGTTTATGCTGATGTCTTCTCCTGACTCATGGAGCTACACTCATGGGATAGACTGGGAACCTGTCCAGGTGTCCCCCGCCTCTCACCTTGTGACTAGGAGGAGCATAGAAGATCAGCTCTTCAGTGAGAGACAGTGGGACTAAATCTGACCTCCTGAGAAGTTTTAGGTGTTTAAATGTGAGAGATGAAGCATCTTCAGGGCGGGGCTTACCGTCTGCAGCAGGAGGAGGAAGAAGGCTGCTCTCAGGAGGACTCTTCAGTCTGCTGACGTGTCTCGTCTCTGCGTGGACCACGTCTCAGTCCTGTCTTATATTGACCCTCTGCAGCAGAGATGCAGGAGGAGGAGGAGCCCCCGCGGTGGGAACTGACGACGTGACACCTGTCTCACACCTACAGGTGTGGTGCGGGACGGTAAGATTTATAAAGGAGATGATTTCTGCTGTGGAATGTTACGGAACAAGAACCTTCGTGGGAAACGTCCTCTTCATCAGAGACACCTCTCCTCTTCAGGACTCCTGTCCAGGTTGGGTGTCCTCTCCTGATTGGTCCTGCTGCACCTGTTGGTGGGAGCTGATGAAGAATGCAGCTTCTGGCAGAACAAATGATGGTCTGACCTGAGAGCAGCTGCTGCCTTTGAAGTGATTCAGCCTGAAGGCGTTTCTGTTGTTCTGAGACAACGAGACAAATTTAAGGACAATTCAAAGTGTCCACCTGATGAGGGGAAGGTGTGAACTCTGACAGGTGAACACCCACAACACCTGAGGGCTCACATTAAGATGGAGCCTCCCAGAAGAGAAACTCAGAGAATTCCTCCGTCTGATGAAGATGATGATGGGAACCATCAGGATGGAGACTTTCAGATTAAACTCCCTCAGATGTCCTCTGGTGAGACAATGTCCCCTCTGGACAGACAGACATTGGGTTGATCCTGAAACAGGCACAGAAGTGTTTAAATAAAGATTTAATATTAAAGGTTAAACATCAATAATCTCAGTTAATCTGAGTTAAAACAAGGTAGAAACAGTTAATCTGGGTTATTCTGATTTAATTTGAGTATATCATGGTAAATCTGAGTTAATCTGAATAAATCAGGCTAAATCCGAGTAATTCTGTGTTAATCTGGGTTAATCCAAGTAATTCTGTTAATCTGGGTTGATATCAGTTAATAATTTATCACAAGAGTTCATCTGGTTAGTCTGAGTTATTCTGATTTAATTTGAGTATATCATGGTAAATTTGAATAATTCTGGCTTAATCTGAGTAATTCTGGGTTAATCTGGGTTGATAAAAGACAGATTGTTTGTTTCAGAAACCTTTAGAAATCAACCTGCTCCCAAATTAACATATTCAATAAAACGTGTTTTTATTTCTGAATTTCTAATGAAAAAATAATCATGACCAAAAGCCAAAGAAAAGCAGCCAGTTCTGACTTTTAGATTTAAACGTTTAAAATGACAAACATCCGTTTTAAAACTAAAAGTCACATTTCAACGTTGCTGCAGTCTCTCCTCTTGTGTCAGATTTATGGTCTGTAATTTCCAGAGTGAGTCTGGTTATTTATGTTGAACCCTTCCCTTTCGAGGCCTGGGGGGTTATGGGACGATGGACTAGGAAGAAAATCAATCAGTTTCTCACAGATTATCCTGCAGGAACGTCTCCAGAGATTAGCCTGGTGTTCACAGGGAGGATTTATCATACAAGCTACGCAGCTTTAATAAGTTTGATCAGAATAAATGAAGGTCAGGATGCCAGCGGCCTGGAATATAATCCAGATACACGTTTGTTCTAAAATCACAGCTTGGCTTGGCCTATGGACGCAGAGACATGTGTCTGCATGCACCAATAGAGGACTTATACAGTCCTTAAGTAATATTACATTACTTATTACTTAGTAATATTACATTACCTATTACTTAGTAATATTACATTACTTATTACTTAGTAATATTACATTACTTAGTAATATTACATTACCTATTATTTAGTAATATTACATTACTTATTACTTAGTAATATTACATTACCTATTATTTAGTAATATTACATTACCTATTACTTAGTAATATTACATTACTTATTACTTAGTAATATTACATTACCTATTACTTAGTAATATTACATTACTTATTACTTAGTAATATTACATTGCTTAGTAATATTACATTACCTATTATTTAGTAATATTACATTACTTATTACTTAGTAATATTACATTACCTATTACTTAGTAATATTACATTACTTATTACTTAGTAATATTACATTACTTATTATTTAGTAATATTACATTACCTATTATTTAGTAATATTACATTACTTATTACTTAGTAATATTACATTACCTATTACTTAGTAATATTACATTACCTATTATTTAGTAATATTACATTACTTATTACTTAGTAATATTACATTACCTATTACTTAGTAATATTACATTACCTATTACTTAGTAATATTACATTACTTATTACTTAGTAATATTACATTACTTATTACTTAGTAATATTACATTACCTATTATTTAGTAATATTACATTACCTATTATTTAGTAATATTACATTACTTAGTAATACTACATTACTTAGTAATACTACATTACTTATATGGAGTCTTGGCGCACCGTGACTTCCTCTGAGCAGAGACGGACAGCGCTGGTGGGCGATACGCTCCAGGCAGCTGCGTCCTGCGCACCACCACCGGAACATTCTCAAAGTGGCGATGGTTCATGTCCGCTCTTGTTCTCTGGTACTTGTTTTATTCGTGCCTGATGCGCTCCGCCTCAGTGGAGCTCAGAACCTGCGCCACCTATCAGTAGATCCCTTTGAGCTACTGGGTTCAAAAGTTGCTCAGGAAGTGAAAAAGTAGCAAAGGAGACCATCATTTATTGTTTTTCAAGACAAGATAAAACTAAAATGACCAACTTTTAATTGGACGGATGGCGTTTAATAACATCAGGCTTTCACCTGAACATCATCATAAACTTTTATTCTACACAAGGACAGTTTGTGTCAAAGAATTCTAAGAAATCAAACAAAACACAATCCTAGCATGTTATCTTCTTTCCACCCACCACCTCTACTGAATATTTCATGTTAAAATGCTGCAGACTCTGGCTTTGCCTTCATCTCATCACTGATGTCCTCAGACATGGACGTCACTTCTGGGGGGACAGGGGGGGACATGGCCCCCAACTTTTTTATAAGGCAGTTTGGATCCATTCATGATTTCTACTCATTTTCACTGAAATGAGGTAGAACATCACGTTATTTTTATTTTAATGAAGTCTAGTGACCAGACATTCTGAACATTAGTGTAAAACTTGGATCCTCGACCCCCCCACTAACTTCGTGTGGCGTTGCTTAATAAATTCTTTCAGCGATCCTGTGGAGAACAGCTGTTGGGTGGAGGAGGTAACTCGCACTTTGTTTTTCCGTTTTAGCCCGAGAAAATTTAAAGAGTTGTGCAAAAATCCCTGCAGTCAAAATGAACGGCTGTGCCCAAAATGAGAGGAAATAATCTTTATTAGGTTTATTGCTTTAAATCCTTGTAGCGCAGAGGCAGCTTTGAACAATACATTCGAGTTTATTTGTAAAGCCCCTTCCTACCCCCAATCAAGAGGGCCCAAGGTGCTGAACATAATGCAAAAAACACAATAAAACAGCTATATAATAACATACAGAAATACAACATTCAAAGATAAAAGATAAAAATTCAGTAAAACAACGATGATTATAACATTAAAACAGGAGCAGAAAAACTAATAGACCTACGATGAACCTTAAGCCTGGCTTTAACAGTGGGCAGCGATGTGGACTGTCTTAATTCTGGTGGCAACTGGTTCCAAAGCTGAGGACCCAGAACTGAAAAGGCACGATCACCTGTGGACTTGCGCTTCGACCGCGGTACCACTAGGAGGTCACTCCGACCTGAACGCATTGATAGTATTGTTGAAAACACGTACTAGTTTGTTAGAATGATCTGTAATGTGTAAAGGTGGTTTGATGTTAGAATATCTAAAGGTTAACTTCACTGAAAAAAAATATTTTTCATTATAATTTCTGATTATAATGGGTGACTCTGACTTAAAAATGCAGGCTGAACAGGAAATCAGTCTTCTACACCCATCTCCTGCACTAGCTTCTGATAAACTCTAGGATTCCAAAAGCCTGACAGCTCTACGTCACACTGTTATGGACTCACTCAGAAAAAGTTTGGAAACCATTAATCGAGGCTAAGGGACTGCCACCAGGGAAACAAGACTGACATCTAGGATGTTAAACTACACGAGTCCTTTTAGGGACTCTAATAGTTAAATGAGATCTTTGTGTCCTGTGTGGACTCTACTGTGATTGTTCAGCAGTGTATTATGGCTAAATCTTTGTCCACAGAGCTCAAAGGAAAAACGTTTCTGTCCAGTGTGGACACTCATGTGATTGTTTAAAGTTGTTTTATGACTAAATCTTTTTCCACAGAGCTCACAGGAAAAACGTTTCTGTCCAGTGTGGACTCTCATGTGACTGTTTAAAGTTGTCTTATGACGAAATATTTTTCCACAGAGCTCACAGGCAAAAGGCTTCTCTCCTGTGTGGACTCTCGTGTGTCTATTTAAATCTGTCTTTCGGCTAAATGTTTTTCCACAGTCGTCACAACTAAATGATTTTAGTTCTTTCTGGACTTTCCTACATGAGTCTACATGTTGCTTCCCTCTAACACTTTTCTTATTAACCAAACAGCCTGAAGACTCTATTGATGAATGACCCGTCACTCTCACATGTCTCTGGAGAGTCCACTTGTGGAGAAATTGTTCACCACACTCAGAGCAGCTAAAGGATTTGTTGACAGCCTTAACATCTGACTCAGAAGACCTGCTCTCACTCCAGTCATTGTCTCCGTCTCCAGTTTCAGACCCAGAGTCTGACAGCTCAGAGTCTAGATCCACATCATCATCCTCTTCATCATCTCCACTAACTTCAGTCTCTGAAGAATCAGATGTCTGTTCATGAGGGTTCAGATCTGGGTTCCTGCTGGTTTCTGCTCCTCCACCAGTTTCTGCTGTCATCTGGTCAGCTGAGCTGCTGGTTGGAACATCTCTGTCTTCTATTTGCTGCTGATGAAGCTGTGAGAACAGAGGTTTCTCTTCATCCTCACTCTTTATAGAAACTGGAAACCTGGCAGCATCAGTCTCCTCCTCCAAATGGAGCTGCTCTCCCTCCAGACTGGTCCAGAGTTCCTCCTGTTCCTCCTTTATGTGGAGGAGTTCTGGGTCCTGCTGGTCCACACCAGGAGCTTCTTCTTTAACCAGCACCATCTGTTGAACATCTGTAGAAACACAGAAACATGATGTGAATTACTGACCCGCTGTAACTTTATATTGGCTCCGGTGGTGGTGTTGGCTCCACGGCCATGGAATGAACTGCCTTCAACCGTGTGCCAGTCACCTTCTTTGCTGGTTTTTAAGTCCCGACTGAAGACGCATTTTTATGTCATGGCTTTCCAACAGCAAAGATGTCATAGTGTGGCTTCATTGTCCTGTATGTAATGTGGCCTTTTTATTAGGTTTTTGCATTTATGGTTGTTTGAAACATTGATTTTAAATATTTATCTCACACAGAACGCCATAAAAACAGATCAAACTCATGATTTGGGCTGTTCTGCACGCATAGTATAGCTCCAGGCCAACAGAATGCCATTTTCACCAGTTTACTCTGAGGTAAAGTTATTATAATATTGATATAGATACATCAACTCTTTATCAGAGGTAAACATAGACAAATATACACAAAGTATAAAAAACTGAAGACTGAAAGGTATTCTAAAAGATCCCTCATGGACCACCTTCTGTTTTCTTTCTGGCTCCGTGATGCATCAGTGGAATCATTTTGCTCCAAAAGAGGAACTTTTAGCAGAAACTCATGCTGTTGACAGATGGAGACACTCCTCCATAACAGGCGAAACAGCCGCTGTATCGGTCATGTGACTACTTCCTAAATGATACGAGCACCAACACGGGGTCTCGCTCTATGAGCTAGATACATGCGCTGACGCATCGATATTGTTGGACCCATCACTATTAAAGTAGCTCTCCGGAGTATTTCTGTTATCCGATGGCGCCATCTAGTGGCTGACAAGCGTATCACACCAATAGTCGGGTCGACTCGATAATTTAAGATGGTGCCTGCACGTTTCTTGTTTATGAATGTGCTTCTGTAGCCAACAGAGCTAAAACACGTTGTTTTACAAGTATTATTCTCATGTCATGTTGTGTTTTCATATATTTATATTTTAAAGACTTACTTGTCCGTGAAAAGTTCATCAACGCTGCATCAGCCGAGGTGCCTCCTTAAATTTGAAGCACGTAAGCGGTAGTCTAACGCTATTGGTTAGTTTTACTCGCCGCTCAGTTTCCTATTGCACGGATTTTACGGGGCAGGGGACGGGCTTAGCAAAAAAAAGAGGTATTGCTTACATTATATCACACTACATGATAAGACAATCACTTTTATGGATTTCTGAAAAATCATACATAATTCCTGAAAGGGGAAAACTCCGGATTGCTGCTTTAAGCAGCTTGGTGTGAAGAAATCAAGTGTGGGAGCAATTATTAGAAAGTGGAAGACATACAAGACCACTGATAATCGCCCTCCATCAGGGGCTCCACGCTAGATCTCACCCCGTGGGGTCAAAATGATCACAAGACGGTGAGCAACAATCCCAGAACTACACGGGGGACCTGCAGAGAGCTGTGACCACAGTTACAAAGGCTACCATCAGTAGGTGCGTTTCCTTTATTGGAACTTCAGGGTAAATTTACAGGAAGTTCTCGACGTGGGCTCGTCTCCACCTGACCGGGCCGGCCAAACGGCCGTTTTCCAGAACCTTCTGAGTACCTGATCAGGGGTAGGTACTCGGAATGGCCCGATATAAGACCCGGTGAAGACGCTGGGCAGGAACGCTGCCGATTGGTTGTAACTCAGTCGGAAATGATGTCAACTCAGGAGGAAATAGGAAATGCATATATGTGGCAGGAACAGTTATTTAGGAAAACGCTAGTTGTTAGAGAGATGGGCGATGGAAGCCATCGCTGCATATAACATAGCAAACATAAACGTGCTGACTATTGCTGCTTCCTCCATTGTGTCCATCTTTGTTTACTGCTTTTCGCGCTGATCGATGGCGTAACTCACTGTGCAGTAGTCTCAATGTGCTGACGTTTTATCAGATTCCTTACAGGGCCAAATATATATGGAGACAGGACAGCTCAACAGGACCGGGGCTTCGGATCTCCCGGTTAGTTTCATGCTCACAGATTCACCCGGAAGTTCCGATAAAGGAAACGCGCCTAGTAACCCTACGCCACCGGTGACTCAAATCCTGCAGAGCCAGACATTTCCCCCTGCTTAAGCCAGTACATGTGCAGGCCCGTCTGAAGTTTGCTAGAGATCCTCTGGATGATCCAGAAGAGGACTGGGAGAAGGTCAGCTGGTCAGATGAAACCAAAACAGAACTTTCTGGTAAAAACTCTACTCGCCGTGTTTGGAGGAGAAAGAATGCTGAGTTGCATCCAAAGAACACCACAGCTACTGTAAAGCATGGGGGTGGAAGCATCATGTTGTGGGCTGTTTATCTGCAAAGGGACCAGGACGACTGATCCGTGTGAAGGAAAGAATGAATGGGGCCATGAACCATCAGATTCTGAGTGAAAACCTCCTTTCATCAGCAAGGGCATTGAAGATGAAACGTGGCTGGGTCTTTCAGCATGATGATGATCCCAAACACACGGCCCGGGTAACGAAGGAGTGGCTTCGTAAGAAGCATTACAACAAGGTCCTGGAGTGGCCTAGCCAGTCTCTAGAGCTCAACCCCATAGAAAATAGTTGGAGGGAGTCAGCAACAGCACCAAAACATCACTGCTCTAGAGCAGTGGTCCCCAACATTTTTTGCACCAGGGACCGGTTTCGCATCAGGCAATATTTTCACGGACCGGCCTTTAACGTGTAGCAGATAAATACAAGAAAATAATATCATACGACCAGCATAAAAACTGTGGTATTTTTTAAATACAACAATAAACGTGAATCCAATGTGTACTTGTAACCTCATCAGCATAAACACACTACCATCTACTTAACGGTTAAGTTGGTTAAGTCTTAACCAACACTGCATTTTCTCTCTCCCTGATGGCCTTGGTTGATATGGCAATTTAAATATATGCTTTCAAGGTAAGATTCACCAAAAACAACTATAAAATGAATGAAAAATACAACTCACCAAGGCTGCATCAATAGGAGCCCTGAGCTTGTTTCTGTGACGAGACGATCCCATCTAGGGGTAATGGGAGATAATGAAACCCGAAGTGTGTTGCTTATGTCCAGTTTATTCTGTAAATCCCACTCCCCTTGAACAAGTATTAAATAGCCATTGTTATTTCCGTTCTTTTGTTTCTCTGATTAGTTTTGTTTTAGGTATGTATGTGTATATATATATATATACACTTTTTATGTTTGTGCTATTTATTTAGTTTTTGTTTTTAGTTCACTTGTTCAATAAAACTATTCATTAATTTGGTTTTAGTTGCCGTCATTGCAGAAAACCCTGTTTCACACAGGTAGGATGTTGGAAATGGTAACAGGGTTTTCAATGCTGTTGTGGCGACTTCGGGGTATTCTGCCATGACTTTAATCCAAAAAACTGGCAGAGCCTTTGTCTCAAACAGTTTTTTCAGTCCGCCATCATTTGTGATCTCCAGCAGTTGATCTTCTTCTTGCACAGAGAGGCTTGATTCATCTGGTTTGTTGACAAATGGGTCACAAACCCGTTCCTTGGTCATGCGTGGGTCTTTTGTGGTTGGAAAGTAGCGCTCAAACTCTTTTAAAAGCACAGACAGGTGAACCTGCATCAGCTGGGAGCATGACGGCTCAGGTTCAGTCTCTTCCAATATTCCTGCTAATGCTGGAAACATGTCAAATATCCCCCTGTTCACGCGCCATCCCCACAGATCCAGTTTGGCTTTAAACGCAGCTACTTTATCTGCCAACTTGAAGACAGTTGTCATTTTCCCTTGAAGTAACCACAACAGGTCATCCTTTACTCATTCTGCAAAGCAAACCTTGGTCAAAATGACAATCCTTCCCATCTTAGATTACGGTGACATCATCTATAGGACTGCTTCCAAAAACCTTCTTCATAAACTCGATGTCATTTATCACTCAGCAATCCGTTTGGTCACTGGTGCCCCTTTCACTACTCATCATTGTGATCTGTACTCACTCGTTAACTGGCCATCCCTCCATTCCCGCAGGTTGTTACATTGGTATCAATTTATATACAAAACAATCATCGGTAGAACACGTCATATCTTCACTCATTACTCATCACTTCCAACAACCAGCGTATTTTACGTTCCAGTAACCTAATCTCTATGGTTATTCCCAAAGCTCGCACCTCCTTTGGCCGCTCCTCATTCCAGTTTGCTGCTCCCAATGACTGGAATGAACTGCAAAAATCACTAAAGCTCACTAACTACGTTCCATTATCTACCTTCAATAATTCATTGCATCCAATAGTTTCTGATCAATGTGCGTGCTGCTGAGTACTTAAAGATTGTTTTAAGTCTGTTTTGATGGCTTGTACGTATTATATATGAGAACAGTCCTTTGTCTTTATGTCTAGCTGTTTTATCTTATCTTTATCTGCATTTTTTTTCTTTTTTATCTTATCTGTTTTTTATCTCATCTGTTTGTGTAAAGCTAACTATGTGTCTGTTGCTGCTGCCTCTTGGCCAGATCGTCGTTGTAAATGAGAATGAGTTCTCAATCCACTCATCTGGTTAAATAAAGGTTAAAAAAAATAAAAACAGATTTAGTTCATTGAGAGCGCTGAATATGTCGCATAAGTAAGCGAGTTTTGCGACCCATTGCTCGTCACTGAAGTGCGCTGCCAGCGGTGATTCTTTTTCTGAGAGAAATCTCTGCAGCGGCTCTCGTAACTCAAACACTCTGGTCAGCGATCTCCCTCGGGATAACCATCTTATTTCTGTGTATAAAAGAAGGCGTCTGTGCTCCGTGTCCATCTCCTCACAAAGCTGCTCGAACAGGCGCGAGTTAAGGGCGTGTGCTTTGATGTGGTTAATAACTTTAACATCATTCAATACACAGTTAAGTTCTGGTGGCATTTTTCGGCTAGCCAACATTTCCCTGTGAATGACACAACAGACTCACATTCATGGGGAAACTTCTTTACTACAAGCAGTTAAACCAGACAGCCGCCCGGTCATGGCTGCAGCTTCGTCTGCATATGCCGACACAATAGGACCATTTCAGTTTTCCTGATACATAATCATCCAGTGGCTTGAATAGTTCTTCACCTGTGGTTTTTGTCGGCAACGATAGTGCACATAACATATCCTCATGCAGGTTCTCCTGATACAGATATCACACATAAATAGGCCTGGGACGATATCAAATTTTGCTGGACGATATATTGTCCAAAAATTATTGACGATAAACGATATTATTGTCAACATTATCGAGACCAAAATAACCACTCATGTAATGTTAATATATCATAATAATGCAAGTACATCCTTTAGAATGCAACAATTATTGAAATGTCCAGAACCAGAACTTCGAAACTAATAAATAAAACAAACAAAAAACAATAAAAATAAAATAATAAACAACTCTCACACTGTTAGAAAATATTGCACCAAAAACAATAAAATAAACCCTTTCTCTCCAAAACAATAAATACAATGGCTTATCCACTGTCAACAACCCAAAACTGCACTTCAATAATGATAATAAACAATAATAATAATAGAGTTGTACATTTCTTAACCTTTTTTTCTTTCCGTACCTTAACGCTTCATTAAGTGTCGATTGTCGGGCTGACGGCTCTGCATCTCGGGGTGCAGTTTTTTTCCCTAGTTGTGAAAACTCGACCAGGTGATTATGATTCAGGTGGGATTGGGAATGCAAGTTTGTTGTATTGCCTTTTTTTGTTACTACAATTTTGGAACAAAGTCGGCATACTGGCTCGTCTGTGTTGTTTACCTCACCTCTCTCATTGGGCTTGAAGCCAAAATACTCCCACACCGGGGCCGTAGCATTTGGCGTTGCAATAAAGTTCGTCATTCTCCTCACGAGGTTAACATGCTGCTTGCGGCTCCGCTTCCCAATCCTCCCAGAGATACAAAGATCCTCAATGACTGACACGATGCTTCACTCCCTTCATTTAATCCACTAACGCGCGCGGGTGCTGAGACCAATGCACAGAGTGAACCCTCTTGTCATCCAGCATCTTTGGAAGCGAGAGACAAGGAAAACATATACACACAGGCACATGGCGATATATCGAGGCTGGGAAAATTATTGAGTTCATTTTCATCTATCGTACGACATATTGACTTATTGATTATCGTCCCAGCCCTACACATAAACAAGTAGAATTGCTTTGTTTTCAATATCTGTAGACTCATCCACTTGGAGTGCATACCACGGTGATGTATTAATCCTCTCCAACAGTTGTGAATTAATGTCATCTGCTATTTCCTCAATGCGTCGAGTGACGGTGCTGGCTGAAAGAGGCACCTGTGCTATTTTTTTTACGGCAGCTTCCCCAAGAAGTTCACGACAAATGTCTTTCGTGGCAGGGAGGATCAAATCTTCACCAATGGTGAATGGCTTTTTCGCCTTAGCAATTCGGTTAGCCACCAAGTATGATGCTTTTAATGCACTTACGTTTGTTGATGTGGTGGCTCTCAGTAATTTCTCCTGCCCTTCTTGCTCGTGTTTTTTTCTTTCAAAATACTCCAAAGGCTTGTCTTTTAAAGCTGGGTGTTTGGTCTCTAAGTGGCGAAGCAGTTTTGAAGGCTTCATTGCCTCATTAGAGAGCCGTTTGCCACATATAACACAGAGCGGGCTTGGTGCCTGGCAATCACCTGCAGCGATAAATCCATATTTCAGGTAGGACTCCTGGTATTGTCTGTTAAATACAGCTTTCTTCTTTTTGGGAGTCGTAGGCTCCTCTTCTGTTGTCTCCTCGCTGGGCCTTTTCCGCTTCACAAAAAAACTTCAAGAGATGAGGTGCAAGACTCGTGGTGAGCGTGCCTTTGCTCACGCAGCTCCGAAGCTTTGGAATAGCTGCCACTCTCGGTTCGTTCAGCTCCGTCTATCGCCCTGTTTAAATCTGGTCTTAAAACTCACTACTTCACAGTGGCCTCTGGTGTTTGATTCTATGGACATGATGTAGGAATGAATGACTTATTTTCTGGTTTTATTGTCTCTTGGTTTTAATTTTTAGTCTTTTATGTTGCGTTTAGTATTTGTTTTTACTTACATTTTTTTGCTATCTATTAACTTGTATTTTCTTGTTATTTTAATCTGACCTACGTGTTTTATTGCTGTTTTATTTTATGTTCAGCAGCACTTTGGTCAGCTGTCGTGGATAAATGTGCTATATAAATAAATCTGGATTGGATTCGTTCGTTTTTTACTCATTTTGCTAGCATAATGGTGCGTTGCGTTTTGAGCGGTACCATACCACGTGACCCGGACGCTTCTAGGCATGCGTCAAGAGAGAGAGGTAGGCGGATGTAATTAAGTGAATCCTGCCGTTTTTCAATATAAAACTTGAACTGTGGAAATTTCTTTTGCTGTGCGAGAACACTGTGCGGCCCGGTATCAAATGACCCAAGGACCGGTACCGGTCCGTGGCCCGGGGACCGCTGCTCTAGAGATCTGCATGGAGGAATGGGCCAAAATACCAGCAACAGTGTGAAACCCTTGTGCAGACTTAGAAAACGTTTGACCTCTGTCATTGCCAACAAGGGGTACAGAACAAAGTACTGAGATGGAATTTTGTTATTGACCAAATACTTATTTTCCACCATAGTTAAATTCTTTAAAAATCAGACATTGTGACTTTCTGGATGTTTTTCTCATTTTGTCTCATAGTTGAGGTGCAGTGGGATGCAAAGGTTTGGGCAGCCTTGTTAATCCTGTATAACTCGTTGGTTGCTATGATAAAAACGTCCAGTTAACACACAGTGATGGAAGTGAAACCAAGTTTCTAGGATTTACAGAAAGTGTGCAATAACTGTTTAAACAAAACTAGGCAGGTGCATAAATTTGGGCACCACAAAGAAATGAACTCAATATTTAGTCGATCCTCCTTTTGCAGAATAACATCCTCTAAATGCTTCCTATGGCTCCCAGTGAGTGTCTGGATTCTGGTTGAAGGTATTTTGGACCATTCTTCTTTACAAAACCTCTAGTTCATTCAGGTTAGATGGCTTCTGATCAGGCTGGTGGAAACAGACAGTTGAAATCTCTGAGGCAGCTTTCTGTATCCTTCCTCTAATCCAGGGGTATTCAATTCCAGGCCTGGAGGGCTGATATCTGGCACATTTTAGTTGTTTCTCTGCTCCAACACACCTGATTCAGTGGTTGAATCACCTCTGCAGAAGCCTGTTAATCACCTGCTGATTGAACTCAGGTGTGTTGAAGCAGAGTTGAAACTAAAACATGCTGGATACCGGCCCTCCAGGACCAGGATTGAACACCCCTGGCCTAAACCATGATGGTGAACAATCTTTGTTTTAGGGTCATGTGAGAGTTGTTTTAGACCCCCATGTTGCTGCTCTTCAGAGAATATTCAAAGAGGAGGGAAACTTACTACTGGCCCCTTCAATACTGTCTTCTAACTGGATTCACCTGTGTGTGGAGGTCAAGGGTCACTGAGCTTACCAACCTAAGTTCCAATAATTAGTTCTAAAGGTTTTGGAATCAATAAAATGACAACACATTTATGCACCTGCCTAATTTAGTTTAAACTATTATTGCACACGTTCTGAAAATCCTAGAAACTTCGTTTCACTTCTCAGACATCACTGTGTGTCTCCTGTATGATATAGTTCACTGAATGTTTTTATCGTAACCAACGATTTATACAGGAAATCATGAAGATTAACATCCCACTGTACACCTCTGATGAAAATTACAGGCCTCTCATCTTATCAAGTGGGAGAACTTTCACAATTAGAGGCTTTGCCCCGCTGCATTTTTCAGATATTTAATAGCATAACACACAGGGAAGGCTGTTAAAAGAATTGTACCATGATGACGCAAAGTTGAGTGTTCGTCTCTTAAAATACACACCGACCCAGTAAATATTCATAATACATGTTTGGTTCCCAGAATAAACTTCGACTGTGACTCCAGAATATTAAACATTTGTCTGGTTGGTTGAAAATGTGGATCCATGTGTGGCAAGGTGGACAAACGAGGGCCCGGGCGGGACTCGAACCTCAGACCCCCGGGTGAGAGTCATGCACGTTAACCAGTCAGCCAAATGGATATCCCTGTGGCCAAGCAGCCCAGGCGCATGATCAATCGGGATACAGTGCCAGCATGCTCACCCTGTCACACATGTATGACTGATCTTTTCTTCTGACATCCCTGTGCTAATGTGTGTGCCTAAGCGGTTCCTTTTCTTACCTTTGCTTCTGCGCGGAGGTTTGTCTTCTCCGGGGAAATCAGCGGCACATCTTACACTTGCTGAGCTCCCAGGTAGCACCTCATCTCGGCTGAAGGCATCCACCATCACATGGGCCACAGAGGGGGGTGGAGCCCGCTCGGTTGTTTGGATCGGCTCAGAACACGCTTCTGGAGTCCCACGGTGCTGATCGGTACCACCAGTTACACTCAGGCGGTCACTATATGATCTCATAATCTGCAGAAACATACCCATGCGCTGACAACCTACCATCCCATGTACACCATAGACATGAATACGTAGACGCCCCATTGGGCGCTGGAGAGCGTAACAGCGTCGCCGCCATATTGGATGGGTCTCCTCACTATGCAAAGTCAATGCAGAGCAAGCAACTATGCCCGTTTTTGTGCAGCCTACGGTTGCAACAACAGGTGTACTATTGAAAACAGATCACGTGGGATTACTATTGACTTTTGTTGCCCACCTGATGGGATTTTATATTTTAATTTATTGTGTTTAATTATATTTATATAGTAATTATCATGCTATACCATGTGTCCGGTTTTGTGAAAAAGCTTGATAAAATGTGTTTTTTAGCTGGGTAAGCACCTTCCTAGGAGAAATGAATGACCTGGGGGCGAATGGAGACCCATCTAAGATGGCGGCCGGCCACTACGTCTGTGACGTACACATAAGGATAGTGCAACGCTCACCCGCATCACCTCCCTTTTCCTGACAGCAGAGCTAGCGCAGCTAACCGCTGCTAGCGGGGTGGCGCTAGCTTGGATGCTGTTTCTGGCCGTAGTCCAAGAGGACGCAGCGGTTCTGCAGGTACCAGCAGGGTATTTAGTTGGAACCTGTAACTCATCCTTTAGCTCCAACCTCTGATTATATCCCAGCCTCCAGGCCGTGTAGTTTGTGTAGCACCCTGGCTCAAAATGGTCACTGCAGATCCGTGATGATACATCGTTAGCCTTCCATTTGGCTCGTGTCCGCCTGACAAACCGTTTCCAGGCCTTTGATGTTGCCACGTTAGCGGGGAACGAGTGCAGGGTCCGGACGTATGGCGCAGACGTTTGGCCGCAGCCATAGAGAACGCACCGAAAACCCATCTGGATCGAACAGGTTAAACAGCTAATCATCACCGAAGAAGAGGGGTCTCTTCTGTGTGGCGCTGGTTTTTCCAAAACACCACTTCCGGTCGGCTCACGGTTAAATCCGTTAATCCGTTAAAACACGGCACAGTCCAATAAACCATTCCTAACTGGAATTACAGCCAGACAAGTGCAGATGAACAGTGAGAAAATGAAGAGAACAAAAAATAAATAAACTAGTAAAATACATCAAACAATGAATTATAATCTTTATATACAGTCTTTGATTATAATTACAAACAAGAGAATTAAAATAAAACTGTCAATAAGAGCTATTTTCTTATCCGCTTTGCTTAATGTTGCACTTCAATTTCAATGAAGAGTAACGATGTGGGTCACGTAATTTAAGATTAAAAAATCTAATTCTATAGATCAGACGTCGCCTATGTGACGTCACCACAGAATCTCTTCTCCCCCAGCGTAAACAAATAATTTCTACACCAGTCATTGAGGTACGCTCATAAAACACGTGATCCTGTAGAGGAGAAACACATGTTTATACAGTGTTGGGCAAGTTACTTCAAAACTGTAATGCATTATTTATTACTTGTTACTCTCATTTTAAAGTAATTCATTACATTACAATATTACTGATTTTAAAATGTAAGGCATTACATTACTTTAAGTTACTTTCACCAAAATAATATGGATTTGGGAATCTAAATGTAGCTCATGGCATTCAATTAGCTCATTAGACATCCAGTGGAAGGTGATGTGTTATTTAACTGGGCTAGGGGTTGTGATTAAAACAGTCAAACATAATTAACAGTTCTTTAGATGTAGCACATAAAGTGCATTTGACTACAATGTTCATCCTAATTTTTCACAAACTTAAAGTAACGGGCGTATGCCCATCTGGAGAATGTTCTAACGTTAGATCAGCTGCAGGTTCACTCATCTCTGCTCTGTCTGACTACAGGAAGTGAAACATTTTGTGTGAACGTTTCTCTTCTGCTGATCTTGTGTAGCCTAGAAATCTAGACACACCGTAGCAGAAGCAGAAAGATTTTGCTCTGCAGGTCCTTCTGATCACCTATATCAGGGCTGGGTTATGATTGCCCCTGGGCATGAAAGTGCCCAAAGCTGGCCAGGACCCCCAGAAAATTGTTTTTTATTAAATAAATGCAACAACATATTGTATGCTGCTAGCTTAAATTCATTGAGTGTGTGTGTGTGTGTGTGTGTGGGGGGGGGGCTCCACCCTGTATTTTGCCTTGGTCCCCAAATGCCTGGATACGGCCCTGGGTGTGGAACTGAGTTTTGAAGGTGAAATATAATAAATACTACATGTTTATAAATTATTGCTTTATATTGTTATTGTTGTGTAGTGGGTAAAAATCTACCTACTTTTTCCTTTTCAAGAACTTTATTTAGTTTTCTCGTTTTTTATTTGACTGTTTTCCTGTCTGTCTCTTATCTTCCTGCATCTCCTTTCAATCTTCCAGAAAAACGGCTTCCTGGATTTCCTACTTTTCCACATTTTGAACTAATCAGTTCAGGGATCCACCGCAGAAATAGAGAAAGGTGCACTGTGCGCCCGCTGCAGTGAGGTGACGTCACCGGGGCACAGGTGAGCTCTGCTGGGGGAGCGCGCGTCAGACACAAATAAAAGGATAGGAGAATATAAGCGGACATGAACGATCGCGTGTTAATTGTTTTCTTTTGGTGGCGTGACTTTGAGACTGTTACTGAGGTTGCGGCGCGCGTCAGGAGCGCATGAACCATCAGCGCTCTCCCTCTCTGCTCAATAGAAGTCCTGGTGCGCTGAGAGTCCATATAAATAATGTCATATCAAAACTGGACCTTTATTCAGGCTCCACGTCATTAGAACCCTGAAGAAAACCCACTAATTGATTCCTGGTTATAAAAATGCGTTGTAATGCGCGTTACTGACATTGTAACGAGTAAAATATTACTAATTTTTTTTCTGTAATGCCTTACATTACCGCGTTACAGCAAAAAGCAATGCATTACAGTAATTAATTACTTTTGTAACTCGTTACTCCCAACACTGTGTATATACCTTATATAACAGTCTTTGGTATTTATACATGTCAGGAGAGCTGATCAGGTGCAGCTGCGCAGTCTGACCAGCAGGAGGAGCTCTGCAGCGCTGCTCACCGACAACAGGAAACGGCGAAGAAGAAACGAAACCGGAAGCAGTTTAAAGCTTTTCAGCGCCAGTTGGGTTCCAAATAAATCCGAACTACAGACCGGGACTCGCTACTCGGAACCGGACCTCTACAGACCGAGACACGGGACTTGGTACCGGTGGTTCTGAGTCCGGAGAGATGGACTCCCTGCAGCTGTTCCTGGACCAGTTCGGACTCAGCAGTAAAGCGGTCAGTATCAGGTGTTTATGGTGTCACGTGACGTTCATTTACGTTCAGCTGAAGGTGATCAAGTGTCAGCCGTGTGTGTGTGTGTGTGTGTGTGTGTGTGTGTGTGTGTGTGTGTGTGTGTGTGTGTGTGTGTGTGTGTGTGTGTGTGTGTGTGTGTGTGTGTGTGTGTGTAGGAGTCTGAGTGGCTAAAGAACTTCTTTACCTTCATCTGTCAACACCTGAGTCCTGGTACCTGTGGCCCCGCCTCTTCTGCCGATGACCAGCCATCATCAGGTGACCTGCTCCGTCAGATCTTAGTCCTGTTACCTGTGATGGTTCTACACCTGGGTTCCTTCTGTCTTTGGTGTCCTAAAACATACCTGATTCAGTCTGAAGGTGACCCAGGTGTTCACCCTCCAACAGGTGTAAATGCTGCAAATATAGTAAAGATCAGCTGGTTTACAGCTTCTGTTACCGTGGAGACAGAGAAAGGTGGGTGTACAGCCTCTGTTACTATGGGGACAAACAGCTGAGCTATGGCATCTGTTACTATGGAATTAGACAGGTAAACCTGAAATGACCAGCTGCTAACTTGCGTGTCAGGTGTAGGATCCAGGAAAACCCACCTGAGATGTTTACTGTTGTTGTTTATTGTTTATTTTGGTGTTTGTTGATGCTGTTGCAGGCCCGTCTCAGCTCAGTGTCTATCAGCTGAGTGTCCGTGTCCTGCAGAACATCAAGGACATGACGCGTGTCTCTCACAGCTTACCTGTCAGCTACAGGTAACTCCCTATCACCTTCCGACAGCTCCATGCTCACAGGTCATGTGACCTCCAGGTGTTCTCCTCTGTCTGCAGGCTGGTGTCGGTTTCTGAGCTCCTCTCCCAGCAACACCTGGCCTGTGTCAGCAACCTGTCCTGGCGCACCAATCAGCAGCGAGAGTGGGCCAAGGAGGCGGAGCTATCTGGGACGGGTCAGAGGGCACTGCCACGAGTCAACCTGCTGCTGATTGGCTGGCTGAGAGAGGGGCGGGGCGGAGAGTGGAGGCTGACAGACAGCAGTGGCAGTGTCAGGTGTGAGGTAAGGGGAGGGGGCGGGGCTTCACGTGGGCTGCTTACCTGTGTCTCACCTGTGCGTCTCACCTGTATGTAGCTGGTGTCTCCCTCTCTTCTGTGGCTCGATCGTCCCGTCTTCCTGCCTCACTGGAACTACATCCCCCATGATGCCTCTGGGGAGGAGGAGGAGTCAGGATTAGTGGAGCTGATTGGTGCTCCTGTTCTGCTGTGTGCTGAAGCTGAGCTGGGATTGGCTGCAGGAGGAGGAGGGGCGGAGCCTGTCGGAGCTGTGAGCGTGAGCGAAGCTGCTGGTTTTCTCAAGAGCAGGTGGGTCACGTGACCTCCCCGCTGTGGCAGCACACCTGTTCTCTGTGTGTGACCTCTGTGTGTGACAGGGTCAAAGGTCAGCGGGTGTCAGTGTACGGTCAGGTGGACTCGGTGTGCCCTCTGCTGGTGGTGGCAGGAAGCACCTTCTTCTTCTTCAGCCTGAAAGACGACACACACACACTTCCTGTCCTCATAAAGGTAGGAGGCACCAGGAGGAGGAGTTTAGCATCACACAGGCGTGTTTAACGTGCGTGTGTGTGTGTGCGTGTGTGTGTGTGTGCAGGACAGCAGGCTGAGCTGGTTTCAGTGTGTGTGTGTTGGACAGAGTGTGTGTGTGACAGCTCTGCGTGTGTGTGTGCTGCGAGGCTGGAGGGGAAACGGCGTTCTGTGTGTGACCGAGCACTCACAACTACACACACAATACACACACCTCAATGACGCACAGCCCAGCACACACACACCTGCTGACCCCGCCCCCGGCCTCTCCCTGCTGGGGGAGAGTGAGGAGGCGGAGCCTGAGGAGGATCCTACCCAGTCAGCAGTGGTGATGAAGCACTCCAGAGTCATCAGTTACCAGGTGAGAGGCCTCTGATTGGCTGATGGTGTGTTGTAGCCTTTACCTGTGAGCTGAGGCCCTCCCTTCTCCTCTGATAGGGCACAGTGACAGAGGTGGTGAACGAGGGGGCGGGGCTGTATGTGATCGACAGGACGGTGGGACTGTGTGTGGCCTATCAGCCGTCAGCGAGGAGGAAGCTGAGAGCAGGCGACCAGGTGGAGGTGAGTCTGCTGCGCTCTGATTGGTCGTGTCCTGCTCTGACGTATTGACCAGGTGTTTTGATCCTGCAGCTGCACCACGTCCACTTCCTGTACCGGCCCTGTCCTGACCTCCCTCCCAGCATGCTTTGCTGCTGTCTGAGCTCCAGCCTGAGGGTCACCACCTTCAGCAGGGTGGAGGGCTTTCCTCCTCCTTCCCACTGTCCTGGAGACGGAGTGTTGCCATGGTTACTGCTGCAGAACAACACGGGCCTGGACCAGTACCTGTGGGTGTGTCACCTGACCTCCCAGCTGTCCAAGAGGTGAGGAGTGAGTCAGGCTGGACTGTGATTGGCTGAGATCACCTGTCCTCAGCAGGTTGTGTCCTGTCTCTGTTCCAGCCTGGTCCCAGGTCTGCTGAAGCAGCAGTGTGTCTGTCTTCTCTCCTGGAAGCTGATGGAGACTCTGTGGAAACAAAGAGGACGAGGACACAGAGACATCTATTCTGAGATGTTGGACAAACCCCACAGCTGTCCTCTGACTCAGGTAGATGTCTTCACCGCTAACGGTCGGGATCCTGAAGTCTGTCTCAGTGGAGCTGGACCTCGGTCCGTCTGTCTGTCCCATGTGTGTCCTCCTCAGTACCGTGTGGACCCCTGCCTCCCTGAGTATGTCAGCGTCTCAGACCTCCTCCAGGCACTACAGTCCCTCGTCTGGTCTCTGAAGTCTCTGCTGCCCCCTAAAGGATCTGGTCTGACCAGGACTCAGATCAACTCGGCCCTGTCGTGGTCCTGCAGGACTCTGTCTTCTGACCCTCAGGCAGGAGACAGTCTCAGGTAAACATCCAGTGATACAGAAGGAAAATTTGACTTGTTGTTAGGCCCCGCCCCCAGCTGCTAGTGGGCGTGTCTATATATTTTATGTATATACCAGCTCCGGTGGCCTAGTGGTAGAGTGTCCGCCCCGGGACTGGGAGATCAGGGTTCGATTCCCGGTCGGGTCATACCAAAGACTTTGAAAAAGTGGGACCCAATGCCTCCTCGCTTGACACTCAGCACTAAGGGGTTGGATTGGGGGGTTAAACCACCAAATAGTTCCCGAGCGCGGCCACAGCTGCAGCTCACCGCTCCCCACCACGGGGATGGGTCACATGTGGAGATGTAATTTCACCAGTGTGTGATGATGACTTGGGACTTTAACTTTATATTCTTAGGCCCCGCCCCTAGCTGCTAGTGGGCGTGTTTATAGACCCCGTATCGGTCCACGTCACCTCCTCCTAATGTGCGTTGCAGAAAGAGATCAACTATCATGTCTTGTTGTGCTGTTGGTTGGTTGTACAAATCGCTTGGATAAAAACAACAAAACACACAAGCTCTACAGAATTCCATCGACTCGCATCCACTTCAAGGCAAACACAAGACGTCTTTGGTTGCAAGCTATCAGAAGAAGTGACTGGAACGAGCAGATCATTGAAAATGCTCTGATCTGCAGCGATCACTTCATATCAGTTAAGCCTCAGCTAACAACAAGCTGATCAGCACTGTAGGATTTATAAACTCCATATATTATATAATGTGAATAATTGCTTGTTTGTGTTGCTAAACCAAACGCTCAACGAATGCTACAAGCTAGCCTACTAGCTGACCTGTGGCTAATGTTTACAATAACAACAGTGGTTATATAGCTATAGAAATCATGCTAATGCTAATTTATAACATTATATTATTAGGAATGACATACCCAGCCATGCAGGTGCAGTTTGGGGTCAGAATGCGGGTGATTTTCTTGTTTATGATGACCCAGACATTGTACATCTCGGTCTTCTTCCCTTGCCTTTGACTCGGCAGCACCTCCGTCTTCATAGCCACAAAGTTTTCAGTATTATCGTATGTCCTGAACCTGGTTGTCTGTCACATAGCTGTAGGCATCCAGGGTTTAGTAGGACTTCAGGCTCTCTCGGGAACAGAGGTTTAGCGTGTCGGTCAGGTAAGAGTGGATGTCCAGCTACTGAAGTTTGGGCCATTTTGTTTTTCTCGCTCTGGCGGAGATCCACTCACCGTGAAGACGTGTCCCACTGACTAATGTCAATTCTGCAGCGTAACTAGTTTTGTCGCTAGGGGATAAACTGTTATAATACACCCACATCGCTAGCCAACAACAACGCAACCATAAGATAACGGCAAAAAACGATGGAAACCAGAGGAAGCTGAATCTTGTTTCTACATGCTGGGAGCGTGCATCTGCTTTGTTTACAAACAAATAAGGGGTCTATCTATATTAACCCTATTTTTCTTCTTAGGCCCCGCCCCCAGCTGCTAGTGGGCGTGCTCCAGCTTCCCTCCCTGACGTCTGAATTCACTCAAACGTTGCAGCTCAGGGATGCTACTGGAACTGTGAGCTGTGTCGTCACGGAAACCAGCGAGGAGGATACGGGAGGTCAGACGGCTTCGTTCAACACCGCCTGGATAGGTACACACACACACACACACACACACACACACACACACACACACACACACACCTCACCTGGCCGTAGGAACACAGAGCTAGCGTACGTCTGTGTTTCAGGGTGTCTGGTGTGTGTCCGTCAGTTCACCATGGTAACAGAGAGAACCCTCCAATCACAATTCCCTTCCTATCAACATCTGGATGAGGACAGGTTCATCACATTCAGAAGCTGCAGGTACACACACACACACACACACACACACTTTAAACAGCTAGACAACCATAGCAATGTGTGTGTGTTGGATAGAGNCTTACCGCAATCAACTTGCCACTCTAGTATTGTTTCCCTGGATGGTACAGAACTACAACTTGTCAGTTCCTATAAGTATCTGGGTATCTGGCTTGACAGCACACTTTCATTTGACATTCACATTAATTCATTACTCTCTAAAGTCAAGTCAAGGATTGGGTTTCTAT
>SSNS01000662.1:110559-127185 GCA_006937985.1 Aphyosemion australe
CATGAGGTAAAGCAAAACTTAAATGTGTAACATTATATAACTCTTTTGGGATGAATGAAAGATCTCATTTTTAAACTAAAATATTCCAGCTTTAAAGGTAAATTGAACAAAAATAGAAACATTCTATTGACGTCTAAATAAATCAAACAGGAACTGAAATATAATTTAGTGTCTCTGCATGTTCTGAATATGTCATTTAATTTGAACCAAAACAAAACTAGAAAGACAACATTTTATCAGTGAAAATGTAAGGTTCCTCCATTTTTATCTGTCCCTTTCAGAGCAGTTCTTTTATGATATTTTATATTTTCTCAGCAGGCGTCATACCAGTTATATTGACTTTCCTCTTGTTTAATTGAAAGAAATCACAATTGATCTTAAACGCTATGTGTGTTTGTATATATTTTAGACTGCAAACAAATGTTCAGATGTTTTAAATGTGATTGTACAGGTTAGAGTTGTTTTCCAATCCCAGCAGGATGGGGATTCCCGCTGCTGAATCTCATCAGCTCGTCTGAAAGGAAGATTATAAAGATCTCTGGGGACCTCACGCCAACACCACTTCATTTATTCTAATGGTGAATATCAGGCTGCACCTTGTTCTGTGTAGTTTTAAGCTGAACCTTAACCTGCTGACCTCTAACTTTGTTCCTGTCATTGACTAGAAAACTGGTTCCTGCTTCCAGAGAAACTCCTGTGCAGAGAAGCTCCATCAGACTTCTCCGTTTTCCACTCCCTGTTCTGCTGGAAATCTCCACTCTTCTCAACTGACTGCTTAGAGTAAGAACCTTTGATAACAATCTATATTTTATTGTTCAAGGCCTAGTATTAAGTTATTAATTATTCACTCCTAATACTCATGTCCAGCATCTTTTGTTCTTCTCTGTAATAAAATACTTTCAGTCTTGCTAAAGGAGCGCTGATCTTAGTCCATCTTTCATAATCGTGACGTTCTGACATCATATTGAACCCAAATTGAATTTGATTCTAATTTAAATTCTTCTGTTTCAGGTGGAGTTGCTGTTAGGTTCGTGTTTCCTTCTGCCCTGTGGGCCATGGCCTGGGTCAACCCAGTTCTGGATATGGCCCCTGCTGACGTCTGTGTGGCTAGGTGCTCGGCAGTCTGGAAGGTTCTGTGGTCTCATCATTCAGGTTCTGGCTCTACTTTTCCTCCTTTATCTGCTTCCTCTTCAGTACATCGAGCTCTTTTAAAGGAATCTCCTACCATCGTTACACAGATGACATCCAACTGTACATCTCCTTTAAGCCCCATGAGATGTCTAAGCTGCAGCTGTTGCACAGCTGCTTAGACCTGGATGGCTGGGAACTTTCTACAGCTGAAATAAGACCAGACTGAGATCCTCATCTGTGCCCCAGACAAGCCCTGTTGTGACAGCTGCTTGCCGTTGTTTTTAATGTTTTTTTATTTATTCACTCTTAACTCATTTGTCCCCTTGCAGCCCTTTCTTCCCGATTGATCCAGCACTTACATGCTGTTACTGCAATACATAATCCAAATATTTAAATAACACTATTTCAAACTCAAGGGGAACGTCAAACACCAAAAGTTCCTCTTGTAAGATAAAATCAGCACATTCTGGCAGAAAGACCACCATTCTTCTGCCAGGCTGCTGTCCAGGACAAGTTTAGTGTTTTTTTATAATACGGTCTTTTATGATAATATGTAGGATATGTACTTTACAATCTATGTACATCTGTCTTTATAACACTTTTTCCTATCCACAGGTGCTGCTCTGTTATTTTATTTTGGTGTTGTTTCAATAAAAGAATGACAAATGATTTAAGTTTGGTTTTTTTACACATCAATGAATTATTCCCAATATCTGTAAAAAATATCTACAAACTTAGTAATTTAATTTTGATTTGATAATGTTGGAGCCTCCCAGGTTTATTTTAATATTAAGGTCTTTACACAAAGTTCCTCACGTTTTGCCGCATTCAAAGAAATTCCAGTAGTTGAGGAAAAAAGTTTATTGTTTTTTACAAACATTTTTAAATTAACATGATTGTCATTAAATTTATAGAAATTAAAAATAAAAAGTGCATAAAAGAGGCCCAGAGAGCTGCACAGTCTTTTAGAGAGGAATACAGGGTTAGCAGTGGTTTGGCTACAGATGGAGTTGTTAAACAAAATGACATCAATAACACATCAGGCATAACAGTCTGGGATATGTTTGTACTTTTGCTTTTTTTGTTGCCGCCACAATGGATGAGGACATCAGGAGCAGCTCGTCCTCTCAGAGAGTGGAAAAAGAAGAGGAGAAGGTCTTTCCAGCGCAGTCCGCCCCTACCGAACCAGGAGACACGGGCTTCAGAGAGGCCAAGGTTGTCTCCAGTGGTTTGTGCAGCTCTCTGGGCACCACGCCTCACGTAGCTGTCTCTGATGATCCAAATGGCTGTTGATACAAAAACATATATAATTAATGACAGAGAAAAAAATAATATAATTAATCACAGAGAAAAAAGTAATATAATATGACAGCTCAACAGACCAATCTGTTGAAAGTACATTACTATTACTATTCTACATGGAGCTATGGAGACAGTTACTTACATTTTCTGCTTTGTGTAACCGATGTCGTGGATGTCCAGGCAGCCGTGGTGACCTTGTCACAGATCTATGAAAATAAAGTGTTGTAATAAATGACAGTGAAACTTTTAACCTCCCAGACCTCAATTAATGATTCATAAAATTCTGACATACTTTGCAGAATTGAATTGGGTCAAAGTAAAATAAATTGTTAATGGTAGCTGTTGTTAATCTGCTATGTCACATTCCTTTTTTAGCTCATGCTGAGTTACGCTAATTTAGTCATCTCTCTCTATATATATACACGTCTTTACCTTCACATTACTGTTAGTGTTGTCCTTTGTTGTTCTCATGAGCCTGTTGGTTTTAGCGTGTCATATTGTGTTTATTTTATCTGTATATCTCTCCTTGGGAACTGTACTAAGAATACAGGATAAATGCTACTTCACTTGTGACAACAGTTTTTGTAAATGGAAGAGAAGTATTAAAAAATTAACTTTAATAAGTCACTTAGCTTGATGACTTATCTCAAACACTAACAACTGAGTAAAAAAATACAGAAAAATTGCCTTTTTATTTTTTTTAATCATTTACCCGTTTATTAAACAGAAAAAAAACGTTTAGATTAAAAACTCAGTCAAAAGAGAGTCCTGGCCAAGATGGGCAGCAGCTCAGCAGCAACAATAATCAACACACGTGTGGAAAACCGTTTCCACATCATTAAACAAAAGGACATTAAGATAATCAGCCTGAAGAAAAAAAGATCATTTCAGAAATGGCTTTTTTCTAGTTACATATTAACTTACCGATTGTTTGTTTTTTTCCAGATGATTGTGTTTGCTGGGAAAATCCCCCGCTATCCTCCTCCGTCAGCTACAAACTCCAGTCTGAGGCTCGGCTTTAGCTCCCTAGCTCCAGGTTAGCTTTGCTAGCAGCTAGATTGCTACCTCAGTGGTTAGCTCTGTTAGCTTAGATGCTAACTTCGGGTAAGCTGGCTACAGCCAGGCTACAACAAGGCTACATCATTTCCGTTTGATGCGCCACCCTCAGCTCCACCTTTTCGCCCATTTTGGGATTTTTCGGTAGTGACGACACGAATTATACAAATTACACGGCCAAGACAGAAGTGGAGGGAGCCGCCTATTTCTGGCTTCACCCACGGCCACGCAAAGAAGTGGGCGTTATCTGTCCATCTATATACAGTCTTTGGTACGAACAGTCAATGTCCTGATTTATGAAACATGCGGTGGCCTCTCGTACGCATGTTCCTCTGCCATCGTCTGATGATAAATTCCACCTGTGCGCTTGCAGGAGCTCGTGCCCGTTCACCGTCATTTACATACAGAAACGCCCTCAATTAACCATATTTGGTCACACTACGTCCTCAGATCGGGAGGGGATTCCCTGGGTTCTTCCCAGAAAAAAAAGACAAACTTTATTGACAGCGAGATCGAAGCACCGGACACTTGACAACGCGTGTTTGATCGGGGAGCAGAGGAGGTTCTGGAGGTTGTTTTATTTGTAAAATAGAATCTGGACTGGAATCGGATCAGTGCTGCGCTCACGGAAGAGCCGTTCCCTCTGGAGTGCTCTCTGCTCTGCTAAATCCTCCAATAATAATGATAAGAGACGATCTTTTATGTAGCGAATCTCAAGAAAAACCATGAGGCGCTTCACAAGGACAAAGTAATTAAATTAAAACATAATAAATAAATTCAGAATGATTTAAAACATCATAAAATGGGAAGAGTAAACATTGTGATTACAAAATAACAGGAAATCAGCCGTTCTACAGTCAGATTCCCGTGGGTCATGAGTGTTTTAGCACCAATAATGTGACTCAGCTGTTTATCCACCATAATAATTATTTATTGGGTAAAATAATCAGTGGATGAGGAACACGCGTGGATCACTGAGACCTTCAGAGTTGCTGTTCCCTCGTTCTGCCACTAGATGCTGTTCCTACGCACGGTCACAGCTGTTCTTATATTTAGGAACGTTTTCACGCACAAGTACAAATTGGTAAATACCACACAATGCGTAAAATCGTTCCCACGCACGAAATACGCACAGATCTGTACGTAAGTACGGTTGATAAATGAGGCCCCTGCTGATCCTCATCCAGCTCCTTCCAGAGTCAGAGAACTCCAAAGCTCTTTACACTGCAGTGTATCGTTCATCCAGTCACACCTGGTGGTGATGAGCTACATCGTAGCCACAGCTGCAGCCTCTGATGACCGGACAACCCGCTCTACGTCCTGACCTGCTGCTGCTCCAGTAGAAGGTTCTGGGTCCAGTAGAAGGGTTCTGCTGGAGAACTCTGCTCCCCGCCTACAGAAGGGTGACAAAAGGAAGTCTCTGTTATTTCTGCTGAGTTTGACCTCTGACCCTGAGCTCTTCACAAGGCGGGGCCAGACTCAGGTAGACCACCTCATGCATGGTAAAACAAACAGATGTTGCTCTCCAGCTGTTTCATTTATGTATCTTTTTGTTTGTGGGTTTTGATTCATGTTCTGATGTTGACGTCACTCCTCCCACGTGCACGCGCCTGCCACACGCCCAGGCACGCTCCCGACGTCAGCTGTTGTTTGATTGGGCAACAGGAACCCGCCCAGATCACACATTCGTGCGCATGCGCAGCAGTGGAAGAACTCGTGAAAGTTTGGTAAAGTTCGTGTCGCGGTTCGGAGAAGGTTCTGCTGCCGGTTCCGGAAGCTTCAGGATCAAAGAAACCGCCTGGCGGAGGCACCGGGACCTCGCTGCAACCACAGCCGCCTTGAGGAGCTCCTCTGCCGGTATGAAGATCGAGTTCGCCCCGCTGAACATCCCGATGCGGAGGCGGCTGCAGACGGCCGCGGTGCTGCAGTGGGTCTTCTCCTTCCTGGCTCTGGGTAAGCTCACCTGCTCACCTGCTGCTGCCTGGAGCCTGGGATCCGCCAGGAGGGCTCTGCAGCTGAACCTCCAGAACTCTGGTTCAGGGTTCTGGTTGGTCCAACAGAACCTCATGTGCCGTTTACCAGCTCGGTGGCGTAGTGGTAGGCGTGTCCGCCCTGAGACTGGGTTCGAGTCATACCAAAGACTTTAAAAATGGGACCCAGTGACCCTGCTTGACTCTGCATTATGGGGTTGGACCAAGTAGGTCCTGCTGCAGCTCACCCAGGGCTGCAGACAGGAGGGGGGAGATGGGTCAGGACCCCCCAGGGGATGGGTCACACGTGGAGAACACCCTTCACCAGTGTGTAACGACTAATGGGACTGTTTCATTTAAAGTTCTGACTCAGGTTCTGCTGCAGGTTCGGGTCAGACTCAGAACTGGTTCCAAGGTGGAAGCAGGCTGGAAACACCTGGTTGGGGTCAGGTAACCTTAGCTGTAGAGACGGGCAGCGGCGCCACCAGGGGTTTTGGATCTGTGAAAAAATAATCAGGATTTCTTAATCAGTCATGGGCCTGTAGAGCCGTCTAAACGCTAACCTGTTACCATGGAAACCCAGATTTAAAGAGTTTAAGGAGGACGTCCTCCAGTTGGGTCAGGTCTGTTCTCATCTGGTTGCCATGGTGACTCCAGGTATCGGGGCTCTACTTGATGATGTCATTTAAAGTGACTGTTGTGGAACCAAAACCCTTAAGAGTTGGTTGAGTCTCCTCCCTGGGAAGTTGATGCTGAAACAGCCCTGAAGCACGGTGGAGGAGGCGTCATGGTCAGCCCACAACCGTATTCTACCTCCATCTGCAGGTTAAACAGCTGATGGCTGTAGAGCTGCAGGGTGACGGTGTCTCTACCGTACTACGTGGCTGCGCTGCACCACCTGGCGCAACCACTCACCTGCTGATATGACACCTTAGCGCTCTGAGCCGCTCCCCTCCTTGAAAAAACGTCCTCCTACCCCCGTTCTTCTAGTGATGGAGGTGGACAGGAAATCCTCCAGTCTGCTGCTGTTTCTGTGTCTGCTCGTTCTACTGAGCAGTGTGCGTGTGTGTGTGTGTGTGTGTGCGTGCGTGTGTGTGCATGTGTGTGTGTGTGCATGCATGTGTGTGTGTGCATGCGTGTGTGTGTGTGCATGTGTGTGTGTGCTCTTGTGTGCATGTGTGTGTGTGTGCATGCATGTGTGTGTGTGTGCATGTGTGTGTGTGCATGCGTGTGTGTGCATGTGTGTGCGTGCGTGAGTGCATGTGCGTGCATGCGTGTGTGTGTGCATGCATGTGTGTGTGTGTGTGCTCTTGTGTGCATGCGTTAGTTAACGACTCATTTTTCCGACTGAGAAACTCCTAGAATGCGCGTGGGGTGGGGTGGGGCGACGCCTCCTTTAGGAGCATTTTTCTAACAGAAAGTGACGTTAGACTCCACCCAGCGTGGGTAAAAAGTAAAAGAACATCATGGCCTCCAGGTCTCAGGTAACACCTCACCAGTCTCATTCTGGCTCCTCCCACATCTCAGACTCCTCCCCACTCAGTCTCCCCTAACCCTCCAAATCTCGTTCACTCCCACCCCCACCTGTCTTCCACTGACTCCTCCCTCACATGTATCTCTAAGACTCCTCCCACATTTCTAACTCCTCCCCCACCTGTCCCAGCCCAGTGCTGTCTGGCAGCCTTTGTCCTCTTGGCGCTGTCTGATTGGTGGATCGTGGCTCTGCTCTATGCTGGTTGGCTGTGGCTGGATTGGGACACACCCACCACCGGGGGTCGGAGGTCACACCTGCTCAGGAACGGGACTGTGTGGGAGTACTTCAGGGACTACTTCCCCCTGACGGTGAGCTCAGGTGTTCTGATCTGATCCAGCTGTTCTGATTGGTTCTAATCCATCTGACTGGTTCCTGCAGCTCGTCAAAACCGTTGATCTGGATCCAAAGAAGAACTACATCTTTGGGTTCCACCCTCACGGTGAGACACTCCTCCTACCTGTCTGACTCTCAGGTGTTCTGGTTCTAGCCTGTAACTGTTACCTGTCTTCCAGGTGTTCTGGTTGCAGGCGGGTTTGGGAACTTCTGCACGGAGGCGACGGGGTTCTCTCGTCTGTTTCCTGGTCTGAGGTCTCACCTGCTGATGCTGCCGTTCTGGTTCAGAGTCCCGTTCTTCAGAGACTACATCATGTGTGGAGGTACTCTGGCTCTCCTCTACCGTCTACCTGTGTTTGGTTCCACCTTCACCAGTAGGTGCTGGAGGGTTCTGCTGTTTTTGTGATGTTTGGACCTCCTAACCTCCTGAGGGGTTCTCTTCAGGAGTCTGGGTCCAGTTCTAGTACTTGTCCCTGTAGAGAGAGACATGTTTGTCAGGATTACTTTGACCTCTTTCAGAACCTGTAAAACCCATTTGAGCAGCTCTGGTTTGGGTCTTCGTCAGCGTGAACTTTGATCTGGTTTGTTGTTGGAGACCAGCTGCAGGACTCTGGTGGATCTGGATCACGTGACCTGAGTTTCATAAGAGTTTCTGGATCAGGGTTCAGGTCTTGACTCAGTGTCTCAATCAGTGTAATGAGGCTGGAGGTCATAACAGGAGTGGGCTTCAGCCAGCCCTCTGATTGGCTGTCTGAGCACGTCATGGCTGGTGATGAAGCTTCACAAAGCATCAGTTCACCCAAGCTGGGATGTTTATAGTGACACCTGCTGGTGAAGCTGTGCCCAAACCCAAATGTTCACCTGGGTACTGAACTTTAGGGTCAGAGAAGAGGTTCTTTATCTGGTAGAATGACGTGTCACTTTAATGTCCCTCAGTGCCTTTAGTACTACTGATACTACAGATCAGACTACTACACAGATACTACTACTATCTACCTAAATACTAACATATTTATTCATTCATCAGATGATTTTATCCAAAACTACTTAGTTTTGATTTAACATGCAGGTTTTTGTCTGTGGGAAAAAAAAACACACATGCATGGGGAGAACATGCTAACTCCTCACATGCATGGGGAGAACATGCTAACTCCACACATGCATAAGGAGAACATGCTAACTCCACACATGCATGGGGAGAACATGCTAACTCCACACATGCATGGGGAGAACATGCTAACTCCACACATGCATGGGGAGAACATGCTAACTCCACACATGCATGAGGAGAACATGCTAACTCCACACATGCATGAGGAGAACATGCTAACTCCACACCTGCATGGGAAGAACATGCTAACTTCACACATGCATGAGGAGAACATGCTAACTTCACACATGCATGAGGAGAGCATGCTAACTCCACACATGCATGAGGAGAGCATGCTAACTCCACACATGCATGAGGAGAGCATGCTAACTCCACACATGCATGAGGAGAGCATGCTAACTCCACACATGCATGAGGAGAGCATGCTAACTCCACACATGCATGAGGAGAGCATGCTAACTCCACACATGCATGAGGAGAACATGCTAACTCCACACATGCATGAGGAGAACATGCTAACTCCACACATGCATGAGAAGAACATGCTAACTCCACACATGCATGAGGAGAACATGCTAACGCCACACATGCATGGGGATAGCATGCTAACTCCAAACATGCATGAAGAGAACACGCAAACTCCACACATGCATGAGAGAACATGCTAACTCCACACCTGCATGGGAAGAACATGCTAACTCCACACATGCATGAGAACATGCTAACTACACACATGCATGAGGAGAACATGCTAACTCCACACCTGCATGGGAAGAACATGCTAACTCCACACATGCATGAGAACATGCTAACTCCACACATGCATTGGGAGAACATGCTAACTCCACACATGCATGGGGAGAACATGCTAACTCCACACATGCATGAGGAGAGCATGCTAACTCCACACATGCATGAGGAGAGCATGCTAACTCCACACATGCATGAGGAGAACATGCTAACTCCACACATGCATGAGGAGAACATGCTAACTCCACACATGCATGGGAAGAACATGCTAACTCCACACATGCATGGGGAGAACATGCTAACTCCACACATGCATGGGAAGAACATGCTAACTCCACACATGCATGGGGAGAACATGCTAACTCCACACATGCATGGGAAGAACATGCTAACTCCACACATGCATGAGGAGAACATGCTAACTCCACACATGCATGAGGAGAACATGCTAACTCCACACATGCATGGGAAGAACATGCTAACTCCACACATTCATGGGAAGAACATGCTAACTCCACACATGCATGAGGAGAACATGCTAACGCCACACATGCATGGGGATAGCATGCTAACTCCAAACATGCATGGGGAGAGCATGCTAACTCCACACATGCATGAGGAGAGCATGCTAACTCCACACATGCATGAGGAGAACATGCTAACTCCACACATGCATGAGGAGAGCATGCTAACTCCACACATGCATGAGGAGAGCATGCTAACTCCACACATGCATGAGGAGAACATGCTAACTCCACACATGCATGGGGAGAACATGCTAACTCCACACATGCATGAGGAGAACATGCTAACTCCACACATGCATGAGGAGAGCATGCTAACTCCACACACACCTGGTTTACAGTGTGTGATTAACAGGCTTCATCAGAACCTAGCAATTTGAGAAGATAGGTATTTGCCTGAAATCAGGTGTGCTGGAGCAGAATGGTGTACCCAGACAACTGGAGTTGGGGTCCTCTGCTTTAGATGTTAGGGTTAGGAGCCTGGGGTCTTCACCAGACACTTTCTGTAAACATGCCATCATTACTATGACAACAAGTATTAGTAAGGATAAGGATGTTCCTCAGATGTTCCTGTGTGATGGACCATCATCAACTTGTCTTAAACATTCTCTGCTTCAGGGGTAGGTTCTGAACCAGGTCATGTGGTCAACAATGTGCTACTCAGTCCACGAATTAATGGATTTGAGGTTCCTTTGGTTCTCCAAAGTTCGTCTTCGGGGTATTGTGGGCTTGGAGAGCTGTGAGCTTCAGAAGGTTTTTAGTTTATCAGAGAAGACTACATGGAGACAAGCAGGTCAACTGGTTTTAGAAGAACCAAGTTCTGATTGGATCTCTGATGGTCACATGATGTCTCATCTGTCTCCAGGTCTGGTGTCCAGCAGTAAGTCCAGCCTGTCCTACTTGGTCAGCCGTCCTGAAGGTGGAAACGTGGCAGTGATTGCAGTGGGCGGAGCTCCAGAAGCTCTGGATGCTCGGCCTGGAGCTCTGACCCTCCAGGTACGCTTTACCTACCTGCTTCATGAAGGTCCGACTTGCATTTTTGTGGAACCCTTGAGGCTTCAGGACCAAAGGGTCTGGTCTGGTCTGAGATTCAGAGGATCTTCTGGATGTTCTGATGATCTGTTTGTTTTTCAGGTGAAGAACAGGAAGGGGTTCATCAAACTGGCCCTTAAACATGGGTGGGTGGAGCCTAATGGAAGGGCGGGTCTTGTGTTTGTGTTCTTATTCATGTTTGTGTGTTTTGTGCAGAGCTCAGCTGGTCCCCGTCTTTTCCTTTGGAGAAAATGAGCTGTTTGATCAGATGGAGAATCCAGACGGCTCTCCTCTCAGGAGAATGCAGGTCAGAGGTCACGCCCACCAAACACACCTAGGGCTGCAGGTCAGAGGTCACGCCCACCAGACCCCAGGTGTGTCTGGTGGGCGTGACCTCTGACCTACAGCCAGACCCACCTGGGTCCTGATTTTAGTCCCAGACCTGAACTGATGGTTAGGACTGGATCTGCAGGACTAGACCAGACCTCCAGTTGGGTCTCTAACAGGTTCTGGTAGCTCTGGGTTAGCCAGGTCAGTGGTTTGACTGGTTTGGGCTGAACCAGGTCAGGGTTTCCTGACTCATCTTTGTCCAAACATAATTTTTATATAAAAGCACCAAAAACATCATGAGAGGTGTTTAAAAGCATGTTAGTATTATGGGATGTCCCATGTTGTTTTCACAGAACCGCCTGCAGAGCATCATGGGAATATCGATTCCTTTGTTCCATGCCAGAGGAGTTTTCCAGTACAACTTTGGACTGATGCCCTACAGGAAGCCCATACACACCGTTGGTACGTTTACTCTGGTTCTGTTCGGGTTTTAGAACCTCTGATAGAACAGCGTTGATGCAGAACCTTGTAAAACCTGTTGGAAACGGTCTCTTTTCTCTCCCTGGTTCTGGTCCAGTTGGGAAGCCTATCCCGGTCTCCCAGACTCCCAGTCCCACTTCTGAGGACATCGAGCGTCTCCACAGCGTTTATCTTCAGAATCTGATCGAGCTCTTTGAGCAGAACAAACTCTCCTTTGGTCTGGAGGAGAACCAGCACCTCACCTTCATCTGACCAGAACATGGTTCTGGACCAGAAACCTTGACAACAACCAACCTCTGTGTAAACACCATGTGACCTGTACCTGATTGGCTGATGAAGACAAACCCCTGAAGGTGTTCCACCACAGGAGACCAAACCGAGTTGACCTTGGTTCTCCTGAAGCTCGCAGCTGCTATCACTCTGACGGGACAGCAGGGGGCACCACGTCATCAGCCTTCAGAACCAATCAGCTGCTCTGAAGGGGTTAGAGCTGTAGAGCGGACCTGGTCTGGACTTCCTTTACCCATGATGTTAACGTGTTCCAGGAAAATAAACGTTACCCATGATGTTAACGTGTTCCAGGAAAATAAACGTTACCCATGATGTTAACGTGTTCAAAGAAAATAAGTGTTACCCATGATGTTAACGTGTTCCAGGAAAATAAACGTTACCCATGATGTTAATGTGTTCAAAGAAAATAAGTGTTACCCATGATGTTAACGTGTTCCAGGAAAATAAACGTTACCCATGATGTTAATGTGTTCAAAGAAAATAAGTGTTACCCATGATGTTAACGTGTTCAAAGAAAATAAGTGTTACCCATGATGTTAACGTGTTCCAGGAAAATAAATGTTATGTTACCCATGATGTTAACGTGTTCAAAGAAAATAAGTGTTACCCATGATGTTAATGTGTTCCAGGAAAATAAATGTTATGTTACCCATGATGTTAACGTGTTCCAGGAAAATAAACAAGTTACTCATGTTAACGTGTTCAAAGAAAATAAGCGTGTTACCCATGATGTTAACGTGTTTCAGGAAAATAAACGTGTTACCCATGATGTTAATGTGTTCCAGGAAAATAAACAAGTTACTCATGTTAACGTGTTCAAAGAAAATAAGCGTGTTACCCATGATGTTAACGTGTTCCAGGAAAATAAATGTTACCCATGATGTTAACGTGTTCCAGGAAAATAAATGTTACCCATGATAACGTGTTCCAGGAAAATAAATGTTACCCATGATGTTAACGTGTTCAAAGAAAATAAGTGTTACCCATGATGTTAATGTGTTCCAGGAAAATAAATGTTATGTTACCCATGATGTTAACGTGTTCCAGGAAAATAAACAAGTTACTCATGTTAACGTGTTCAAAGAAAATAAGCGTGTTACCCATGATGTTAACGTGTTCAAAGAAAATAAGTGTTACCCATGATGTTAACGTGTTCAAAGAAAATAAGTGTTACCCATGATGTTAACGTGTTCCAGGAAAACAAGTGTTACCCATGATGTTAACGTGTTCCAGGAAAATAAATGTTATGTTACCCATGATGTTATTGTATTCCAGGAAAATAAACAAGTTACTCATGTTAACGTGTTCAAAGAAAATAAGTGTTACCCATGATGTTAACGTGTTCCAGGAAAATAAATGTTACCCATGATGTTAACGTGTTCCAGGAAAATAAGTGTTACCCATGATGTTAATGTGTTCCAGCAAAATAAATGTTACCCATGATGTTAACGTGTTCCAGGAAAATAAATGTTACCCATGATGTTAACGTGTTCAAAGAAAATAAGTGTTACCCATGATGTTAATGTGTTCCAGGAAAATAAATGTTATGTTACCCATGATGTTAACGTGTTCCAGGAAAATAAACAAGTTACTCATGTTAACGTGTTCAAAGAAAATAAGCGTGTTACCCATGATGTTAACGTGTTTCAGGAAAATAAACGTGTTACCCATGATGTTCATGTGTTCCAGGAAAATAAGCGTGTTACCCATGATGTTAATGTGTTCCAGGAAAATAAGCGTGTTACCCATGATGTTAACATGTTCCAGGAAAATAAACGTGTTACCCATGATGTTAAAGTGTTCCAGGAAAATAAGCGTGTTACCCATGATGTTAATGTGTTCCAGGAAAATAAACGTAGTACCCATGATGTTAACGTGTTCCAAGAAAATAAGCGTGTTACCCATGATGTTAATGTGTTCCAGGAAAATAAACGTGTTACCCATGATGTTAACGTGTTCTAAGAAAATAAGCGTGTTACCCATGATGTTAATGTGTTCCAGGAAAATAAACGTGTTACCCATGATGTTAAAGTGTTCCAGGAAAATAAGCGTGTTACCCATGATGTTAATGTGTTCCAGGAAAATAAACGTGTTACCCATGATGTTAACGTGTTCTAAGAAAATAAGCGTGTTACCCATGATGTTAATGTGTTCCAGGAAAATAAGCGTGTTACCCATGATGTTAAAGTGTTCCAGGAAAATAAGCGTGTTACCCATGATGTTAAAGTGTTCCAGGAAAATAAACGTGTTACCCATGATGTTAAAGTGTTCCAGGAAAATAAGCGTGTTACCCATGATGTTAAAGTGTTCCAGGAAAATAAACGTGTTACCCATGATGTTAACGTTGTTGTATTCCTTGGTCTCTGTATGAGACTGTGCGCTTCTGTAGGTTCATCTAATGTGTAATAAAACACTGAGACACAGCAGTTCGTGACCAGCGATCTTTACTCCGTCCATTAACTCTCCAGCTTCACAGTTACTCGTTTGACACTCGCGCCCCCTAGTGGTCACAGCCAATAACAGCATGTACATTACAGTACAATACACCACATCCCTCTTTTCCAGAATAAAAGTGGTTTGATAACTTCTTATAACAATCAAATGAACTTAAACATTAACCCACATGTGTATTTGCTGCAACCACATGTCATTTAAGTATTTCAATAAACATCACATTACATTCTCATTTTAACTGCATTTTAAACTGTTCAGTATTATCCAAGATCCTTCTTATGATTTCTCTAACCATTTATCCATACTTTTTCTTCATTTTTTTTTTTTTTTTCAAACCAGTAGAACATATGTCTGATAAATGTCCATTCAATCATCAAACCTGGCAGGGCGCCTAACTGCCCGGCCACTGCGTGTGTAACAAGTTGGCGTACGTTCGACAGCTACAGGAGGAGGTATACTTTGTTCCACAGGTGGCTCAGCAGGAAACTGTTCTTCCAGGTCAGACTGTTCATCTTCAGGAGTTTCCTTGAACAAGCTGGGGTGGATCTTCCTCAAGTGTCTCCTGTTTCTCCTGAGCATCTTTCCTTCTGGGGTTTGAACTGTGTAGGATCTCGGTTCCTCCCTCTGGTGGACAACGACTGCTGGTTCCCACCCACGCTGTGTGTGCATGTGCACTGTGTCACCTGGGGACAACACCGGCAACGCTTTTGCACGTTTATCAAAGTGTTGTTTCTGGCGCGACTGCATGTCTCTTATTTTGTCATGGACGTTGTGTAGGGATGATTGTCGGAGCACAGCACTGGAACATGGCAGTGTGCTCCGCAGGACTCTTCCCATCAACATTTGTGCAGGAGACATGTTCAGTCCTGTAACTGGGGTATTCCTCAGAGACAGTAGCACTAGGTGTGGGTCTGTGCCAGTTTGCCATGCTTTCCTCAAAGCATGTTTGACAGTCTTTATGGCTCTCTCCGCCATTCCGTTTGAGGAGGGAAAACCTGGGCTGGAGAAGGTAAGCTTTATTTCCCATGTTTTTGCAAATGACTTCATCTCCTGACTTGCAAAAGGAACGTGATCACTTACAATCTCCTTGGGGATCCCATGTCTTGCAAATACAGATTTCATCCTTTTTATTATTGTGCAAGCCGTCTTGTCAGAAAGGTTCAGTACCTCTGGATACTTAGTCAGGTAGTCCACTAACAGTAAATATGATTGACCATTCAACTCAAAGATGTCAGCTCCCAACTTCATCCACGGCAGCTCTGGGATCAAATGGGGAACAAGTGGCTCAACCTGTTGCTTTGGTTGCATTTGTTGGCATTGTGCACATTTTTCGATCATGTTCTGAATGTCATGTCCCATCCCAGGCCAGTACAGTACTCTGCGTGCTTTAGATTTAGTGCGCTGTACTCCCTGATGTGCAATGTGCAGCTTTTCCAAGATTACATTCCTGAAGTTTTGTGGTATCATGATTTTGTTTCCACACATGACAATGTCCTTGTGAATGCTAATATCATGTCTCATTGGCCAGTATCCTTGAAGTGTCCTGTCCAAATCTCTCCTCTTTGTGGGCCAGCCATTCATGTGTTTTTCACACACCGCCTGTAGCACTTTGTCTTTTGCTGTCGCCATTTTCAGCTGGTTGAGGGTCTCTTCACTTAAACCATCTGTTGCCTCCAAAGCATATACAACTTTTTCCTCACAGAGATTCTCATCAGTGATGTCACTCACACAGGTTGTTGTGGCACGCGAGAGGGTATCAGCAATGTGCATCTGTTTGCCAGGTGTGTACGTTACAGTGAGATCGTACCCATGGACGAAATTTTGATTTCAGATGTGGGGGGGACACAGCAGGCTTGTGTGCATCTGGGGTGGGGGGTGTTATATAAAGTTACAGACCCCTTGACGCGTCACGTGCCCAAGCTCCCGCCCCCCAGCTTTTGACTTGGGGGCAAGAAGACGGTACAGCCCCACTGAGCACCATTGTTATTATCTGTCTGTCCCTAGACCAGACCTAAGGTGGGTCAGATGCAATAAAGTTCTGAAATCTGCATTTTTTGAACTGTCACAAATCAAATAAAGGTTTAACCAATCACAAACTGTTCTTTAAGGACTCTGCTATCAGTCTAATATAATCTAGTTAAGCTCTGAATAATCTAAGTATTGTAGTTTTTAGCAGAGCCAGTTCTAATGTGGTCTACAGGTGAAACTCAAAAATGAGAATCTGGTGTAAAAGTCCACTTATGTCAGTAATCCAGCTCAGACTGAGAGACCATCTAAAGGCTCAGGAACCCTCTGCAGGTGTTCTGGATTCATCAGCTGATTAGAGTG